>CM019236.1:58814200-58861700 GCA_009741485.1 Malurus cyaneus samueli | reverse complement strand
TAGCAGTATTAGTCATCTTCATAAAACATGAAAGTGTACAGCAAGAAGATTCTAGTTTCCTAGGCCATGAAATATAAGCCTTCTTCACTGGTTTATACTGATTGTCCTTGAAAACAATTCAAGATGTAACTTCCTAATGAGATAGAAGAGCTGATGAAATCTAAGAATAGAGTTTAAAAAAAAGTACAGTAAAAAGTAGTTTTATTGGCATTTTAAATTCTGATATGTATCCAGGCAAGACTTACCTACTTGAAAGTGAGATTTCCCAGTCTGTGCTGAGACTGAGAACTTGATTTGCTTAAAAAAGTTCAATGAATGGTGCAGCAGAACAACCATATTTATCAATGTTACAAACTACAATACTGTTCTAGTCTTAAAGATGGAAGTACAGTTGTAATACAGATGCCGAAA
Source organism: Malurus cyaneus samueli (assembly GCA_009741485.1). Classification (NCBI taxonomy): domain Eukaryota; kingdom Metazoa; phylum Chordata; class Aves; order Passeriformes; family Maluridae; genus Malurus; species Malurus cyaneus. Next base: position 58,861,289 of record CM019236.1, on the reverse strand, counting down.
ATGGAACTGCTATTAGAAATGTCTTACTAGTACAGTATATTCAGGTCTGCCTATAATCACCTTTCTACCCACTTTTCCCCACAAATGCTATTTATAGGGAAAGAAAAGTGTGTGTCATCCCTTTGCACAGGTGTCATGTATAATGCAGTTACTATGTTTTTCTGCACCTCAGCAGTGCAACCCCTTCCCATAACTACAGAGAAAAAAAAAATGACCCTAACTCAGATTACTTTACAAGAGACTGTCCTTACTAATATAGATGATATTGAATAACTATGGATAGCATTAGTATTTTCAATTCAGGTGGTTCCCACACTCAATTATTAACCAATCCTCCTTCATGTTCACTTGGACACTAATTACTTCTGATCTGTGACTCAGAAAATACGAGCAAAGTGTAATACTGGTCTCTCTGAGAACCACCTATCTAGGTAAGGGAGGAAACAAGAAGCCAGAGATATATGCTGTAAATGCAGCCCATGTTAACATCCTTACTCACTGTAGCTTTAGTTGCTAGAGTCAAGAAGGCAAAAGAAACATAAAATTCTGTAGTATTTGGAGGTTCTTCTCATACTTTCTTAATAAGTAGTACAAAGAAAATCTGGCATTCAAACACAGATGTTTTGCTTCACAGAAAATGATGAAAGAACATTATTAAAAATCCCATGAAAAGTTTTATCTGTAAAAAAAAAAATCATAAACACTAACAAAAAGGTAGAAAACCAATTCAAATCAGATGTTTTCAATGTCTATGTCAAACATATTGCAACAAATTTCTCTCCCCTCTCATAGGTCTAAAGCTTTAACTGGCAGACTGTTAAAATAAGTCTTTGAAATACCTAGGAATGAAAAGCAAATTGAGTTATGACAGTGTAAGATGCAACTAATGATACAATGTCAAGCCTGTTTTATACAGTTCAGTCTTCAAACAACATGTCTGGGAGAAAATATAAATCTGCTTTCTTCAAGTGACTCATGCTCCTTTCCCAAGAAGTAGTTTGGGCTATTATTACATGTAACAGTAGGCTCTGTGCTTAAGGGTTTCTCAAATAGGATGATACTAATGGTTAGTGTGCAACTATGTCCAGTTCCTTCTACCTCTTGTCAAATCTAAGTATCAGTAACTAGCTATGAGAGAACAAATCTTTATTGGGCAACTTTCAAAATTATCTTTTCTGCAGAAAGAATTCTATTATCTTCAAGGAAATGCCCCCACAAGGAGACATAAAATTAAAAGACTGACTGAAGTCTCAACAAGATGTACTGTGCAACTGTATATTTTCACTTATACATTTAATATTCTGCTGAAATGCAACTAAATCACTGAAAATCAACAAAAATGTTTTAAATGGCTCGTGTAACAGTTCCTGACTCATAGCATTTTTCAACTTCCTGTATCTGCTGATTTTGTACCTGCTTGTCCTTCTGCCATCACTTGTCCTTCTGCCATGCACACTGCCCCTGCTGGATTTCACTCCACACAATCAACATCACAGAAGTCTATAGAAGGGGGCAGGACAGGAAGCCACAACTTTGCTGTCTACAACCACCAGACAGGAATCTGTAGTCAGGTGGGCAACAGCCTCCTCCCCAGGCAACCACGGGAAGGATGAGAGAAGGTACACTACGGAAGACTCGGACTGGACATATGGAAAGGAATTTCTTTATGGAAAGCACTTCCTGGGAAGTGCTGGACCCACCATCCCTGTAAGTGCTCAAGACATGACTGCACATGGTCTAATTGACCATGGACATTAGTACCATGGACTAATTGACAAGGTGGTGAACAGTCAAGGCTGGACTCAATGACCTCAAAGATCTTTGAAAACCTAAATGATTCTATTGCTCAGTGTCAGGTAACAGCTAGTTTTTCTAAGCAAGATGGTCATGAATGTGATACTGAACAGATTGTAGGAAATATTGCCTATTCATTTAACGTTGACTAATCTGCATTTACAAACTTTTACCCTAGATCATTCCAGGTGTAAGAATTATCCAACAGCAAACTCATCCCCATTCTCTGTAGGAAAGACAGATGATCCTGGTCCACATGGTACTAAGTTGAGCCAACTTTGATTCTCTGTGAAGACATGGCATTCAAATCCTTTGCATAAGTAACGCACCTAAATGTATTGTCAGCAGAATCACAGACACTGACCTGATAAAAAAAAAAATTTGATAACAGCTATTATATCTTTATTATCTTTTATCATCGACTTCCACTCTTACACCTAGCAGGGTGCATGCAATTAAATTACAGTGTACTCGGTATCACAAAAGGTGATAATCTCTGACCACTTCTCCACAAAGAGATGGATTGCATGTTACTCCAATGTAGGTTGATGGTGAATTCGAATTTTTTCTTCTGTCAGGGTACCTAATGCACCTGGAACACAATATTTGAGGCTTCTTTTCTTTCTCCTGTTCCTTACTGATTCCAGAAAAAGAGCAATCAGCGCTGTTGCTTGCTGCTCAGCTTCCTTTCCCAAATGGTGGCTTAAGATGTCTCCCTGCTAGCTTTCCAATACCTTATGTACCCATCTCATGATCAAACCCTACTTGCTAACTTATTTCCTGAAAGTACTCATGGATTTTATACAGCCATTTTAATAACAGTTCCTCTGCTTTCCAGTAGAAGTTGCATGCATGAATTCTCTCTTTCAGTTTCCTCTTTCTTCCCTAGAGGCAGAACAAACAAATCAGAGACTACATGCATTTGCCCTATTAGTGCCACCTCTGACTCAATGCATCATGTGCAATTTAGAAGGTGGATGGTGGGTTTTTACTGCAAGGATCACCTGACTGCCCATCCAACACTGAGCCACTGACTTGTTCACTCATTGCACATATGCTACATTGCACACTGGGAGTTTTTCCTGTACTTTTTTCAAACATTTCAAAAAGTTCTGTAAATTGCAGTATTTACTTGTTTACAGAAAATAACTGCAGTAACAGGGCTCAGTTCTTGCCATGTGGAACTGGCACAGAAAGAGTTGTTGGTAAATATTTTCAAATGAAAATTATGAGGCCACAGCCCATTAAAAGAAAAACAACAGCCGACTGAAGATTTCAGAATTGCCAGATCATTAGCATCCATTCATGATGCTTTAGTAGTCAAAGTGCATTAGAGAGGCTTGTAATAAAAACCTCTATAACAGAATTGCTTCAGTCTTCAAACACAATTTATTTTGAATCAAAACTACTAATGAAAAGCACATAAAATTCAAAAAAGGCATAATATGTCTTTCACATATTGTGAAAGACAATTTTTGCCAATCATCTAGAAGAAAGTGTCTGTTATATAGACTTAAATGAGAAGTTAACTAGGGATTTTGAAGTAACCATCATGCTACATTTGATAATTATGTTTTTCTTGTCCTTAAGTACGTAAAAAGATTTCTTTTCCAAAGCTAATACATTAGTTACAGCTTTTCTTTATAGAAACTTCAAAACAATGCAAATCAATCAACTGAATAACCCTTCTAGGGCAGAACTACATTTGTGTGGTATTTAAGTAGTAGTTACTGACATATTCAAGAAAAATATCCTGACTGATGAGTAGCTGAAACTGTCATGTAATCACTCTGAGTATTTGAATTCTATACATCACTGGAGTTTCTGAAGTGTGTTAATGTAATGTAAGACATGCATGTTTCTTCTGATAAAGACATTTAGACTGTAGAAAAAACCAGACCATACTACAGACAAAAGAGTATTGAGATCTAAATAGTGTGCCATTTAACTACTTTGCCTAGTAGATAATCAAAACCATATTATTAGCAGTATTAGCCTTTTATGAAAGTGAAAAAAATGCGACCTCATCTACTCCAGGGTTCTTGTTTTAGTAGGTGTCTGTTTACTACAAGAAACCCATTCTGGAACAACAAGCAATTATTTCCTTTCCGTAAAAACATCAACTGTTTATGGATCTGAATGCAGAATCAGCAAGGAAATTGAGATGCTGACACTTCCTTTTTCCCAACGGATCAGTTAATGACTGTGCCAGGCTAAGTACTTCTTGTTGCCTAAGGGATCTGAAGGCACATCTCTTTTGTAAACTACTTAACATGCCTCAGCAAAGTCTAAAATAGGATTTCTATCTCACTCAGAACTGAACGGCGTAAGTTCCGGAGCTGAAAAAGCTTTCTTCTATTCTAGGACCTAGGAATTTTACAGTATATGAGAGGCTTCATGTGACCAAAACCACTAGGTGCAGGAACAGTCATTTACCTGTATTTTCCATCAGGGAATTTCAGTTTAGAAGACACAAGTACAGGATCTAGTATGAGGGACTGCCTAGTGTGCTTTAATAAGCCATTCGGTGTCGACACAGATGAATCATGTGCCCGAATCCCTCCTATCTGCAGTCAGTATTTTAAAACAGAGGAAGCTGCAATTCGAATTCAGACAATGCTCTACAGTTTAGAACATTTAGGGAAAGAACTTTTTTTTTCTTTGAAAAGGACATTGCTAAACTTAGCCATTTTGAGGATAACAAAGAATGAGTTCATTCAGATATTTTAGCAAATCAATCAAAATTGTTACTGTTGTCATTAAACAGGAGGTTAGAGAAAGGTAAGGAGGCTCTGAGCTCTTCCTGACACAAGTATTCAGAATAAAGCTAAAAGAGATAATGTACGTGGACAGCAGAAAGCTGGTAGCTGGTAGAGGAAGGCCTAGTTTTTATTTTAGGAATGATTCTGGTACACAAGAATAAAGATTTCTGCTCTATGTTAATCTTGATGCACTAGGAAATAATTTAGTCAGCCACAATTAAAAAAAAATGTTTTCTGTTTCAGGAGCAAGCTGATCTTTCTAAAGCAAACTATTTAGAAGTAGCAATTCCAGGTTAATGTCTTTGTGTTCTTAAAATGTATCCCTGCCATAACAGTGATTAAATGTGCTGAAAAGCACTGATGATTATTTTTGCTACCAGTGGCCAACATCAGTCCACCAGTGGGCTTTTTGGCAGTTTTATCGGGTTGTTCCTTTATCCTGAGGAGAATTCAAGATCTGTTTAAGTGCCTTAATCACACATTCATTTGAGCAATACAGCCCTGGTAACAGCTCACACAGCGTCACTTCAGGAAATACAATTGGAAACTGGTTTTAGCCATATAAATTATGTGCAAGACAGGGCAGCCCTTATGACGGTAAGTTTTCACCACTGTCTCTTCTCTTGTTTCTAAAGTTTCAGATCTAAAAGCTATTTCAGAGTGCTATTACAAATGAGGACATAACAGTAGGTCTACTTTAAGGCTGTGACAATATTAGCATGTGCCAGCATGTGTTTTAAGTTCAAATTGTTAACAACATCTCTCATCGTAAGTTAGATGTTAGGAAGATATTCTATACTGTGAAGAAACAGATTGCCCAGGAAGGCTGTGGATCCCAACCCTGGTAGTGTTCAAAACCAGGCTGGGTAAGGCCTTGACCATAGCAAGGAGAACTGGAACTGGTTCATCCTTAAGGTCCTTCCCAATGCCTTAATGTTCTATTCTATGGCTCTGTGATTCTCTAGGGAAAACAGGCCCAGCTGCTGCCGCCAGTCCCTCCTTGTAAGAGACACTCTAGACTTCAACATCTTTGCTTATCCTCTGCTGGAGCCTGTCCAATAAATAGCTCCTTGTCTCCTCATCTCACAACTACTGAGGAGTCCGGAATGAGACTCCAGATGTGGAATAGTCCAGATGTGGCCTCACTAGGTCTGAGGGGAAAAATCACTGCCCTCGACCTGCTGGCCACACTATTCCCAATGCACCTGAGGATACCATGAGCCCTCCTGGCCACAAGGCACACTGCTGGCTTATAGCCAACTTGTCATCCAAACCAACTTGCCATCCTATGAGACTCCCAGGTCTTTCTCTGCAGAGCTGCTCTCCAGCAGGACAGCCCTTGACCTATACTGGTACTTGGTGTTATTGCTCCCCAGGTGCAGCATCCTACACTTGTCCCTGTTTAACCCCACCACATTTCTCCCCAGCCAATTTTACAGCCTATCAAGGTCCCAGTGAATGGCAGCACAGCCACTCTTCCTGGTTTTGTATCATCAGACTGTATGCGTTTTCATCCATTGAAAAGACCCAATTTCAAAAATCACCACTCCAAGATATAATGTTGGTTTGTGAGTGAGCAAAGTTCTTTTGACCCATAAATGAATGAATGGTGTATATTCACATATGTAAGCAGTTTATCATCCTTGACACACGCAGATGGGCAACTTTAAACAGGTAATTCCACTATTGTCTAACGTAGGTAACTAATGTAAATCAGACATTACATGAGGAAAATTCAGCTTCTGATGTACCTTTTTTCTGCAATAACAGGTATACCTTATGTCCCTCTGGACACTGTAAGTGTAAAATTCTCAATTACAGAAAACATCAAGCTTACACACTGTTATTTTTGAGTACAGAGCTCATGAAAGAACACAAGCAATGGAGGTAAAACAAGTATTATACAATTTGAAACTTGTGGTGTCACATTTAATAATGTTTTTATACTTAAATTACCTATTCATTTTGCTAAAATTTATCTGCCTTGTATGACAGGAATAACAGGAGTAACTGAAATAATATGGTGACAAGTTAAAGATTGTTTGCATGAGCTGAGGACAAAGGGTAATTATATTCATAAGATAATCTTACATCTCTGTGTACCAGAACAGTTACATTTCTTTTCCAAGCATTTTGAAATAAACACGTAGTGCATTTGGACAATCACTTGTGGTGCAGTTTAGAAATGGTATTTTCCAATTTAGTACACTCACCAAAACCATATGCTGCTCCCCTTCTCCTGTACCCTCCGCCCTGAGTGCACTGGAGTAGGGAACTGAAGGCACAGAAGTAAAGTTTGTGGGTTGAAGTGAGAATAATTTACAGAAAACACGGACGAGATAAGAAAACAAACAGTACCTGCAACAATACCAACAACAGTGGGTACAAGAAGAGTATTCACAAGATGCCCCCTACCCAACAACAGAAAATACTGGACAGCTCTCTGTGCCAGGTTTGTTCAACTGGAACTAGCCCTCCTACTTGGGAGACAGTCCCTTCCTCCAGAGCCTGGCAACGATGTGAAGTGGTGCAGAACAACCTCCATGCTCAAGCCATGCCCTCTCCTGGCTATTGCAAACATTCATCCTATCCTGACCAGAATCAGAAGAACTTTTCATCAAACAATGAGACAAAATAATCACCCAACAGGGCATACTGTATAATCAACATACACAGCTCATGGAAAGAATTAACTAGGATTCAGGTAATTTGCCTCTTTCTTTAAGCAAAGATTAAAGTTTGTTGAGGAGTAGTCATCAAGACAAAAACAGGAGGAACAACACAGTGTAAATGTTTCAGCTGTTTTTCTTACACAGAACAACAAAGCAAAGGGAAATACTAATAGCAATTGCAAAAAAATTCTGGACTGGTCTGCTCAACACCAGGGTACTCAGATGAAGTGTAAATGTACAGCATTTTCACAAGGCATATGTGACAATGTTTACAATGGCAACCTGGCATTGGACCAATATGGAAAATTAACTCTGAGGGAACAAGACCACAGAGATACCCGGTCAGTTACCTGAGACAGCATTGTGTGAAGGGGATTGGTATTACACTTAGCTGGCAAGTGAAAGTTTCAGAAATATGCATGCATAGCTACCAATAAAATATACTTAACATGACACAGTATATTTAGAGAGAGTAGTAACAGTAACTGCACAGATTCCAAAATATCTGTCAACAGAACCTGGCCCAAAGGGAAGTAGATTGATCTGAAAGAGCAAAAGGGAAAAAATCGTAATTAAAATCATCACTGCATAAAATCACTTTGTCAGGGAGAAATCTGACAAGTTCATTCTAATGATGACCTAAAAATGGACAATAGTTTATTGATTTTGTGTTAAAAAAGGGGTCAAGTGAAGTGTATTATAAATTAATCATATATATAAATTTTCATTTACTCTATAGCTAAAAGAATGGCAAGAAAAGCCCTGTGTTGGTATTTAGCCACTCTGTTTAGAAACTTTGAAAGAATCAGAAAGATCAACACAGCTGAACAGCAGAGGAAATATGTCAAATGTCTTTCTGAACTATTTTTTTTTGAAGATCCTCTTACAAGGCTTCACTGACAGTGGATGCTTCTCCTAGCATAAGCAGTCTATTGTAATTTGCTTTGAAATGCTATCTAAATAATCAAATAATAATTTCATTTCTGTAATTTTGTATCAAATCTTACTTTGAGTGAAACAGGTATTCCATAGAGAAATATTCTTGTGAAAAGAAGCATAAGAATTTTGAAGAACAATCCAGTAGATGAGGAAGAAATGCTACAAAATCCACAGTGAGGGATAAACATGATGAAGAGCAATGCTAAAAAAAAAATGACGCATAATTTACATAAAATTGAATTAAAAATCCCCTACCATTTAAAAAACACAATACCTGAGGTCTGTGAGATTTCAGTCCTAGAGGAAATGAGTTTTTATTACCAGAGACTTTGAGTGAAACAGAAAGGATCAAGATTTGAGAAAAGGCTCAAACAATTTACTCTGGTAAACAATTTACTCTAGTTTGATACAATCTATAAATGTATTTCTGCTGTTTAATCCAAAAGACCTTTGAGAAAAATGGAACCTTCGCAAAAACCTCAAATTGCTACTAAAATTAAATTTAGGAACAAACACAGCTATTTATATTCAATCCTATCTTAACAATAAAATTCTGTCACAATTACTTTCTCAAAGAGCTGGAGCAGACTTATTTCTGTAGTAAACAGAGCAAAACATGTATTTCAAGACAGACAGTGAAACATTACACTGCAATATCTATGTATGTCTCAGTATACATGTATGACAGGAGAATCATGTATTACCAATGCCTGCTAAAAAAGGCTGCTCAGAGCAGTTGTGGATGCCCCATCCCTGGAAGCGTTCAAGGCCAGTTTGGATGGGGTGCTGAGACTCCTGGTCTGGTAGAAGGTGTCCCTTCCTGTGGTGGTGCGGAGCTGGAATGAGACAATCTTTAGGGTCCCTGCCAATCCAAAGCACTCTGTGATTCTGTGAATTCACCTGATACACCATGCGGTCATTGGTCATAGTCAGCATGAGTTTACAAGGGAAAGTCCTGCTCAATCAACTTAATTTCCTTTCCATTTTAACCTCTGAGTCAAAGCTAAGCTCTTATTCTATTGTTTAATTATATTAAATATGCATTGATGTCTTCAGAAATACATAGCAAAAATCTAGTCTGCTGACAATAACACACAGAAGCATGTTAACTGCCCATGGTATTTACTCACCCCAGTGCAAAACCAAAGGGGTGATGGAAGTCAAACGCAGGTCACAAGTGAGTTTGGCTGAACAATCTTATGCATTACAAAATTTTCTTCCAAGTGTCACAACTCCAGAGAGAGAAATATAGCAAATGTGAATAAAATGAGAATGACAACAAAATATATTGTTGACTAGCTTTGTACTATGATAGCTTTATAAAACCTTACAGGATTCCACTGATCAAATGTTCTCCGTTAAAGTACAAAGTACCACCTTCATTTATGTTCAGTCTTTGATAATGCCTATTCTCTGATTGCTGTAATCACATTCAGGGTGACCAAGGAGGCCCTTTCAGACTGCATATTGCTGCCATTCCCTACCACGTTTTAGGCAACCTTAAGCACTAGGCAAGAATAAACAAATCCTAGCCACATCAAGACTTTTAGAAAGTATTTTCATGACCATCCCCAGAAGCGTACACTTCACATAAATAACTCAACTAATCTAGGAATTCACAGGACTGATGCAGGTAATTTTTGGTGCCTTGTTTTCACTTTCTGAGCTTTAAGCTAGAAGAAGGGAGAGGGAAATACAGCCTGAGAGCAAGGTGATGGCTCACAAAATTCCTGCCCTGAGCATTTATCTGGGTTTTCTTAAAGCTGTCCCCCAGCACTTCCCTACCCTAACATGCAAGCAGTGCTTCTGCAAAGAAGCAGAGATCTAAGAAATATTTCATGCCTCACTGTTGGACAATGCAAACTCAGAGGATCAAACGAACTTTATTTAACAAACTATCTTCACTGTCTGGCAGCCGCTGTTAGCATCCTGCAAAAGGAGGAGTGATAATTTCCAAAAAATAAATTGCAACAGGTTATCTGAAAAAAAGCACAAATGACCAAAAAAACTGTATCCAGACATCTAATCATATAAATACCCATGAACAGATATATGAAAAAGAATACATATAGCTTATAAAGGACCCTCAGTATTCTCACTTAGTAATAAAGACAGCTTCCTGAGGGTAATTATGACAAAGAATTCTCTTCTGCTCATGATCCTGGAGCAAGAGACACTTCTTCAGTGTCTCCTTTTACAAGGATAAAAGACTGATTTTTGGCTTTCTGACTTAACAAGAATATTACCAAACCCACTTTCAACCTAGGATATCTTTTTGCTTTTATTTTCTCTTCATAAATAAAAAATGTTTTTTAAATACCAAAATTCATTGTTTTATGTTATGTACTTTAGAAAACCCCAAAACAAAAATATTTTTTCTAGGTATGCACTGAAATCCTTCCTTTGCTTGACAAGGTCCTGTAATTTATTCTTGTAGAAATTGTGCTCTCCTCTCCTGCATCTGCAATATGATTTTTAATTTTCTCCCGACTTAAAAGTATTTTTTTCTCTGCTCTGCATGGCATATCTGCCAACAGTGTTTTTCTTCTATGAACTTGGCTCTCAGCTATGATATTCACTCATGGATAAATGGCATCCCCATATATTTCAAGTAACATTTTCCCCTTTTTATTTTCTCCCAATGAAAATAACCATTGCTTCTTCACAGGATGTAAATATATTCTTTATTACTACAGTGTGAAACTGAGGCTGGTTTTAATCATTGTGTCAGCAAAATTCTGCTCAGCAATGACAGAGCTCTTGTTTCTGCAATGATTATTGCCTCCAGACTGGTGTAGCAAGGAGCAGTTTTGATAGTGTAAATGTGTCTACAAGATGCACATATTGTTGCTCACTGTTTTTAAGTGACCCAACTTAAGAGACCTGAACTTTGCTGGAGTAACTCAAACAACTTATTGAAGAATTTTTACTGACCAGCTTAGACTGCACAACACTGGACACATGAATCACTTGGGAGAGCAAAATGCAACCATCTTTGCAGTCTATTTTTTAGCTTTTTCACGGCAGGTGGATGGAATGAGGAGAACTTGGTTCTGTGAAACATTAATGGTGAGCTGCCTTATCCTCCCTCCCACCCATAAACCTGTGCAGTAACAAGCAGCAATCTAAAACCACTTTTCTATTCAGCATGCTTTCCTTTGTTGCTGGGTAGCTCCTGCTACCCTTAATCTTATGTACACAACCACCTTTAGTAGCACTGGCTACACTTGACAGTCGTTATACGTAAAATTTCTTGAACTTCAGCTTTTCTCTGCAAAAGCTCACTCAAGATAGCATTGTGAAGCCCCCTGCACACACTTTTTCTTTCCATAATTACGATTATAGATGCACTCGGTTTAAAGTGAAAGAAGTGTGTTTGTTACTTTGAGCTTTTTAAACACAAACCCCCACAATGTCCCAATGGGTCCTTTTTGTATTGCACACTATTACCTAGATGGTACCTTTAAAACAAGAGCTTTTTCAAGCTCTGGTGACATCTTCTATTACAGTCATGTGTCCCACCCCCTCCCTCACCTCATTTTGTCCAGCCCCTGGCATGAAATTTTCAGTACTTATGCAGGTGACATAAAGAGACCAAGAACCTGTCCTTCAGTTAATGGAATTAGCCATACAATATTTAGCTCTCACATTTTTCTTGATAGCAACTACAAACTCGACCTGCAGTGCAGTTTTTTTAACAAAAAAAATTGTATCATTTGCAGAATGTGGCACACTTTTCCCTCAGGCAGGTGAAATGTGGCTAGAACTATGTAAGTAATTCTGCTCTTATCTCTGGGAAGAGATAAGAATATTTTTCTTTCTTTAAAAATCGTAGCTGTAGCATTTGTTAACAAAACGCCTTGCATTTGAGCAGTGACAAAAATAAACTCTGGAATTCTGAATTTCGGCAACGGCAGTAACAACTAGAATAGCCTTTTCTGTGTCTTCTCAGTCCTCACTAGATTGTTGCTTTTTTTCCAGCTTGTCCTTAGGTCTGCAGTGAGCAGAGACCTCATTAAAGTTCACAGCACATAGTAGAAGACTCCAGTTTGGTGGGTATAAACTGATTTTTTGTAAAAAAATACATCACAATGAGTACTGAAAGCACTAAAAGATAACATTTAGATTTTTTTTTTCATGCAGTGTTATGTCCTATGGACAAGTTAAAAAATACAAGACTTTCATAGACTTGGCTTTTCAGATAGGCCTTTTTTATTTACTTCCTTCTGAAACGAGGCCAAATCACATACCTAAAAAAAAAAATTGTTGTCATATGCACACTGCAGAAAATCAGTTAATTAAGTGTTAAACGCAGAAGCCATTCAACTAAACGGCAGAGTGCCAGTTGCACAAGGACACAGGCATTTTTATCTTTTGCAATCAGTTAGATGTACAGTAAAACTGTAAAAGATTATCATATATTACAACATCTACAAGCCATGATAAGTAATCATGCACTCATTGGGGCATATGAGTAGCTATCACACATCATGAGTTGTGTATTGACCCCCAACGATGCAGAAGCCATCCCCAATGATACAAGTGCTGGATTTCCACTTGTACCCATATTCCCTCCCTTACAAAGAGTACTTTTTTACACATAAAAGTGTAAATATGTAGTGATTTGTCTGTGTATCACCACAACCACAAATTCAGTCTAGCAACCAATGATTTTAAGTTGTTACTTATACTGTAATGCAGAATGAGTATGTACAATTAAATTGGGGGGCAAGCTTGATTGTTTGAACTTGCATATTAGGTATACCCTTACAGATTCATTACGTGTATATTTGCCAAGTTCTGAGAAATTTTTATTAAAATCTCATGAAAAGGAGGCCTATTTATATTAAGTCAAATTAAGGTGTACTGGGATGCAAGAGGGACCTTCATCTGCCTGAACCTATGGTCCTTCAAGTATACATTTCACTTTCTGAACAGTTTCACATGTAAAGCAAATCATCACCTATTTATTTCAGAAATTCACTAAGGTACTATGAGGTTATACAAACAAAATAAAATGTCCCAATGTCAAACCTACTTTAGTTTCAACTGACATCGTAATCAAACCCACCAGTCTAATAAATTAATTGCTTTGATGACTTATGACGTACAAACAGCTACATTAACAAGTCATCAAAATGAGAAAAAGCTTTTATAAAGCAGTAGGAGAAAAGAATGATAATGATGTAGAATATTACAAATTCTTGGTGATATTCCAATCCATTTTGTTTAGTAGTATTTCACTGTTGTATCATTCAGTAAAAGAACTCAGACCCTGCATTTAAGGAAGAACAGAGGTTCACACAGCTCACTTTTGAACAGCTCTTACCACATTTTCAGCATTTTAAGAAAAGATTAACAACATCTGAGTGAGCAACACTGAGATAATTTTAAGAACAGTTCACAATATCCAGGGCTTCCTTCCAGTTCTGGCAAAAAAATACATCCAGACCCACTCTCTAAGACAGAGTGAACCTGGAGGATTCATAGTATTTGTACAATTAATAATTTATAGGTGATAAATTTTAATAACTCTCAGAGAAATGATGGCACTGAACACTCAGCAGAGGGTGGGCTCAGTCATGCCTACAGTAGTAGACAAATGGGATCAAGCTGCCATTCCACATTTAATCACATCTGACTTCCTCAACTCCTAGATTCAGTTTTAATGAACCCAAAGATACTGCTTAATTTGCTTTTTTTCCTAGTTGAGAAAGAACATTGAATTTGAAAGGGCCAGCAAATCCGAATTTGAGAGTCATGTTCACTTAAATATCATGTTTTCAAGATCCAGAGGTGACACTGGAGCCATAGTGAAGATGTCTTCCCAATGTCATCCAAGCAAGTGGATGTACAAAACTGAACAACAGGCAGCAACTAAAATCTCTCGTCATTCCAGTATTGATTTGGCATACAAAGTAACACTTGGAGTGTCTAAAGCAAATGGCAGAGCTTGATAAGTGAGAGGCATGGTCTAATCTGGACCACCCCAGAGGCCTAGCACAATTGTCATGCAATATGGAGCCTAGCAGATCTGCTGTTGATTCTCTCCTACAACAACCGTGACCAAATCCCATTTTGCCTACCTATTTTTACTACATCTCAGTACATCGCTTCAGCTTCATCTGCCTGGAGAGTCTCCTGCCTTTCCTTCCCTCCAGACACATGCTGTATGCCTTACAGTCTCAGTATAAAGTGGGAAGTATCCCCTTCCTATCTGCCGTCTTGCATGGATTTAACAAAAACTAAGAAAAACTAAAGTTCCTGTCATCAGCAGTATAATAAAACAAATCTATTGGCCAATGAATTTAAAATACTTCCATAGCTACCCATTCACAGCGTTCACATATCAAAGCTTTCACATACAGCAGCAGCCTTTCTTCTATAGAACAGTAGGTCAGGTAGCTAACGGCAGCATATTAACATATGAAAATAATTTAACAGTGAGACCAGCAAGCTAAATGTATGTTCTGGAATATGGACCAAGTCTGAATCGGTGATTTTCCTCAGAGCCTGGTCATTAAAATTTCAAATGTGATTTTTAAAAGCATAAAAAAACTTAAGCAAGAAATTACACTTTCTCAGATAGTTCATCAGTTCTACTTCATTATGAAAAAACCTGTAACTTCATATTTGTTTCAAAATAGATGTCTGTCTACTTTCTAGCATTGTAGACAGAGAGAAGAAAAACAGAGAAAGAGGAAGGTAACAGCTTATACAGAATCCCCGTTACACTTTAGCTCTGGATAATGAAATGAAACTTGCTTTTTTACTGGTATTCTCTTACCTTTATAAACGGCTGCAGGGTGCTTACGAAGGAGGCGATTCCACCTCTTAACCATAGGTACTCTTGCCATCACATTAATTGTTCACCTTTATCTACCTTCTCTCACGTAGTTACAGCTTTAGACTCACTCATAGTCCTTCTACGACAATTAAACATTTCTACAGGACCATCCACTTTGTACATACCTGTCTCTGCTCTGAACAGAGGGCTAAAAAAGGCTGATAATTCAGGATTTAATTAAGGCTATTTTCTGGAGGACCTTTTATCTCTGTTGGGGCAGTGATGTAGCTAGATCTGGAAACAGTGAGCCAAAACATGAAAGGTTGTATCATTTTAAGTGTTAAGTATCAGCTAGGTGTATTTTACTCCCTCAGGACAAGCCTGGGGCTTCACTTAAGAGTTGCAGCCCTTTCACAGATGGAAAGTTTTGCCAGACACAAAGCATAATCCCAGGCTACAAAGCAATTTTCCACAAAGCCTAAAGGAAAACCCTGAGGTAATCACTACACAGAAACAAAAGGCAGAACTTAGGTTCCAATGCAGTATGTTCAAGGATGACAGGATGCTATGATTTACTTGATTTGAATACAGTAATTCCACATACCGCAAACACTTCTTTCTATGGAACAGAAGGTACTTGAAAGGACATCTTAACTCTGAAATACTGTTGCAACCAGAAAGAAAACACTCCCTGCTCCTCAAAAACTATTTATTCTGCCATCTTGTAGAAGGGATGGGAAACATCCCATAAATAACAATTCAAGAAGTTTTGTGTGAAGACAGGAGAAAACGGGTATTTTCAATAAAAAAAAATAAATAATACTTACACCTCCTCTAGTTCTTACACTGCTCTTTCAGAGATAGATTTTGGTCTGTTGTGACCATGTAATATAAATTGAGTTCAACTCCTTTGTTCTGGACTGAATAACTTCTGGCTCACCAGCATAACCAAGACCGGAGGCTGATGAAGTGACTTGTCCAAAGGAAATCGTGAGTACAGAACACCAGAGAAAAAATGAAAGTTCTGCAGGTCCAGCCTCCTCTCTCATTAGCCTTCATTACTGGAAAACACAGAATATAATCTGATTCACTGATGAAGCAAGATACTGTATTTTCTGAGTGTTCCTAACTGAATATTTGGACCACACTGAAGCCTCTAACAGTCTGATAGTGTCATCATTCATGCTACAAAATGTGCATAACACACAGGAAGGCTCCAGCTAACTGAAGATAGGAAATTCCAGAAACAATTTTCCCCTCTGGTGTGCATGCATTATGATACAGCTGTGAATTACAAGACTCAATTATTGTTCTCCACAGAACTCTGCCTCACATAAAACACAGGATGGATGGTGCTCATTGAAAAACAGTGGGTCAATAGCTTGTTTTCTGCTAGTTGTTCAATATTTGGCCTGGGGCCTTATTTACTATACACACTACACAGTACTGTTTTAAGAAGAGAATTCTTAATTTTCTCATTAGCCTTTTATTTTTTTCTAATATTCACGGGTATTCCAATATGTAAAACTATGAATATACCTATTTTTACAATATACTAACTAGATAACTATGTGCCAACTTTAGAAAGCAGCAGCTGAGAAATAAGGACACTGAAATAAAAGGAGTAAACTTCTTCAGAAGCTTCCTTAATGAGGTGGCTTGCCTCCTAAAATGCTGATTTTTCAGGTTATGTAAACAATTTTGGGGAAACTGGGAGGATCTGTTAATTTTTAGATGCTTGCCATTTTCTGACCATCAAAAGCCATACAAAAGCTAGGTACCAGGTATGAATGACATTCCTCTACAACAAAAAAAAGTCAATGTTTCAAGTATCTCACAGACTTCACACAGGAAATGCCATTGGTGACAAAACATTCCAGGCAACCAGCCATCTACTAGCCATCAAGCAGTTGTCTCTACAGCATATGTGCAAAAGATACTGTCCCTGGGGTGAATATCCATGGTAATGAAAGGATATGTATGTCTGAGAATCACGCAACTCTTACCGAACCATCCGTGTTTTACAGAGTATCTGAAGTCATCTATCATATCAGAGGAGAAGACTATAAATTACTGGATGTGGTTCCAGATTTACTTTGCACCCCCCTTTAAGTGGGTTACCACAGATAGTGTGATATAAGTGCTTGCTAACAAGACAGGCATATCAACACTTGGGGCAAACCTGAGCAAATCTGAAGAACCTGGTTACACAGTAACACACAGTTTAGTCTGAGCTATTACTTCAGGTTGGACAGTATTATCAAAGCTTCATTCTGGAAGTGATACTTTTTACTAAAATTTTCCAGGAACATTTGCTGATAAGGAAATAATGAGTTTTGGAGAAAAAACACTGGTCCAAAATATGCAAATTTTACAGAGCTATCATCAGTTGAAATTGGAATCCTATGATATCAGGATAAAAAAGTGATTTTACACACACATTAATGTGTTTGTGCAAACAAATGAGAGGTGACATATCTACTGTGAATACAAATATTTCAAAACATTAAATGAACACTTTAAACATTAAATTAACGCATACATAATTTGCTAGAGAATTACTTAATGGAATTGCCCAGAATTACTGGACTTGTCAGCGGACCTTAAAGGGTAAATAATTACTGTCATTGTTATTCTGAAATTTAAATGGGGACCACCTCATTCATGCATCAGGAAGTAGACTTTAACGTGTTCTTTCCCCTGCAGCCCTCACCTACACAGACAGGCATACAAAGTGATCAGTAAAAGGAACACAGGTGAAGGCAGCTGAGGCAGATGGCACACACCTCCCACCTTGCCCTGGTGGGTGCTTTGTGAGGAAAGCTGCTGTGTTTGCTCAACTGCTCACCTGGCAGAGCCCAGACCCAGCAGTCGGTGAGTGCTGCAGCCTTGGCCAAGGCTCTCAGCCTTCAGGATACCCCAGGACTCGGCTGGGTGAGGCCAGCCATGCATCCACCTCCAGGGTGGGCATATTGGCCAACTGCACACTCTTGGGATGTGCAACACCCACCAGCTCAGTATGAGGGGCAGTGGCTTTAGGTCTGGGGGCTCACAGGACCTATTTCCCAATGTGACACAGCACACTGTCACTGGCTGATGCAGTTTCCACAGCTCGCTATGTTGCAGAGTGGTTTTGTAAATCACTTCAAGAGCACTTGAGGACAAAAAAGGTGCTCATATTTTCTCTCTGTTGCCCCATTCCAATAATACACAACACTTTTGTTCAGGCACTCATTAGCAAAGCACTCTTTAACATTAATCTGGAAAAAAAAATCCAGCAATGACTCCTTAAGCTATTGTTCCATTAACACGGGGAATAACCAGTCTGGAGGCTGGAGATTGCAAAATGCTTTGTCCTATCTACTTGGCAAAGCATTATAACTCATTAACAAGCCCTTGCTAATTGAATTTGATTTAGTGTCAACACTGTCACAATCACACAGAAGCACACCACTAAAATTTCAATCCTGCTTGCTGTGATCATTACATCCAATTGTCAAACAGAAGCTCTGCCTTTGTGGTGAAGGTTGTCAGATCAGACCCTCAGACAGGGGCTTGGCATTTCAGTTGCTATGTGGAATACATAAAAAAATGACAAAGCCACCACCTAAAATATATGATTAATGGAGAAATTCATTAGTTAAGATTACATGAATAAATGCTGCTGTTGGTTGCTTCTTTGGTTTCGGATCTCAGGTATTCTCTTCAATACACAAAACCCCACAGATCAATAGAGATTTGAATGAATGAGTGTGCTATGAAAATGACTGAATTTATTTTTTCCATATCAATCTCCTTTCAAATAAAAATATGGAAAGATAAGGTAGATTCTAAGTACATCACTGACAACTACAGATTTTTATATACTGAGCTTGCTGGCAGAGTTGGACTAGGTTTTGTTTTGGGCTTTTGGTTTGTTTGGTTTTTTGTGGTTCCGTTTTGTTGTTTTGGGGTTTTTTTTGGTGGCTCCTTGACCAAATCAAATATCTAATAAGCAGGAAAAATTGTTTCAAATACTGCATCTAGCAGCTTTTGGTAAACAACAATATCACTACTATTAATAAAATGAAAGAAAAGAAAATTAAATCTTAAGAACAAATACTACTTAGATTCTGACCCTTAATGAAACCAGAAGGAAAATATTCAAAGTCTGAAGCTTCTATTCAGAGCTGTAAGGAATCATTCACAGGACTGATCATCCAAGCTGATTTTTCATTTTGGCCCATCACTGGCCTAAGGAAATAGTCTTCCTTTTTCAGACTAGTGAGTATTTTCTCACTTACATAAAGCAGAGTTTCTTCTCTCTCCTGAGGGAGAAGTTCATGAAGCAGTAGAGTTCATGATACTGTCACATCTTTTTATTTTAGTATTTCACATACAGGCACAAACCTACCCCTCACCAATGTGTGTGCGTGGGGCTTTTCTACCTCACCAGCAGTATCATTAAATCTCTGTCTCAAAGATGACAGGAAACTGACATAAATACTGGAATACTAGAAAACTATGAAGTTGTCTTCTCACAGTTGGGAGAAGTCTGCCTTACTGGTACCAGTCAATACTGTGAATCTATTTTAAAATCTCCACTGGAATCTCACCTGAAAACTAAAAAATCCCCAAGCAAACAAAGTAATCTATCAAAAAACCCCAAACATATAAAAAGAAACAACAAAAAGACTCTCAAACCCATAGTGGAAATACTGAGATCTGCTGACTCATCACTGTATTGTGATCCTTCTTCTGTATTACACAAATTCAGTCACTGGATCCTCACTTATACACTGTAAGATTTGTATTACAGAATTTTACCTCATTTTTAGTCCTATCCCAAACATTCTCCAGATTAATAAAGTTTCTCAATTCTGCTATGTCAGTACACCCCTAATAATCATGACACAGTCATTAGTGGAAATATTCAATAAGTCAGAAATTGATGCCTGAGGAATGCCCCTAGAAAAATTATTCTATTCAGTCAGTCCATTACCGTAGGTCCCTGTCAGCAATTTATCAGGTACTTCCTCTTACACTGAATCCCAAAACCCTGAGATGAAATAAACCTCTTAATATTCTAGATTAATCCAATTTTTCCACTAATAACTGTTTATTGTCTGCTTGTGTTTTGAATGATACTTATCAAACCCTTTAATTTAATTAATCCCAAATGGTTTCAGGGAAACATTTCTCTCACACAAACACACTCTCAGCTTTCTGTTAAGAGGTGGAGGCAAACAAGGCTGGACAGGTCTGCCCAGAGCTGTCCTCTCCCACATGCAAAATTGCACCTTGGGCTTAAGCTCAGCTCTCGTGGAACTCTAGCCCAGCACCATTCTGCGCAGTGTGGACATACCCTAAGTGTCTTGACACTACGAAAAGGGAACTGACTGATTTTTGGAAGTTTCCTCTCTAAAATCACTGTTCATTGGTGTCACCACACTGAGTAATTTCCTCTGGCAAGTTACAGCCTCACATTTTCAAAAGCTTTGGTCATAAGAAGAGTGCATTAAACTAATGAATAATATTTTGACGTTCAGAGGACAGTCCACTCGGAAGCTGCATTGCGCACGTGTGTCTAAAAATACTGCTGGCCCTACTAGTATATATACAGTGAAATAAAGCAAACAACACCTGAGAGATCTGCATGCTCTTCTGTCTTGCAACTCAAAATCATTGGGGTTAGCTCAATTTTTTTTTCCGTATGTTGATGCTAAAATGTTATTGTGTGCTTTTCTAAATGCAGAAGCTCACCTCACATCCCAGAAACTCACTAGTCTTCTTCAGTCTAAGACACATGCTCTGATGATCCTGCAGCCTGTACTTTTCAAACAGGCAATGAGTGTAATAATGTGTCTGTTGGACAGTTGTCTGGTCTATCCGATTCCAAATTTCTTTTTTCCCTGCTGGGCTGTAAATGATTCACCTTTGATAAGAGGCAATACCGTGCTGCTTACAGATTGTTTTCAGCTGGACTGGCCACTTCCCTCCTCCTTTCCTGAATGCTTTGGATCCTTATTCTACGTCTAAGAGAACATCTTTCCCTATCAGGATATTCATGACAAATTACCGTCACTTCCCCAGAACTGGCTTGTGGAAACTTAACAAACAGCTCTCTCCATGTTCTCTTTTCCTTCTGATCCATCTTGAGTCGACAAAAGTGTTTTCTTATTCTCCAAGATCAGAATAATGGGATTGATCACTTGCCATCTTTTGTCCCTATCCTACCTTGTGTGTAGAGAGACTCAAGATGCTTCTGATTTTTTTGTCTTTTTCATATCAAAATCTCTGGGTGGGAGAAGAACTCAGAAACCTGTTTAAGCATTTGCTCTCCCAACTGCGTGTGGGCTGCTGCCTCACTTCATTCTTGCCACCGTCTAGACTATTCTGTGAAAAAATCTAGTCCTTATGTAAAAGAAACAGACCAGACATCTCAGTTGTCTAGTATCTATTTTTAAACTATGCAACTTTGTGTCATTCCTGTTAGCGGCAACTAAATGAAGTATAAAAAGATGTCCATTTTTAAGCTGCCGAAATCCAACCACTTACATAAGATATGACTAATTACCAGGAGGAAACCAAACTTCCACAGCACAATTTTGCTGTTTTAAGTTCTGCACCAGTCTCCTCCTCATCGCCTGGCCAGAGGAACTAATTGCCAATTGTCTGACTGGCAATGGAGGGATACAAAGGTTTCGATGAAGATGAACAAAGTTATCAGAAAAAAGGCTGCTGTTGATCCTTATTTTCATTTGATGCTTTCTGATGTTTCTAAAATTTTTACATCTAATGATTAAACTACCTTTACATTGGGGAATTACAACTGCTTATATGGCACTACACTTTACATGTAGAAAGTACTTGCCACCACATTTACAGATGAAAAAATTGTACACAGCCTGTATATTTTCACTAAAAAAAGGCTTTCAAACAATTGTGAGGGAAAATACACTTCGTTTTCTTCTGTTCCTCCTAAGCATGTATACTTTGATAGTCTCTAAAAGGCCAGAAAGGGTCACAGAACATTCCAAGTTGAAAGGGACTCACAAGGATCCAGTCCAGCTCTTAAACGAATGGCCCATATGGGGACTGAACCCACAACCCTCGCATTATGAGCACCATGCTCCAAACAACTGAGCTAAATTTCTCTATTTTCAGAAAAAGGCAATGAAAAGACGACAATGAGACTATTTAATACACCTCTCCTGATCCGACATGGTTTCAACATGACAAAAACCCTACACAAAGTCAGAAGTGCAGTAAGTCACAATGACACTTTGCCTTTAACACGGCAATGGATGTTTCTAAGGTAATTCCTATAAAGCCATATGTCATTTTCTTAAATAAAACAGCAATTCTTAACTAAGGGTTAGTAATTTCAGGCCTGCAATCTTTTGGTCATGGTATTAATGTTCAAGCAAAGTCTTAATGAACTGTACTGTATAGTCAGTGTATCATACCAAACCATGAAGATGTATTTTTACATTCAAGTCTAAGTATCAGACGGCATCATGGGAAACACATACGTCTAGACTTACTCAAATAGTAAATATTGTGAACTGTTCACAGGTAACTACCACTTCAGCTCAGTATGACAAACTCTTCAACACAGCTGGAAGTTGTGATATATAGCTGACGAAGACTGAAGAAAGGGAAGACCCTGGAATGACAGATTAATTTAAGGAATACACGCTTAGACTGAAAATTTCAAAAAACGCAAATAAAAACATATGGCTTCATCTCTCTACATCTGGCAAATATCATATAAATATATTTGTTCTAAAGTGGGGAACAGAAACCCAAATCCATGTGCAAAATGTTCAAACTGTCAATTGAACTGACAACTCAAGTCACAGAAGAATCTAACCTGAATCATGCCTGGCCAGGTACCTGGCTTCATCTACTGCAACCCAATGACTGCAAAGCATTGCTTAAGTTGTTTTAGGTATGGTAGGAAGGTATTTTTCTGTGAAAACTTTGGGCCTTTCCATTCTGTAATGAGAAATTACCTCACAGAATCTTCTGTGCTGGAAGGGACACACAGGGATCATCAAGTTCATCTCCTCAGCGAATGGCTCATGCAGGGATCAAATTCACAGACTCGGTATTAAATAGCACCATGCTCCAATAGAGCTAACCTCTCTTGCCTAAATTCAAGATGTCTTTAGAAGCATTCTATGAAAAATGTAAGATATACCGTATCAGCTTAAGGACCACTCAGGACTTGCGCAAATCACTTTCATAAATGTAGCAAAATTTAATTCTCTGTCCTGCTTCTTTTAAGTAAAGATAAAATCTACCCTCTTGTAATGAAGACGATCTCCTCACTACTCATCCACTGGCTATTGGGTCCCACTTAGGGTTAAGCCACCTTCAACTAATGTTGAAACACTTCTTGCAGTAGAGACTCAAACTATACTACACCGAAAGTCCATCTGGCTAGCTTACCCTCCAGCAAAGACTACCACAGGAGAAGGCTTTGCTAGTGCTCGCTTTCTGTCTTCAGGGCTTTTGTTCTGATCCAAATAGTCTGTCCTTGTGCAAGTGGCGTACCTGTTCCCAATAAGCAGTTCTGGGTTTGACTATTAAACATTTTCTGATTGAAAAAATACCCCAAATTCACATTCCATCAACTCAAAATTTAGGACTCAACCTAACCAAAATCAATTGCTTTTCAAAATGATAGAACTGTCAAAGTTGCTTCACCAATACTGTCACTTGTGCAGGAAACGTGATTTCAGTACAGTCTGTGTCACTGAAATGCTACCTTATTTCATAATGTCATGCCCCAGATTTGATTACAAAATATGACAAAACTGAGGACCTTCAGGATGCATTAAATTTATTTAGTGGAATATAAGGCAAAGATTCTTTTACTCCCTCAGACTTTAAAGAGGTTTAGTAACACTTCAATAAGACAGTGGTATCAGCACTAGTATTAATTAAATCAGTACAGCAACTAAACTTGCCCACTGAGACAAATAGTTTTGGCTTCCAACTCAGTGTTTATCAGCACAGTTTTTAGTCACTGCCAGCCCCCCAAGTTACTAGTCGACTTACACAGCAGAAGAAACAGTTTTCAGTATTCTATTTACTCTAGTTTTTTGCTTTAAAACCAGCTCTCTGAGTGACCAAAACACTTCCATGGTGGGTCCCAGTAAATTCCAGCACTGGCACGATCCCTTGCGCACCCTCGGAGTTTGGAGACAAGCCCAGGCATATCCCGTTCCCTAATTAATAATACATCACAGTTATTTCAGAAAATGTCTCTGATTTCTTCAGGCTATACTGTTTCTGTTAATTGTCTAGTAAACTATCATGCATTATAAGCCTTAAGAAAAGTGTGGATCATTCACGCATTCTAGAAAACCACTTCCATCAATACTATGATAACACAAAAATTCACTCCATGTCTCTCTCCTGATGTTACAAGCAAGAAAAACTCTGAGGAAACCATATTAAAAAAAATTAAAGAGAGAAAAATTTGGCTCCAATTAGAAATTTACAGTAGAAAAACTCAGAATTGTTTTTTTCACAGGCTGAGTATCAAGTAGAATAGAATGTACCCATTTTAACATACTTATGGATTCATTCATCCAGCTGGATGAAGCTGTCATGGGTATTTACACAAAGCAAAATGTGAAATTTACGAAATAGTATGTTAAAAACCAACCTGCATATAACTCCTTTAGTTGCAGACTAATTATTTGCAATTAGGTCAATTCTAATTATAACAAGGTTGAGGATGGTTTAAAGTTTATGTTTTTCATATACAAAGGCATCTACTTGTAGATTCTTGTTGACTTTTTGTGGTGGAAAACTTTTTTTGGAGTATTTTTGGTTTTGGTTTGTGTTTTGTTTTGGAGTCTTTCTGACCTGCAGTTGTGAGAAGCTCCCTTTCTTACACTTAAGTACCCAGAAATCATCAAGATGTCACACAAAGCATATACTACCCACTGAACCTACCCAGTGGGAAAACTGTATCCATCCAAAAAATAACACTAATACCTGTGACAAAACAAAACCTTGGCTGATAAAAGACTACAGCTCAATGTGATTACTGACTTGCTGATTCTACCACATATTATACTCCATCTATTAATCTGTCTGCTGCAATTTGAAACTAATTAAATTAACTTAAAAGTTCTTTTCTGCCATTACTCTTGCAGATGGCCAAAATCCTGAAAGGAGAGGTCATCTATTACTAATGAATAGCTTCATAAATGTCCAACGAGGTTCACTTGACATGGCTTTACTACAGTAGCTTAAATGCTTTATATTATAGAGAAGCAGGAAGCCAATCTGCTTCCATCTAGTGGAAGTTACTGGACTTGCTTGTAATCTTAAATGCCTATAAAACATTACCAACTTCACACTAATTTACATATCTGACCATTACTGAATAAATCACTAAGAACTGGCTAAATGTATCTGCATAGGCTAAATAACCACAACAGCACAAGAGAAAGCAAAAAATTACTCAGGATCTTTAGAGAGCAAGCTAAATAAATAGTTTTTGCAGGATTGGGTTCCCTACCCCACTCTAGCGACAGTTTTTTGAGACTAACTGGTAGCTCTCAAATAACAAATACACCATTGGCAGGAAACAACAGGAACATTTTTCTAAAGCTCCTTTTATAATGACTCGTGGTGCCTGCACTGTAATATTAAAAGACAACGATAATTAAAGAAAAAAAGATTTACTAATTAGATAATGCAAATCTATGTGTTTACATTTAGGTAAGATGTAAGTATGTATGTATCTGTGCATACTCTTACATGTCCATTCCTCACTGCTCAATCGCAAGAGATACGAATCACTGCCATGGGGGAGAGGAGTGAGGTGATGGTCTTGGCCTTCTCCATCATGTACTGTAGTGTGGGTAAGCACTCCTCGTGTGTGGAACATCTTCCCATACTTACCTGTGACAGTGAGGCCTGTCACCACTCTGTGCGTATCCCACCACAGGTACCTCACCTGCAAAACCCATGCCAAGTAAAACTCCACACTTCAGTTTCATATTTGCTATGCATTAATATTACACTGACCTTAATGACGAGCTGAGAGCCCAGCTAAGTTCACTTCAAAGATTTCACATTTGAGAATGACAAGACTAAAAATGTCATTTCTAGGGTTTTTTTTAAACTGGTGCAGAAGGTATTAACAAAATGTTGCAAAATTTGTTGAACTGGAGTTCCACTTTATGTGGGCTAGATTATTTATGAATACAGTACTGCTTTTACAGTTATCAGGTGTACAAGGATGATTTTTTTAAGTCTGCCTGATGACCACCTCACCTGCCCTGCAAACATTGACTGTAAAGCACCCTCACAGGGGTCAGTACATAATGGTGATAGCTTGCATGTATAGAATAACATTTGGGTTTTTTCCTGAATTTTTCTGTTGTGAACACACAATGTTGAGACTAATGAACTGTGCTGTTTGGATCCACAGCATTAATTCCAAAAGATTAGAGGTTTAGAAATGCTCACAATAAATTTTTTTTTTGATGATTTAGAGTAGTATTTTGTATTTAAGAAGTCCTAGAATGATAAACAGCAGAACACTTCTAATTAGCCTTTTTTTTGGTTATGCTTTAAATTATGAACAGAAGATTGAAAGCTACAGGTTACTTATTATGAAAAGAAATCTGTTATGTTCTAATTGGATCTTCTGGGGAGAACAAGTAGTAGTTTTGTTCATAGACACATCCATTTTGTCACTTTCCTGTATCACTAGATAAAATAAGGAATATTATCATCATCATCATCATCATCACACTGACTTTAATTTCTGTAAAATTAATGTAAATTAATGTTGCAGCCAAACATAGGAATGAAACCATTTTTATCTGATTCATTCCTTTTTCAAAAGATGCTGTCTGTGCGGAATTATATTTAATTCTGCATTCTACCATGTCATACATATTTGATATCATATCTGCAGACTGAATTTTGATAAGTGTTTCTAGGGGCAGAGACGGGAGGACAATGGAGCCTTCTGACATATTTCAAAAAGGATTAGCAGGTTTTGCTACTGAGAAATCATTAATTGTTTTCCAATTCACCATGTACAGTACAGCTACAGAAGTTCTAACAGTTGAAATGAAAACTGCTAGTTTGAAAACTTCTCAAAGCCTTTTATTAGCAGACACCTAATGAGATGTCCTGTACAGCAGATCAGCCAAAAAACTGCCTTCTGGCACTTTCAGTCTTTGTACAAAATACAGTCCTACTGTACAAGAAATACCAATGACCTGCAGCTCCCGAGCTTTCAGGATATTTTAAGGGGTAGCTGAAAATTTTAGATGGTCAAAATGGGGGAATGGAAAAAAAAAAAAAAAAAAAACCCAAACAGAAGATCCAGGTAATTGAACACATCAGATTGAAGTGGGAGGGACAACTGGCGGTTGATTCTAATCTGGCAACCTTAATCATAATAACAGACTTGTATAAAAGCAACAAGCATGCCACTAGTGATTTGAGGGCGGCCCTACAAGATACCTTTTTAATTTTTGCATTCTATGAACTGCAAAAAATGTTCCCGTATTACTAAAAAAACCCCTGTAGCTAGATCTGCTAAGAGTTCAGAACCTGTTACCAAATGCAACGCTTCATCTGAATATCCTTACTCTCACACCTGGAAGTAGTATAAATTTCTGCATTCCTGTAAGCAAGAGTGATTTGGGCATTATATAAAATTGTGTGCATGCTCTACTGTGCATGATTTTACCAGTAACTTTCAAGTTTATGGTCTCCAAATGGCTTGATTTAGTTAAAACTAGGGACCTGAAAATACCTATGGTTGCTTCCAGACAAAATTTTGCGAGGAGGAAAAATGGTTTTTGCACTAGCATACAAAGTCTAGTTCTACAAAATCAAGATGCAGCTTCAAAATCATACTGTATTTTTGCCTGGCCTTCTTTTCGGCGTTGCCACAGATTTTTTTCCTGATAACAAAAAAAAACTTTAATTGTGTAACAGTACATCTAAGCACAAAAACATACAAGTGAAGCTTAAATCCTCTTTCTATCAAAGCAGTCCTTCAAATATATTCCTAACTTTCTAACTATTTCAATTAAATTCAGTAAATTTTACATGATGCTTCAGTAAATTTTACTAACATTTCTGGGATTATATATTTTGACCCCAATTATACGAGAAACCATTAGATATATATATTACCACAAAAGCAGCTGAAATTATAGACACATAGGAATGTTCAGAGATTTAAAATTACAGAGATTTCCATTACAGATTTGGGGATGAAACAAGTGGTGGGCAGCAAGGCAAATTTAAGGCCAAGGACATTTTTAAAGGAAAAAAAAAAGAAGGCAAGGATAAAAAAAAGCACTTCCACTGAAAAAACCCTAAGTATATTTGAAGTTTTGGAGAGCTTTTTTTTTCTTGTTTGTTCTTACTTCAAAAGAAATTTATTATTCTTCTGTTTATTTCACATAGTAGGTAATATTGCAAAGATTCTAATTTAATGTGTAAACCAGCTAAACCTGATCATTATCACTGTGCCATCAGGAAAACAGTAAAATAAAGTGAGTATCTTGGCTTTTTCTGTATTAATGTATATGCACACACACCTATCCACAGGAATGTGGATAGGTGTTCAGTCTTTATCCAGGGATATATACTGAAAACTATAACCTGGCAAGAAATTTCAGTTTCTGTAGGAAAAGCTGAAACATACAAGTTTAGATCAAAGTATTAATTATGCTGACATTTTCTAGCAGACCTTATATAACATGACATACCTAATAAAATCCTGCTACCTTTTTTTTTTTTTCCTTTTCTTGCTCCCACCTTCTTGGGCACATTATTCAGTGTTGGATATGCAAACATCACATTCCTTTGCATTGCTTTCCATGAACTGAATAATTTCTGTTTGATGGAGAGATTGTCTAGTCACAAACATAAGAATGTTAAGTTCCCTGAGTGAAAACAACTCACCCTCAAGTTTAAATGATAATTAAGCACCTGAAGTCGTATTTGAACATGCAATTTAAAATCTAAACTTAGAAAATTCTGAATGTTTAGCATCAACATGAGTTAATATTAGTAAGTAAAGTATCCAGTGCAAAAAAAAAGTTATGCATTTTAATAAATTTTTAGTGAAAAATTTAATCAATCATCCAGTAAAGATGTTAATTCTACTTTGCATGAAGCCCACATAAATAACAAGATGAGTAGGCAGGGGAGAGCTGAATGTTTTTACAAATTCAAACAGTGTAGAGGGAGTATCTGAAATTAACTTCACTTCAGATGATTATATAAAGAAATGAACCCTAAAATGTGGTAAGAATTTCAACATTTCCCAAATGCTGCATTTTAATATATCATTTAATTTAAGCTTGTGCAAATGTTACTCACCAATTTATAAAACAGCACATATTTTAACCTACTGAGCAAACAACATTGATTTCAATAATCCTGTAATTTTTGTTTTCACAGCCCTCTCACACACTAGCTAGTTTCCCACCATTTTTCCTTTACATTTATTTATAACAGAAAAAAACCCAAACCACTGTCCTGCATATACATATGCCAGCATATGCAAAAGACACTACTGTGCATTTTCACATCTTTGTAGAATAATTAATAACAACCAAGAGAAAACTTTTCATTCGTGCTGTTTCATGCACATTCATTTGCCTTTTCTGCTTATGGAGCATCACGTTTACAGTACTAATGGGTTTGTTTTTATTCCTATGCCTTCTTTGAACATGCTTTGGAAACATCCCAAGGTTTCTTTTAATTGTGCAAATGAACAAAACCCTTTTTTTTAAAATTAATATTCCTAATTAAATCCATATTCAGATTATATGAGAGTAAATGGGAGCTCTGGTGGACTGCATGTATATCCTAGCTGTCTGCAGAACAATTGATTGGCCCGCGCATGCTATGGATCAACAGCAACATCAGCAGTTTCTCAATCATTTGAATTTACAACTTACCTCCTGTAAGGAGGAACAAATGCTGCACTAGCCAGCTAAACC
Source organism: Malurus cyaneus samueli (assembly GCA_009741485.1). Classification (NCBI taxonomy): domain Eukaryota; kingdom Metazoa; phylum Chordata; class Aves; order Passeriformes; family Maluridae; genus Malurus; species Malurus cyaneus. Next base: position 58,831,339 of record CM019236.1, on the reverse strand, counting down.
TTATCAGTCTGCAGGCATCAGGAAACCTATCCTGTGCTTCCAGGAGGTGCTGGCATTAAGAATGATAAAGACCTTGGCACAATGTTTTCAAACTAATCTATATGAAGCTTCTTAATGGCTCAGAAATTCAGTGTAGAGTTGATTACCTCCATGGTTTAATTCTTCCAAAATTATTTACTCAGAAATCTAGGTTAAAATGACATATAGGCAGAAGATGGATGACACTTCGTAGCAATACAATACATTATTTTAGTGGAGTCTAGCTAAATCTCGGCAACACAAATACAATAACTGACAGGACTTTCAGGATTAAATATGTATTTTTAAGTGTCTAAACTGTGTATTAAGCAGTGTTGGCTTGATTTTGTCTTCTACAGAAACTTCTGGTAGGCTTACAGATACTAATTCCTTCCTTCTTTCTGACATATAGAAGATGCTGGGTCAAATCCACATTCAGAAGCAGCTAAACACGGTATTATTCATTCTTGTTATAGCTACTTAAAAAAAAAAAAAAAAAAGTCCAAGCCTTGCTTGATTTTGTAGTACTATGAACAGTAAAAACTTTCAGGAATTAGAAAGCATAGTTACTAAACAAAATACTGCCTTCCTGACCACAAAGGCTTTCATAGTTCATGACTCCAGTTCTTAGCTCCACACCCGTAATTTTGTAAGCAACATCTGCTCAGAATTTTTGCAGTAATCATGAAATAAGTAAAAGTGCTGATCTGTTTTTATTGTTTTGTAGTTTTTGCCTGCAGGGGATGATTAGTTGTTGCTGTTGTTTGAGGTTTTTTTAATAGATAGTTTACCTTCTTTCTGCATTCTCTCAGGACTAGTTAAGCTCCTCCTCAAACAGCTCCTAAACATGAGCTCTTTTACAGGAGAATAAAACCTGCTAAATCACAAGAGATGAAGGTCTCTGGTGCAGTGTATGTAAAAAGAAGATAGACAGTCATATGCTGCACTGAGCAGCATTGTTGAATAGAATATAGCATTCTGCCTCTTTGACAGGCTGAAAGAAACCACATGCCAGCTCTGATTTCAGACCTGCACAGGAGGCAGACCATGTTCTATCTTCAGCACATCAGGAAACCAAACAGTCAAAGGAATAGGGAAAGAGGAACTGCGAAAGAAAGGAAGGTTCAGCCTGGTTTTGTTGTTGTCCTACATAATATTCCCAGCTTCAGCTTTTCTCAATTTATATGCTCCCCAGAGCGATTATATGGCTTTTTTTTTTTTGCTTTTAACACGGTAACATAATGAGAAACTACAAACAAGATTTTGTTTAACACATTTAACCCAAACTGTCTGGGGAAAATGTCACCCATCTTGCTGCTTAAGTACTTTTGGATCATCAGAACAGGCAGGTTAGTTTTTTCAACTACTTTCTGTTTCTTCTGGAACTATCTGCTTTAATTCATTCTTTAACAAAAAGGAAACCTAGCTACAGTTTCAATCGAGTAAGGATTCTGTGAAGGAATAATGGCCTGACACTTATTTCTTGAAGATATTCGAACACCATTTTCAAAGAAATTAAATCTCAGGTTTTATCCTCACATTTGCTAAGGACTGCTGGAGAGGAAGGATTAAAAATTACACCACCGAGGTGAAGCTGTGACCTACAACCCTGAACATTCAAGAAAAAATAGGCAAACAGAAGAAGAAAAATTAAAATGTTTATATGCATACAGGACATGATGAAACAAAAAACCCATACAGAATACAGTCTGACCCACAAAATCTTTTATGGTACAGCATAATCAGTGATGGAGAGAATGTATGGATTGTTCTTAAGCATACATGATTTTCAAATTAAATGTTGCTAAGTTTTGCAAGTTTTGTATGAATCTGTCGCGTATGAGTGCAACTAATATGTCACTGTACTGTCAAAGTACCACGTGGCCAAAATGGAAACTGCAGGTCTTAATTTATCTCAAAACAGTGATATAAAAAAAGTTAATGGCAACTTTTTAGTTGTTTGAGTTCTTCATACTTAGTTCAGGCATGACCACATTTTACATCTCCAGCATAAAAATTAGCTTAGGTTGTGTAAAATGTAGTTTATTTCCAGCACCCAAATAAAATTATTTTATTTGTTTACATGTATTTACATTAAAGTCAAGCCATACTCTAAATGAGAGTTTCAAAAAGACTGAGACTTTGGCAAAAGAGATCGGGAGCTGAATGCAATTTTTGACTAAAACGTTATGCAAACCCCTAATTCTCTCCCTCACCTTGCTAGAATAATACACACCATTTCGATGCACATCTAGATGCATGGACTGCCTTCATTACAGGTGTATTTACTGGTGCAAAAGGAAAATTTTTAAAGAGATAGCCATCCACCTGCAAATGACACTGTATTCACATCTTTTCATAGTATGTAATTCCCTCTGATTGCACCCAAGCCTTCTTCCCTATGCCTACATTACACATGGTGACAAACGTGGACTTTGCCTTTTGAAGCCACAGTTCACTGGTTAACTTACAGGGAATTGTTTTAAAAAATAAGATTATGAAGGCAGCAAACAAACTGCATTACACTTAGGAAAGAAGGATATACTATGCAGGACGAGAGAAGAGTGTCCATTATACTTGATAAGCTTCTTCCATACAGGATAGTCCTACTTCTTTAGAGCAATGTAAAAGTGTCCTGAATTTCACAAATCTTGGGCTTAGTTACAGTTTGTAGAATCACAGGATCATTCAAGTCCAAAGGGAGCTCTGGAGCCATCCTGTCTGGCCTCCTGCCTGAACCGCAAACTGAACACTGCCTTCCTGACTCACAGCATCATTTGGCTGATAATAGAACACGGAACTTTTCTGATGGCCTCTTGTAATGCATACACACAAGCTATCAATATTTCTGGACACAAAAGGGTCCACTATCAGGTAGTACTATCTTCATTCGGGTTCAGGCTGACCTCTCATTTTCTCTATGAATGATGGACAGTTTATCTCCATCAGCACACACCAGCTCCTAGCATGATGTAATGTACTTAAAGGCTTCTACGGATCAGTTCTTTGGTTGGGTATGACTGCACAAATGTTATTATTTCATCTTAGAAAGCATTTTGCCTCTACATGACTCCCTAAAGTTGTCGCCTTGCTACTTTTTCCCCAAATTATTGTTACTTACCTGCAAGACAAACAGGAGCCAAAGAGAGGTCCTATCCCATTAAAGGTTATCAAAACTTAAAATTTAATTAGTGCATGACTGCAGAAGATTCCCTTGCACCTTGTGCCAGTATAAACTGATGTCCTTAATGTGGAAAAATAAATATGGGATAGGGATAATTAGGGATAACTTCCTAATTTATGGTTTTAAGAGCACCTACCTAACTCAGATTTTCAGCTGCATCCACTTACAAATCCAGTTTCATCTATGGTTTCAGAGGAACTAGTATAAAATTAAAAGCAGAATGTAGTGCCTCAACTTTCCTAATACAAAACATAAAGCATTTCTAAGTACACTTGTAACTTGATTTCTTTTTTTTTTCACTTAGGGATTCATATTACCAACTATCCATTGACTTAGTAAAATGAAAGGGAACTGAAGATATTCTCCTAAGTAAAGCTTTCTGTTCCCTGAAAAAGCTTAACAAGAAATGGATACTTTAGCAAGGGATCAAGGACAAGAGGCGTTTCACATTGCAAGGAAAAAGAAATCTTTTATAAACAGTTTACATTCTGCCTAACACATATCCAATGACTGTTTGATTGTGTACCTGCTATTATAGAAGGCAGTCACCAGTTTTAACTAAATCTTTGTAGAATGTTCTCACAGATTTGCACAATGACTTACAAGATCACAGGCAAGACTGCCTCCTTCCCCAAATTTCATGCTCTTCAAGTCTCAGATCTTACTCAGGTATCTCCCTGGGAAGGTGGTTTTTTTGACAGTTCTGAAGCAATTACTCGAGTTTTTGATACTGACCAAAACTGCAGGCTCTGCCATGTGTTATCATATCTTGCTTTCTTTGGCACAGCTGACTGCAGATGCCAAGCAGGTGCTCTTCCCTGTACACTGGTTGGGAGGCACATGGTAAATAATCCACCTGCCACAGACATCTTGGAGCACAGAAGCAATTCTGTGTTACTCAATCATTGCGCTGTCTTCAGTGCAATAGAAAGCACAGTGAAAGAATTTTCCCCCTTCCTAAAGTAAAGAAGAGATGCAGAATTTACAAATGCAATTACAAGAAGCAGCAAAAATCCCAATTAATCAAAAAGCACTTAGTGTGATATGCAGGAACTGAAAATACCTTAGAATAACCTTCAGGCGTTAAAGGTGAAGCAGTTAAAGAAGGGGCTTTAACCACCAGAACATCTAAAGATAAGAATATATGAAAACTTTGAATATGTTTGCCTTTCAAAATTGAAGTGTAATTTGAAGAAAAAGTATTTAACGGATTACCTCAATTTCTTGGAAAGAAACAACTGGAGACTAAGAAAGTATGATTTTTATTTATCTTACTTTATTTTTACTTTATTTTTATTTACCTTACCCTATTGTGATATGAAAGATATACTTTTGACTAGCTTTATGATTCTGAATGTTGCTTTTGTCGAATAGTGTCTACTTTACCCCACAGAATGTGAAAAGAGCAGGGCATTTAGGCATCTTCCATAGGAAACCACACAATACTAATTGGCAACTGCTTTTCCAAGTCTTTTACTACAGAACAGCTGCAGGAAAGGCAAGTAAAACTGATCTTGAACATGGAGGCTTGCTAAGTAACAGATAACGAAGATTAGAAATAGAGGCCCTGAGAACCTCCTATGGCAGATTCTCAAGAAATTATGCTATTTAATTAAATATTTATGAAAATGGCTTACCTCTGAATTACACCAGAAATACCACGGTACCTTTCAAAGGAAGTAACTATTTGATCATTAGGAATCCTCCATCCTCTCATGTTTTCTGAAAGCACTGGAATACAACAAGCAGCCATCTCTATGTCTCCTGAAAACAGTTTATTTGCCTAATGTAAAATATTTAAGCCTACACATTTTTTTTTCTCTTTGAACTCATTTTTTTTCTCCACTTGCTCAAAGGAGGTTGTCCTCATGAACTGAGGAGAACAAGACAGATAACTATAAATATTCACATACCCTGTAACACCTCTGGGGCCTGGAACATCTTGCTATTTACTTTTAAACTGCTACCCGAACCAGTGGATAAACTGCATGTCCCTGGCTTCTCCAAGTCTCTAAACGTAATTGATCAATCCTGCCACCCCACAAAAAAAAAAAAAAAAAATCGCAGTTATGTATTAGAACTGCTGTGGAGGGAAGAGAAATCACAGACAGCTTGTATTCTGGAAATTCTATTGTTTAAAACTGACTCTCTTCAGAGTTATGCCTTATGAGCTGCCTGTTAGAACCTCTGGCATGTGGACATTTTGAACATGGCCAAATCAATTCAAAATTTACAGTGCTGCAAAAGCATTATTATTTCCCACAACAGAAAAAACAGCAATAATAATTTCTGAGTTCATGTCTTATTTCATATCAATTAAAAAGATTATTTTATTTCTGTTAAGGCTCCAGAATTAGATATACACCAACGTATGTTGACAAACTAGGTATCTCTATCTGTTAACTAAAAATATGAGAGCTTTGAGGCTTTACCTTCTCTTGAAGAAAGTAAGCCACTGCAAGCTTGACCATTCTCCTTGCTTCACTGATAGCCCAGATCATTACAATCAATGACATTTCAGGCCTAGCAAACCAGGGATCCAGATGAATTACTGGATGATTTCAAAGCTGCTATTATTCTGACACTTGAATCTTCTAATACCAAAGGACTGCCAGGCTTCCATGCCAGTCTCAGGGACCAAACCCATACCCTGTTAGAGTAGCACAGGATGTTACAGTGCAGTGCCATTTTCCGAAATCCTGCATCCTTGCACTTCAGAACATAGCAACTATCTGTTGAGCAAACAGAGTGGCTGCATGTGCAACTTGGAGCCTGTGATCTCCACCAACAATGAAACAGGGTTTTCAGACAGTGGATGACAGGCTAGGAAACTAGCTAACCCCAGATAACTATATACAAATTGTTAAAAAAAAGTTGAAAAAATTGTCAAACAAGTCCATCATGTGCAGTTTCAAGACTGAGGCCTCCATATTAGTGGGTGGTCTGTGAGTTCATGCTCAGCAGCCTTCAGATGCTCCCAAGAAGCTAGTACTTTATTTTTATTTAAAGAGAATTTTAAACTTTAATGCTAGGGCTAAATAGTGATCCATGAAACAATATGAATACAATTTAGGAACTGTGATCAGTAAAAGTTTGAGAAGTACCATGCTAAATGCAAGATCATTAACAGTCTTTACGTGACAGACCTATGCTGCAGTGCCATGGGCAGATCTCCATTAGACTCACATCATGCAACAGAAAATGGAACAAGACTAACATGACAGTTAAACTGGTAGGTTTTATCGCCTTATTTATTACTTTGTCTTTCTATAAATCTCTCAGATTTCTGAACTGAAAATGAATTTGTTTTAACTAACATTTTCAGAGGAGACCATAAAACCTACACAACTATTTTTCAGTATTTTCAACAGTCTCATGTTAGGGAGAATAAGCATATTTCATTTGTGCCCCATAGCTTTTGTTAACAATAAAAATACTTAGAAAGTCCACTTAATTAATTTACTTACTTTAATGGAGATTTATGCATTTCAACTTCATACCCCTATTTCTATGGTTACTAATGGCTTCATTCAACATGAAAACATATAAAATTCATATATTCTTCAACATCTCTTCGAAATACCTTGTTTCTAGAGCGTCTAGTCAAGTGCCTCTAATGAGAGCCACTGCCTTTAAAGGGGCCAGGCTTTCTGACATATCCAAACATTTTAATAATTCAAATTCTACAGACAAGAAATATAACCTATAAAGCTACTTTGAAAGTATCTCTTATCCAAGTCACCAGCTTGTAACTAAGCCGTGTATTTCCATATCAAAAACAGGTGATGACACTTATCATATCTATAATATTCTTCTCATGATAATCTATCAATTGACACACCTAAACCTTTATCTTAAAACTGTGGTTTTCAGCTTCATATTTTAAAGGTAATATGGTAAAGAACAATTTATTTTTTAATCACTCGTGAACTGAGAGAACAAAAATGTATTACCAGAAAATAAATTAACATTACAGTGAATTCATGCTAAAAGGTTTGTTTTCATCACCTCCTTGTTTTACTTCCATTTCAACACACTGGGAGAAGTGTATGATGTCTTCTTGAGAAAGAATGTTTTGGGGGGACTTAGGATGTAAGGTAGAAGGTATTGGAAAAGGCTGCTGTTTTCATGCAAAAAAATTGAATGTTTTACCTTGTACTCTGGGCTTCCAAACTGCCAAGCCTATGATGTGCTGCCACAACTTATGCGTGACTGACTGGTTACAGAGCTTGCTGATCTATATGGAGAGGTGAGAATTTGCCACTGTGCGTAAGCAGAGAGATCAGTCGCAGTGACAGATCTGCTCTTTGCCTAGATTCATATGCTGCTATATTATGGTGGCTCAGCGGCTGCCAAATCAAATTCTGAGCCTAGCTTTGTGGCTGAAAAAACAAGAATAAGAGGTAGAGATGTCCTGACACAAACACTTTTGGAGAAAAATACTCTTAGAACCCCTGTAGTGCTGTGCTGTGTCTTCTATGGCAACCACAGTGATCCTGGAGTTATTTCATGATCTCTCTGTCCCTGCAGTGCACTCACTACAGATTTCAGCACAGCATAATGTGGAAGCAGGTATCTACCGCTACTGGCCATGTCAGCAATGAAGGTATTTTGTACAGCTAAATGTATCACTACCACAACACATAAAACAACAGCATAACACTATAAAGGAGAACCTAGAGATGGAGAGCCTTCATGCTATGTTTGAAGTAGTGAACAATGGTCTACCCGAATTTTTAAGGCTGGCCTTAAAACTGCAGTCACTGCTGGAAAAAAAGGTAAGCCCTGAATGGGCTAATTTTCAAAAACACTCTGTCTACAAGCCCTGTTAGTGGGGCATTCAACATTCAGTGACATTTTTGGGTGACACCAACTTTTTTTTAAGTGCAAGTATTGCCATATACCAACATAACTTAGTAGGCTGAGATGTTTTAAGCCTATCCCAGTAGAGAGTTCAGGTAAAGGTGGCAATGAAAGATCACACTCTCTGCTCAAATTTAACTTCCCAATCAGGAACTCATGTGACCTGCAAGAGGAGACACCCTTCTTGTCTCTCTCCTGAAGAGATTCTGTGATGTCTCTACTCAGGATGAGAGTTACAGCTTACAGAAAACCACACAAAGCATCCACTCAAAGTCAAAAATAAAAACACAAAGGAATGGAAGGAAGAAAGGACGAACTTTATGAAGAGGGATATGCTGGATGCTTGTGTCTTTAATACTCTATTCCTGCCTCTGTATCCTCCTATCTGTTCTCTCTTTTGCAACAGGTCCTGTTGCATCTCTCCAACACGTCGTGCCTTGTCAGAATTTTTAACCACAAGCCCAAAAGTTAGAGCTAAAAGTTAAAACGCAAACTCAAATACTTAACACAAAAGCCCATAAAAATCACAATTATCTTGCAGCTAGAGACATTTCGATAGACTTGTTGTGGCAATGAAATTGATAAAGTGAGGTGTCAAGCATAGAAGATTTGCAGAAGTCTTTCCCAGCCCTTCTCTGTGCTTCTTCCAGAAGACGCACCTGGGAGTGCTGTCCTAATGTAGGCTTATGTCTGACCCTCCTCAGGGCTTTTAGACAACATTGCACATGCCTTTCTGTACAATGCAGCTGCTGGTCTCCTATGTGTTTGTGGTGGTGCATTATATTCTCAGTTATTATTTTTAAGCTAAATTATAGGAACACCTTCAGAAAGACAGTATCAACTCTATCAAGTGTATTTAACCATACTGCTCAAAGGCTGCTTTTTTGCTGATGGACAGAAGACTCCATTCAGAATGTCACGTTCCTTACCACTTACCAAAGGAAGAGAAGTAGAATGCATTTTGCCTTTTTTCCCACTGGGTAACAGAAGCTGTATTAATTTTCATTTCCACAGATCAATGTAACTTGTATGTAGCAGTCTGTAACAATGGGACAAAGAACCAGTGTTCCTCAATGATATTTCCAGATTTGACTCTGACTTGTGGCTTGCTTATGGGCAAGGCGTTTACCATGGCATCCACATGGACAATTGTGACAGGGCTGCAGGACCAAATTCAGTACAGCTGGGATGCTTCACATTGCGTGAATGTCCCTACCAGAGGAGAGACCTTTCTGCAAACATAGCACATAAACATGGTCATTGGTTTGTACCCTAATGCGAGACTGTGAAATGGGCCGGCCAGTCACCATTATGGTATAGCTGAAAAGCAATGTAACTGTCTGTTGGCATAGAGTGAAATGATCAGCTGCACCTTCACACCTCACACCTGAAGCACAACAGTGTCACCAATATATAGTTCAGAAGAGCCTTTTTATTTGGGGTTCCACTGGAAGTAAAAAGAACATGATAATAAATTACCCCCAAACAATAAAAAGAACTTTTCCAGTGCTCCAACAAATTCTGAAAGAAATATATTGCACATTTTCAGTTTCCCTGAAAGCTGCAGCAACAACAGTAAACTTTTGAACAGTTATGTGCTGTGCTGTTCCTTACGGAACTGTTTGTTTGTCACTGTTGTCTATTTAATCATGCCTGTTATGCTGGGTTTTAAAGCTTAGTAAATACTTTACAAATCCACTCTGGTTTTAGAGAGGCTTGTTCTTTATGAAAGCTGAAATGACTGAATTCATCAAGGGCAAACCCCATCCTCAGCGCAGGCGTAATCTTTCTGTGTACTGCAGTATGATGAGGAACCAAGGTGGCAGGAAATGAGCACATCAAAGAGACTGAGTTACTGTTGGTGTTGTTGCAGTACTTTCTTACTTTTCTTTCATATAAACTGAACTCTGTGCCTGCCATGTAAAACACCTGTCACAGAAACTTTTTATTCTTGAATATTACAAGCCATATGCAGTGTTACATTTAACCAGAGCTTATTGAGTCAACATGTGAAACAGGTTCAGTGAAAGTACCTAAGGACAGATGCAGTTTTTCACTAACACTCTGCATTATGATCACACAACTTAAAAAAGAACATCATTGTCAAATCTATAGTATTCCTGATTAATGAAAAACTTCCACTATTTTGGTCTTTTTATTAAACACAATGAATCACTAATTAAAAGTTCAGAGAAAAGGTCAGAGAACATGATCAAATCATGACCTGGAGAAGTGGCTATATAAACACATGTATCTCTCTTGTTTTGCATACAAAAATAAATACATAATTATATATATTATTACAATTGTGTATATATATATATATAAATACACATACACACAAAAAAGCTGCAGATATTTCAAGTATGTCTGGCAGCAGACCTTCTTGAACCAATAATTTACCAGCGATTAGATGGGAGCAATAAGGGATATTCCCAACGGACTCTTCATCATTTGGACAACAGAACACCAGTAGATGCATTATTAGCCACTGCATTATATGTATTTTTTTAAAGACTTCACTAAGGATTGGGACATCTGCTTAAGGAAAAGTAGTCTTGACCATATGCACAGCCTAGAATCTGATTTCAGCACACTGGATCAGTTAATTTTCAGCTCAAGAAACAACATGTCAGCTTGACTAAGAAAAATCACAGGGATTTCTTTATGCAGTGCAAGCTCTAGAGAAGTTTAAGAGTTACCAAAAATCTCTGAACTCATAAACTCCAATACGAGCAAAGCCAGTATTCTCAGGGTAGAGTATTTCAACAGGATTTTACACAAGTGGCTCTATCCATGTGACTTACAGATTGAGCCTCATGTGTGTATGAATGGAGTGGAAAATCCTCAGACCAGTGAAAAAAATTGCAGCTTTTCAAGGTCAAAACATGCAGTAACTTTTGATGTGTAAAGTCTGTAATTTCTATCAGCTCCTTTTTCTGTAGAAATAGGAGACAGCCACAGATGATCAGGCCATTCCCTAAAATATAAAATTTATTTCAAAAAATCCCTGAACCAAACACTGTATTTTGAAATAATTCACATGATGCGTGTGGATAAATTGGACAGATTTATCTTCAAAATGCCGGTAGGATTGGCACCTAACTATAAGCAAAGTATGACTACACTGAAACATTATCTTCCATCTGTACTATTGTGTAAGTACTATTATACTGGAAGTATTAAATATACATACACCCTCTCTATATATATTCATATACCTCTGTGATTGGCCTAATTTCCAAATGATGCAGTATCTTCTGCCGAAAAGGTCTGTTTAGATTAAATAAAAGCATATCTGAAAGCAGGAACATTTTGCACTGACCCTGCAGATGTTCATTATTCTTTGAAGATCAGAACCATTCTGCATTCAACATGTATGTTATATTCAGTATCTGTATCTTATATTTTGTATACATATGGTGAGAAAGAAAACTCCCAAAACCACTAAGCAGGTACTGAAAGGAACCAGAGACACCACTATAAAGGCAGTTCTGTTTGATTAGTTGTCATCAGCTTGGTAAAATAATTAGAAAGTGTGCTGCTTGTCAGTTTACAACTTTAAAGAGGTGTTAGCTCATATTGATAGACAGAACTGCTCTTTCCCAGTATAGCAAACACAAGAGTGCACTATAGCAAACCCATAAATATTAATATGTATCATCAGGTTTACCACTTAGGAGTGTCACCTTGTGATTAATGGGCTGAGAGCCTGTGAGCTGTAAAGTAAAGCTGAGCTGAACAAGATATGCTTGCAAGCTGCAATGTAATTCCTATAGCACATTTCAGCACCTTGGCAATTAAAAAAAAATAAAAAAAAAAAGTTAATAACTATTAATCATTACATACAGAATGATTAGCTGTTTTATACTAACATACAGAGGAAGACTCCTGTTTCATTTCAGACAGTTCACTGCACAAAACCTTTCATGCACAGGCTAAATTCTGACTTCCTCTGTGCAGATACTAAAGCTGCACTGGTATTTTTGGCAAAAGCCAGTATTTGCCAATTTTTCCAGCACACAAGCTTCTCTTTCCTTACTGACTTCTTCAACTGCACTAGGAGGCTTGATCAGCGCATATGTGCTTATAAAATCTCATATGTTTACATGCACAGGCAGACTCGAACACAGTGACACATCCAAACCTCGGGAGATTTCCAGAACCTTCTGAAGTCCTGAATGTGTGCCATCCACTGAAGAGCTACTTTATATAATATGCTTTATGTAAGAGACCCGTTACGAGTCAGACTTCTCACAATATAGCCACTATGTGTACCAGCAACTTGCAGAGGCTTCAGCTTCATGTCTGATCTCTTTCATGTTAAGGTTTAACTGTTTAAATGGTGGGATCTTACATGGACTATTATGAGGGCTCGAGATTACAGACTTTACCACCATTAAGTTCCTAATGCCTTACAAAATAAACCATGCGCTGCAACACTGCAACATCTTTAAATATGGATTATTTGTTAATGTAAAACTTAATTTTGTATTCCTTTAAAAAAAAAAAGACTATTATTTGATATCTGTCTTGTTTACTACCAGCTTCCTATAAAACAAGAGCTATAATGTATTTCTGCAATTCCTTCCATTTTATTTTCTGAGCAGAAAGGTAAAATATCTCTAAAGAAGGACAGTGTGGAAAATATGAAATATCATGCATGAATCAAAGAACCCAATTTGCTATCTCCTTATTCCATGGTATCCCCATTGGCCATTTAAAAAAAAAAAAAAACAAAACAACAAACCAACCAACTCCACAAAGTAACATACATTACAGTGCTAGCTAGTAACAATCATATCACATTCACAAAAACTGATGTGCTATATGAAGCAACCCAATTATCACAATCCAATAATGTGAGTATGTATCAATTAAAACTTCTTTTCCTATACATCCCTGTATCAATCAGGACCCGGAAAATTTCCCTCATTCATACAAATCTGTAAGAAACATGGAGAAGAAATGTGCCCAAACCCCTTCTCACAGATTTTCCCCAAGGAGTGTCTCAGCCTCTGGCTAATGCACTGCCTTGATCTTGGCAGAAGAAGAATGCAATAGCACACTTGTTTTAAACCAGGGTTGAAAATAGTTACTACTATAAGCTTCTGTGATGCTGTTCTCCCATGTGGAAGTATGATTTAGAAGTAAACACTGGTTTCTGTAGTACAGCCTGCATGATACATATCATGAATCTATGTTTGCACATGAACAAGATGGAGAGCTAGGATCTGGATTTACACACCCAGACACTGAAATTCAATGGCTCATCCCCCTCTGTGCAAGTGACAGATCCATGTACCTACACAGGGCTTATTCTGTCAGCTGTGCACTTGAAACCTAGAGTCCATGCAATAGCTTGCCAATATTTCTATATCAGTAGTTGTGAAACAAGAGGATACTCATATTCAGGAATGAGTGTCCACACAATCTGTTAAATGAGAAATGGCCAATGTTTGGTTTACCTTCAACACAATCACTAAGGAAGTTTATGACTTTGCTTTTGATATTGGAAAAACGTTTCCCAGCTTCGCATATAGGCAAATTTGTTTCCTTCCCTTTCTTGCTTCTCAGGGCCACCTAATCTAGGTGCTGTTGGTTATCACTGGTGTGAATCAGCCATCTTGCTTTTTTACCAAGGTATTCAAGGCTTCTATGTAGCTGCACTCTTTGTTAGGGCTAGAAGCACTATCCTGATACAAACGCAGTGTGCAGACATTTTCTAAAGAATGCACTTTAAATGTAGTCTGAAAAGCTGCAAAAACTTTGGGTACATCTGTAAATGCAAGCACAGACATCAAAGACAACTCCTAGGCTACTGTGTCAAAACAGACTTTTGGATTTCTCCAGTTTTCCCTAGCTCCATGGACTAACAATTATTAATTACTGAAAAAAAACAATGAAATACTATCAGCCTATAAAAGGCAAGAATTTGGTTCATACTCACGAGACAACTACAGAACTTATTAAAGCCTCTCATATAGCATTACTATGAATAATTTTAAGCAGCAAGTTTTCAGACTCCTTAAATCATTCTCCTCTCCCTCTAGCACTTATTTTGTTGTTTTCTTTTCTCCTTCTTTCACCAACTTCCATCTTTTGAACTAATTTTGACATGAATAGTTTCCTATTAATTCTCCTCCCACTATTTTGAGTTCTATCCTGCTTGAAGTAGTTTTGCTGTCAAAGTACTGACAAGCTATCAAAATACTTCCTTTAGACTTCCCCACTCTCTACTGCAGCATCATCCTGGATCCTCTGCACTCAAACTCTACTTGTATCAGAACAACAAACTATGAATTTGGACCACAGAATTAAGCACCAAGAGCTGTATTTTTAGTCATGTAGTTATTCAGTCAGAAAACATGTCTTAAAATGACAAAATCAGTACAGTCTCACTGACTAATAATGTCAGAGATAATTACAGAGCACGATTTTAATTATTACATACTTTCCCTGTAGCAAGAGTAGGGAAGTGAAGATAATATTGAAACAACCCAGATAATTTATCTAATTGCAAATTGGCAAGTCTGTGAGCATGGCCAATGTTACAATACTGTCACACGTATAGCATTACAACAGTGCATTCAGTATTACAAATATTTAATATTTATTTTCACTTTGGAAAATGGCTGTGTTCTGCATTTTAATGTAACTTTATATGTGGATATAGCAACTTTTCATCCTAGCATTACGTATGTAGACGCCACAGATTCATGACAGAATATTATCTTCAATGTGAATCTTTACATATTCATTGCACATGGTCTGCACAAATGACAGATTGTATTCTACAGTACATTTCTGAGGTCACTGAAAATACAATGTACACTGATAAAATACAATGCTTAACAGGGGCCAGAGAAAACCAAATTGTACTTTAGCATTGATGAACACAAATTTGAGATACAGAGTTAAGATTCTACAGGACAAAACCAACCTCAGTACCTGAAGAACAGCAGTTGTCCGAAAAGATAAATGGTTTAAGAATTTGTGAAATAACACACATACTCCCTAGTCTATAACCTCCTTCATGAAAGGTCAGAATCCAAGGTCATCTTTTGTGGGGAGCATGTAAATAGGAAACCATATCTAAACACATGCAGAGGTCAGCAAGGTCACTCGAGTTTAGGATTTTGCTTTAGATTTTTTTTTTCTTTGTTAGCTTCTCAACAAAATTCATCTGACAATCAATGCCATAGCAGCTCAACACAACTCAAGAGCAGTCTTCAGCTGCAGGAGAAAAAAGCACATGGCTATCTGACTGACAGCTAATTTTCCCCCAGTTGGGGGGAAAATGGGCTTGGACTTGAAAAGGAGTAAGTCAGGCCCTGTATCTCACCCAAGATGACCAACCAGAAGACAGAAGTGCTAAATGATACACCACACCCCACACAGTTTCAGGCACCAAAGCTGCCAGGACTGGGTGCTATGTAGCTTAGAAGTCTTCTGTATATAAATGAGCTAACCAAGGACAACCTTTCAGCACAAAATTTAATGCCTACTTCTCGTGATAAAGCAGTTGAGGATCTGGGACAGTAAGTTCAAGAATTAATTTGTCCAGCCTTGTTCTATGTGGGAGGTCCGAACATTGTGTTTTACAGCCCACATCTAACTGGCAGAAGGCTTTTTTGCTTCTTCATTTGCTGCTGTGCACTCTAATTCAATCAAAAGTATTCACAGGCTTTCATTTAGGTTTTAGATGTTGTTTTGTTTGTTTGTTTCCCATAACTCACAGATTTCCTGATATTTGAATACAATGCCTGGAGTGAAGTTTAATAACTGTCTCAAGAGAACTGTTCTTTTTTTCAAAGGGAAGCCAAACAATGTTCAATTTTTAATAATAATCTCACTTAGATAATAAAGCTACCAGAAAAAATGGTCCTGGAAATATGCAAGTGCATTTGAAGCTGTATATTTAGAAGATACCCTCATCATTGCATTACAAATGAATGATGACTTTTTCTTTTCACACAGGTGATCTAATTATTATTTAAAAAAAAATTAACACAACTCAGCTATTCATGGAAATTATCAGCTACAGAAATTACTTACAAACCAACAAAACCAACACAGAGTCACAATGGTTTGAAAACAGAACACTGGCAATTACAGCCCTAAGACATTCAAGATGTATTTTCATGTGACATTTCACGAGCTTTGATTACTGTCCACAGCAGTGGCTTTGTAACCTGCGAGGCTGAAAGCTGCATAGTTAATTAAATTCACAGAAATTCCCATGGAAGCTTGGCAACTGTCATTTTTTTTTCTAAAACGTTAGGCCTGTATGAACCAGGAAATTTTCTAAATACAAACAGGCATAAAGGAGCACAGTATGTGCTTCTGTCCTATGAAAATTCTGTGGGTATACCTCTATGGAAATTAGAAGCTCACACTCTCCATCACTTAAGACTATAAAGCAACACAGATGGTTCTTCAAAATTCACACTAAATGGTAAATGATTGGCAGAGGTATTTGGGCACGAAGTAATCTCTACCATCGAAACCAACAAATTTGAACCAGCTTCTGTTCCTACCACTGCCCTCAGGTTTTCCAGAACTGCTGTTTCCTAGGTGCTTACAATGAGCATGGCATGAAGTCTGTTCATCAAGGTCAGAAAAGAACAGTTTTGTTGACTTGTTTTTGCATTTCTTTATTGAATTTCTGTTGTAAGACCAGCAACCACACCTGGTGCCAGAAGTATCTGATACTGCCCATTCAATCATGACTGAAAAATTAAGTAAACAACTGTTCAATTAAGCAAAAGCTTACTAGTACAGAATTAAATTTATGGGGTCAAATACTGAAGGATGCTGATCAACGCCCCTAGAAGCACTGAGCGAGCTCATGTACTACAGCACCAGGTCACAGAAACAACTTCTCATGACCACTATGGTACAACACAGGGATACTGTAGTTATTACTTAGGATCCATTTTTTTTCCTTTTTTTTTTTGTATATCATTTGTCTGTGTGTAGCTTTGTGAGAGAATTTTGTATTGACACAATATGGAACTAATACCTGTAAATATTTTCAGAAATTATTTCCGGGGAAAAAAGAAAAAAAATTA
>CM019236.1:58800555-58811513 GCA_009741485.1 Malurus cyaneus samueli | reverse complement strand
TAAAAATAAAGCGGAAGTGTAGCAGGGAAAAGTGCATTAGGAAGTTAACTTCCATGCATCTTATGAACATACTGCCCATCACCTCCAATTTAATGAGAAAATTTTGAAGTTCAAATGCACATGTGAGCCATAACACAGGAAAAGGTTCCCATTTTATTGACTGAAACCAGTTACTAACGGCTCAGTCACCTGTCACTCACTGACGCAAGACAGGAATTGGCAAGGTGACCATGATATAACCCAGCAATCTTAAACAACACATTATAAAAAAAAAAATGAATGTATCACAGGGTCTGACATACACTGAAAGGTATTAGGAAGCTGACTTTGTGGAGAACTTTGTGGAGCAAAGATAGTCTTCTTACAAAGTGCACTACAGGCATACAAGTGAATAAAGGGATTTATATAGTGGCAAACTATTCATTAAAACAAAACACCAACACAGAGTTTAGAAATAAAAGCAAAGACAAAGAGGCAGTAAAAGGATGAATAAACTATTATTAAAAAACCCTACAGAAAATTTGAGTTTTCCAGACTGCAGGATCTTACAAAGGCTACTGAACAGCAGGTTACTAAAGATATCATGATGTTGATATTTCATGTAGAGATACCAGAATTTGGGACATTTAATACATCTCTGACTTGGTTAGAGTTAGAATATGTCTGATTGTGCTTTGACCGTTTAGCTGTATTTCCCCAACTGGAAACCAACATTACAGGAGATCTTTCAAAAAATAACCAAGTCAGAGCTATGGAATTCTTGTGATTTATTTTGTAAGTGTTGCCAGTATACAGAAAGAGATGTTATCTGTTAGACCATGTATCATCATAGCTGGAGAGAGACAATTAGGATACAGTTTCCAGTAAGTCCATCACAAAAACACATCTGGGGTAAGAGAAGAAACAGAGGTAACCTGGAGAAAAGATCAAAAGCCAGATACTAGAGGCCTAGCAGGACACATTCCATTAAAAATTTACATGCAACAAAGTGTATAATTACTATGTGCTTAAGAATAGACATATTGTCTGAAATGGTAGGTGAAGTGTGCTCAGAAGAGAGAAATTAGAGCTTAGCTACAAGCTTGCACTGCCAGTGCCATACTGAAGTGGTAGGGGCAACAGAAAATAAGAGACAGGTTTGAATGTATTACCTCTGTGTTTGACAGCTATGCATAATCTGAACAACAGTCTTAAGCAATGGAAAGCAGACTTTTTAAAATATTATGTAATAGCAGAGAAGTGATGTCTAAACACAGGCTGTGCTGCATAGGATGTGAATGCTTAGTAAAAACGAGATATTACTGGCAGAGGAAAAATGCTTGGGTTCCAGTTCACTTCAAACCACAAGGAAGTATAATGTCAGAAACAGATGAAAATACTCCCAAAACAGCAGAAAAGACAAGATTGCTGCAGGTAAAGGACCTGAAATAGTGAGACATACTGAAACAACTTGGTAATGCAAGGGAAAGTGTTTGGAGACATATTCAGAACTAAGTAACAGAAAATGTAAAGAACATGCAGGCAGGGTTCTATACTGTGTCTCTCACTCCTGCATGCAAGCACTGTTCTGAGTATTAAAAGAAAAATGGGAGGAAACACCTGCAACAACAAAAAGAATACAAATTAATTGCTAGGAGCCAGGCCTAATTTCTTTCAGAAACAGAATTTTAAACAAAAACAAAACAAAAACAAAAACCCAAACAAAAACCAACAAAGAGAAAAACTGTTTTAGTTATCTGTGTTGAAGTCAGTTGTACAACTGAAATCACCAGTGTATCTTTGGATACCCTGTGTCTCTGTCTTACAATAAAGAAATTGAAAAAAGATTGACTGAATTTACTCAGAAGTAAGCCAGGAGGATCAAGATTAGTTACATAAAAGAGAATATTAGTCAATAATATTTTAAGAGAAACCACAATAAACACTTATGAAATTCTGTGAAGTATCCTGATTGTACACAAGCAACAAACTGAGGAATAGCAATAACAGACACAGACAAAAATAATCCTCATATTCAGTAATACTAGCTCTACCGTCTCCAGCAAAATCAAGGGGAACCATTTGAGGAACAATCTGCTACACATGATGATCCATACTTAAGCTATATTAACTTGATTGGGAAATTATGTTTAACAGTGAAGTGGTAGACAAGAAGTGACTGAGATCCCAACTCTTGCTGCTCTTCTGCTGAAACACTGCCCACAGCTACGACTGCTGCTAGAGACAGAAGTACTCTCTGAGGACAGCACTGCTGCACTCTGCAGAGGCTGCTGCTGATCCACACCACTTAGCAGAACACCTGCACCAAGCTGGACTCTGTGAACGTGTCAATCACTGTGGACACAGACACTGTACATAACTGGGAACTAAGATGCTTTGCCTTGTCACAGAGCATGGTAAAAAACGTGGTAACAAAGCATTCCAAACAGAATAAGCCATCCACATCTAGCTTCATTTTTTGGGACTTTGATAATCATTTAACATCCTGGTTCAATGTCTGGCTGTCACACAGTCTCTTCAGGAGGAAGACCTTGTTTCAATAGCCATTGTATACAGTTAGTTTCAACCTTGGAAAATAGATCCAAGGCCTGAGTACAGAATCTGGGATGTTCAGTCTTGCTTTCTGCAGATCATGCTTGTTCTATTTCTGACCCAATAGATCTTTAAAAGTATTACAAAGGAAGAGCATCAGTAAGATTGAAACCTAGCATCTCCACTGCCTTCTTGCTACAAATTGCCCTCATTACAGTACTCTTCTGATGAGGAAGATGATCAGTTATTAAGGTCCCGTGGAAACATTCTCAGCTCTGCCCAATGTGTAAGTCTCCATCTCCCTCTCTCCTTGTGGTCAGTATAATTATAGTGTGCTCTGTTAGGTGTATCTTCCTGTACTTATGCACAGAAGGTTCAGATTCTCAAAAGAGTGCAGAACACTCCCTGCCCTGTAAAGAATAAGAGATAAAGGCAGCAGAAAATAGGATATTCCAGTTTCTGAAGAACTTAAATTTCAAAAGCAAATGGGCTCACAGAACTTAGGGATTCTGAAGCTAAGAAGAGGCTTTTAAAGTCACAATTTTGTAGCTGACCACCTATCATAGGTGCCAAACTGAATTTGTAATGGTTTGATGAACAATAATCTAAGTTTTTATGGCATCAGAAAAGTATTGGTGTGCTTGCAGCAGCACAAATTTACCTTCCAAACCAAAAAGGCATTACAGTGAAATCAGTAATTACTCTGAACATATTTAACCTTCATGGAGACAATTAGCTATGTAAGCCCACCAAAGAGCTATATATGTCCAGGATAACCACTGCTTAATTTTGCAGACACACCCTAAATGATGAAAACATTAAAGAAACTAACTTAATATCATTAGAAAGCCTGAACTGCATGCATGACTTTTGAAGACGCAGGGGTTTAGGTAACACGACCATAAAAGCTGTGACTAGTGCAATGTTGTATTTTTAAGGGCAAGAGCGATAGTGGAGGAATAATCCATGCACAGAGAGAAAGCTGACATCTGGAGACAGAAGACTGAAAAATGAAGAAGAACGTAGAAACACTAGATGAAAGAAAGAGACTAGTGACAGAGAAACAGAGGTAAAAGAAGACTGGAACAGATGGCTAAAACTATCAGAAGTTGGCAAAAAAACCACTCTGGCCCTAATTTATCCTTTTTACCTTTCTCCCACAGAGTTAGGGTTGGGATGGAGTCCTCAGTCACACAAGGTAATGACTTTAACTTGAGCACAAACACTTCAGAAGAATAACAGAATGGAGTGAAAATTGGGAACAAGCACCTCCTGCTCAACTTCAGGCTATGCCTTCCAAGTGTGCATTTCAGAAACTTCTAACACATCTGTTCCTCTTAACATTTTCTGGTTAGAGTAGGTATCACAAAATCATCATGAGATTGTAAGTGATAAGCCTTTCTTTCTCTCAGTTTCTCTAAACTTGCTCATTGTTACCAGAGTGACCTGGTCTTGAATGTGAAATTCTGAAAAACATGAGTATTTCTTACAGACAGCAGACTCCCAGAACTACCTCTCTTTCTCCTAGTTTGTTCTCTGTTCTTTATTGAGCTGGTAAATACAATGTTTGTCAGTGCAGTTGCCTTCTCTATGAACCCTAATTTTGCCGCTTTAACTTGAGAAATACTTGACTGATCTGCTCTCATGAAAAAACAAGGAGCAGAATCTGTACCATGCAGCTGCATGAAAGCCAGCATTAGAATCATACCTACACATGTTAATAGGGTTCTGACACACATTGCTTTCATAATTTCCTATTTGGCTCTACTCGGTCAGAGCATGTCTGTCAATCATTATTTACTCTACAAGCATCCCAAGATTCTCCTACCACAAGTCCTACTCAGTTTGCAAATCATAGAGAATGGAAGGTACTATATATATATACAGTGTAAATGAAGAAGCCAAATTACGAGTAATATTTCTAGACTGCATCAATACTGTCCTGTAAGAACACAGCTGGGGAAGTTCCTCTGGGCAAAATCTCTTGTGCATACTATCTTTGCCTTGGGCCACACCTGAAAGCATCACTTCCTCAGTACTCCTAAGCCTGTCAAGGAGCAGTCCTAGAAATGGTTGCCACAGACAGCAACTCGACAGACAAACTCAGAGCGATGCCCAGAAACATCGGTGTTTCTACCACAGCCAGTCTTTCCTAGTCCATCTATGGCTGGCTCCTTGCAAAACAAAGAGGGATCATTCACATAGACTTCTGCTAGGGACTGAAACGTTTCATTAGGAGAAGGCTGAAAGCTGGGCAAGGACTTCACATAATTTCCTCCATCCAAGATGATTACTGTAGGCCAAAAAGACAAGTCATACACATCTGATGGTCTTCACAGCACATGGCTAAGAAACATACTCCATAAGGTATCATACCATTTCTACAAAAAGTGCAACACCTTTTCAGCGTAGTTCTTTAGGTTTTAAGAAATGGAAATACACTGGATACCGCAAAAAATGTTACTGATTGTTCAGGCTTAAGAGATGATACAGAGAATATTTTACTTGAAAGGTAAGAAGAGAAAGTAACTTCCAAAGCATTTTGAAGGCTTGTTCTGCTCAGGTTCTCTCAGAGCACATCAGAGAATATAAACTAAGGGCTGAAGAGATACGTGAAAGAATTCCGTGAGTCATTTGTAGCTACAGCACCTGATCTAAACCCACTCTTGACCACCTTATCCAGCCTGCCCTCTTCTCCTCCTTCCCTCCATCTTTTCTCAATAAGCCAATCCAGAAGACTTTATGGGTCTGACCATTATCTCAGCCCATCCTATCCTAGTACAGTTAAGTTAATCATAATTTGGTCTGCCATGATAAAAGAAAAAATATGTCTATATCCATTCCTCCTGTCTGTGTGTGAATAGAGAGAAGATGGTATTTGGCATGGTTCTATTCCAGACAAAATTCTTCCTAAGATATAATCAACAAAACCTTCAGAAATATGTCCCTTGTACAATTTGTCTGATGATGAGCTAGACAATACACATGTAGGCTGGGAACACTGTAATAATCCTCAGCACATTAAAAGAGAGTTAGCATGCAATGCTTTTTCAGCAGAAAAGGCTCCTGGCAGATTTTTTCACCTGCCCAGTGCTCTTTTTCATCCAGACGTAGTTTCTGGAAAAGAAACCCTTCTTTTTAAACTGGAGTGAGATGCATCTTTCTTTGATGACTACAGGTTTTTTTAGTATTAATTGTTGTGGACACAGAAGTACAATTAATTTAACAGTTTTCTTGCAGAAGACCATAATGGAAGATGTTTATTTTGCTACTGTCCATTTTTCACCTTGTGGTCTTGGTGGCTTCAGCCTCATTTCTCATCATTCGCTATGATGAATTTCATAGCATTACACAATGTGCCATGAATATATCCCTTATCCAATACTTTGAGCAGCTTTCAGAAAACAAACAAACAAACAAAAAAAACAAACGAAAAACAAAAGAGCAAAAGCAAATCAGGCATTTAAGGAGGAGCAGCTTTTTGTTTAGCTTTTTCTTTTCTGAGGATGAGAGGAATTGTAATGATTATTTATCCACAGGCTGAACAAGGTACTTGATCCTTGTCAAGTAATAATAAGCTTTATTGGCCCTTGCTGAGGGTTAAGTGAAAGTATTACCTTAGAGCCCCCTCTCTCTTGATTTACTGTCTGATTCCCTGTATCACTCTATGACAAACGTCTTTGGTGCTACTGAGCTGTGTTGACATCTACAGGTTTACGTGAAGCCCACATGAGGAGACCAAGAAGACAATGGTGAAACTTCCTAATGGATGGATAAGGGCATTAAATGAGACCGCAAAGACACAATATGGAGTAAATCATGGGGTTTTCTATGGATCACCAGTTTTGGGTAGTGTTAAGATCATCTTGACAGGTCTGCTATTAAAGCTCATGAGTAAGTGCTCCAGACACCATCAATGGTAACTTCCAGAGACTGGAAGAGTGAACAAACCTCGGGAATTCTTTAGGAGAATGGTTACCTAAAAATGGACACACAGCATCTCTTTCTTTGCAGAGTATAGGAACATTCTTTGCACTTGGACAGAACTTGGTGAGAAAGCAAGCCCTTGGACATACTTATACTAAAACAAAATATTCTACAGAAAATTTCTACGGTAACACTGGCAAATTAAGGGAAACTACAGAATTGCATTCTACCAACAGAGATCAAGTTTAATAAATTTCACCACATTGCCGTGGAAAGCCTTGTAAAATGTACTGCTCATTCTCTATGATCTCACTGCTTCTTTCTTCAGCAATGTTTCTCCAAGGAAAGCCGAAATACATTAAGCCTATCATCAGAATTTTTATGAAAACACTATTTCAGTATAATTCTGAGAAGCAAGTTCTGTGCAGTCCTTGGTAGAAAAGTGTGTGTTAAAAGAGTGCTGAGGGACAGAACAAGAGACCTATTTCTAGACATGAAGTAAATGGTTAAATTCTGCCTTACCTGCTCACAAACATGATCAGCAATAGTGAAGTACTTACACTTTGGCAGTGCAAGACAGCCACATATCCAAACTGCTTCTTCAATCTTTACTTCAGATTGTGCAATTAACTTAAATCGGTTAAGCTAGCAGAACTAACCCAAACTATAAATGACATCATAACAAAACCTGCTTTTGTCATTTCTCCTTCTCCTGCCATGACACAGCACCCATACCTCTTGTATCATTTACTTTTCACAGGTTTTGAGTTCCCAGATAACTCCTAAACACATCAAAATAGACTTCAGAAAAATTATTTTAGAATGGCAGGGTAGTATGTTATTCCCAAAGCCTCTCAATTATTCTCAGGTTTTGTTTAAGATCTAGTATTTCCAACCAGACACTGAATGTTTTTGAAAATGTCTAATATGCTTCCTTCTTTGACAGAAGAGAATGTTAACACAGCATCTTTGAGGGATTCCTAACTACACAGTAGATTAAGATGAGATTTTTCTGTTGGATCACATTCAGTTGTTTTTCTCCTCAACCAACTACAGAGAGGATAAAATCTAATTTGAAAATGAAGGAAAAAAAAAAATCAATGCAAACACTAGCTTCCCCTGCAAGCTGATGTACACAAGAGAAAACAGAAACCGCTCAACTATTGGTTTAAATATTTTTTCTCAGATACCAAACGTAAATTTACTACAGAAAACCCTAAGGAATCAAACTGTTGTACAGCACAGCTATCGAAGCCTTTCCTTTTACTGCTGAAGCTGACCAGCCAAAGAAACCAGCTGTATGTCCAGATATTTAATTGAAATCTGTGCTGAGGGAATTGCCCTGTGCTCTCAGCTGGTTCAAATGGGGCTGCTAGCAACTGCAGAAAAACAAGTTTCATCAAGGCAAAGTGACATACGCCAGTGACTGCCTTTGTGGGCACAGGTTTGTTAAAGTAGCATGTTTACTAGTGAGAGCTCTTCAGATAAGGAACAAGAAGCAAGTCAAAATCAGTTGATAAAGAATAAATATGAATTTATTAGTAGTATGCATTTTTAAATGCCTGCTTTTGAGCTGACTCAAATCAGCTTTCCATACGTTGTTGACAAGCCTATGTTTTATTTATTAAATACACTTTGACAGAAATGTAAATGTAAGATATGAACCTGCAGGACAATTGGTTTGGCCATAAAAGTACCAATAAAACCTCAAGTTAAATCAACTAATAGGAGATTTATTTAATATCATCTAATTTTAACCAAAAATATATCACAGCATCTATCTATAACTCTGAACATCAAAGCAGAATTTCTGTGTTGATAGCAGAATTATACATTACTACAAAGCAAACTTTCCCCGCATCTGAATTTTTCATATTTTACTCCTAAAATAGCCATAAGGCATTTGTAATCTGGCAAAATTGAAAACTGATGTCAATACTCAGGGAGTTAAGGGTTCCACTGGGTAAGATTCATGGGGGGACATGAACACACAGTACATCATTCGTGATGAAAACATACCTACAAACTACAAGAAAACTTCATGCAAAAACATCATCTAGCCCTAAATCCAGAGAATCAAAGACCCGTTTTGAAAAATTATATGCTAAATGAAGGCAAAACCATTCTGAACTCTCAAACACAGAGAAGCTGCTCAAATAAAGGAGTAAATGTCATACACCGAAGTTTTGAGACTCGTGAGAATGAAATTTTGTGCTGTTCAAAGAATTAGATCCAACATACGTTTCTAACAGTATGACTTAAGAAAATATTATATTTTCAGATGCAAATTTATTCTGATGCACTTGTCCTTGTCTCTACTGGTCTTCTATTTAAGAATAATAAAGGCACTGCTGCCCTTTAGATTTACATAGGTTTATGCCATCTCCTCATTACCACAGCTACACAGTGAAACAATACACCTCTCTATAAAGCTCAGCCCTCCTTTCAGCAGAAAGCTCAAGTTAGGAGAATTTCTTTTAAAGGATTTACAGAAGCAACTACAATATCAATATTTGTGGCACAAATTTGCATCTTTGTAATGCTCTCTCTTGCTCGCTCTCTTTTTGAATTCGCTATAAAAGCTAAATTGGGTCTCAGAGGCACCACACTACTAAACAAGGATCTCTTGTAGCCCATTGTGATGGAAGCAGATGTACTCGGGAGGGAGATGTACTGAGAGGCTAAAGTGTCTTCATCCCCAAATTCTCTCATTTTTACACAGAACTCTTTACCCCACTTCACAGTGTCACTCACACTGAATCATACACTTGTCCTTCCTGCTTTCTAGTCTTTCCTCTTTCTCAGAAATGAACCTAGGTGAATGTATCGGAATAGTTTTTTTTTTGCAGACTTTGCTAAGCTGTTTCAACATTTACATGATTCTTTTTAAAAACGTTTGAAAATAATACCCTCATCCAATACTTATTCTTTTCAGCACAGAGGAAGCTTTTTGAAGAGGCTATAACCACAGCCCAATCTGCAGCCCTATCATGATTTAATGACAACCCAGTTCTGCTCTCCCTGTGCTTTCCTGACTGCTATTGCTGGTAATAACAAAGTTCTAATGCTTCCTCAACTTTAGCTTCATTACCACAGAACTTTAAATTGCAGACATGCTTATAATATACCTCACTCTAACAGATCACAGCTTTCACTGGGTGGGAGAAGAAAAAACAAAATCCAACCAAAACCTGAACTGTAAAACCTATTTTCTCCTCAGTTATGAAAATAAGCAAATAACCAAAAATTTTAAAATATCAAAAATACTGCAAAAGCAAAAAGTCAAGACTGTTGCACTGAGGTAACAGGACTAGTACACACCCTCATATATGTCACCTGAAATTTGGCATTTACAGATAGTCAATAAATGCAGACTAGTGGATACTGCTTCTATTGGATGCTAAGAAAAACTTGTTCATGTATATTTAAAAGAAGAAATAAAAATCCCTGCAAAATAACTATGTATCTGACAGAAAAATAAAAAATAATGTTTCAGAATGACTGATTTAATCCTAGGCTCCAAATAATGCTAACAAACAATTCATTTGTCAGCTCAGTTTTCTATCTCTGAAACTTTAAAAGTTTGTGGTATGTCTGAATATGCTTAAAAACTTCTAACAGAAAGGTCCTGATAAACTAAGAATGACCTAAGATCACTTATGAGATGTATGCAACAGAAGAGAGACTCATGTTTCTATATGAGATTGCAAAGTTTGTTGCAGCACACAGGATTCTCTTTATTTTATGCAAAATTCTAATGCTCCTGTCATTCTTGCAGCTCCTTTTAGTATGCCTGGTTAGCACTTCAGAACTTTCATAAAATTTGTGAACTTTGTAAGAGCAGAGTCAGATTCAGCAACTAACAGCAAGAAGTAACAACATATATTACGTATTTGTTACAAAATACAATGTTTTATTCACATATCTTACTTTGGGAGCAAGCCCATCAAGTACGACAATTTAAAATTAATGGTAGACACAGACTGTATACAGATTACATATTAAGGTTCAACACCAGGTCAGTAGTGACTGAGCGAAATAAAAATGCCATGGCACTTGAGAGGCTGCATGAAGTAAGCTGGTGGTGTCAATCCAGTCCTCAATGGACTTTGTTCATTAGAAAGGAAAAACAAACCCCACCACATAGCGCTAATTGGCACCCCTGTTGTCACTGTCAGCAGCTAGGCCAAGGTTATAACAGCCACAGGAAAAGGGTCTTTCAAGGTCACTGTTGAGGCACAATAGGGAAGCGGCATGGGAGGGAGAGAGCTCCAGAGCCATGGGCAGTTCAGCTCCCCAGACCTACATTAGGTCTGCACCAAACATCAGCCTGACAAGGACTTCTGCACAGCAGTCACTCCACCCATGCAAATATTTGCATGTCAAACATGCCTTCAGAAACAGATCCTAAACCGCTGCAGAGTACAGAAGAGGCATCTATCTGGCACTTTTTTCCATTAAAGAATATAATGTGTGAAGGTACATGAGAGCAAAGGCTC
>CM019236.1:58785840-58799615 GCA_009741485.1 Malurus cyaneus samueli | reverse complement strand
AAATGTCATTGGACAAAAGGTTTCTGCTTCTTTTCCTTACTGTACAAGATGCTGACCTGTATCTCCAATGGAAGGGGAATTATGGAATGGAATCGTATCATCTGTCACACAGGCAGAAATCATCATGCAGAACAAAGCAAATGAACAAAGTAACCCAGCTGTTCAACTGAGTTAAACGTAACTTCCTGGCTTTCTTGCATATGAATAGCTGCTAAATGCCACTACAGAAAGCATTAATGAGTGTGTGTAGCTATGTGTTAGTCTGATATGGAGACTCTTCTTTGCTCTTTCTAAAGACTGTGATGAACAGTGTGGAAGGATCATGTTCCACATTCATCCTTAATACCTCAAGAACTCAACACCTCTTCTATTGAAACAGCCTGTCACAGAAACTGATCACAAAATTAACAACCACAAAGACTAGAAGTGTATGAAATGCACTGAGAAGTAGTCAGTGATCAGACAGTCGTGAAGATGGAATTTAAATGAATGTACCACAGAAGCATCTAAAAGGTGAACTGCAATAATATCCAAAACCAATAAACATACATCACAACAACTGGTTAGCTTTAAAAGAAAAGTATGATATACAAACAGGACTGGGACATGGCATTTTCTTTTCACTTTTCAATCTTCATTATAGACTACAAAAATACATAGCTATTTAAGAAAAGTTTGTCTGCTTGGATGTGCATATATGTCCTACTGTAAATATTCTTCTAATTCACATAATGGAAAAATAACATTACTTAATTTTTAAGGGACTATTCAACAATTCTGCACACAATATCATCAAAATACCACGTACTCCCTCACAAAAATATGAAACATACATCTAAAATCCACAGCCTGCTCAGTTAACTTCCTAAGCATATAAAATATTGTTTAATGCTCCTTAAAATACCAACAGTTGGACTCTAAGTACACACAAGAATAGCCTTAATCCTTAAGTGAAACATAACTCATAAACAACTTATTCCTGACAGTAAACTAAGAGTTCATTGTTTCTCCTGTTCCAGAGTGAAAAATGTATTAATCTGTTTTGGAGATTATGAAAAACCACAATATACATTTAATAGCATTAATTTTTCTGAAAGTATTTTATCCTGCTGTCCATTTGTGCCCAAAAGATAATGCAGGTTAAGACTGGGTCAAAATCTGATACATCCCTAAACATTTCATTAATAGCATAAAGACTGTGAGATATCCACCCTCCTCTAGCTCAACTGATCCTGAGAAATAGATGTTAACTGATGACAGCTTGTCTCTCTGCCTGTTTTATGCTTAGGACTTACAGAAAATTCCAGGAGGGATGTGGGAAATCAAGAGATATAACTGTACCTCCTACACTTCCAGTGTAGATTTCTGAAAACTGATGTATTTTTCTTTTTGTTCATGGAGAGTTCTGCAATTGTTAGGTTCTGTAATAAGCTCTGTGGGGCTGCTATAGAAAGAAAAGTTTGTCAAGGGTATATATGGAAAAATTGCCTTGGTCCTGAAGAAATAGAGAGTCTTGCAAGAGTAATCTCCATTTCTCTTTTTCTTCTGAGCATGTAGAAAAGACCTGAAGAGGTTTTTTTTCTGTCTTACAAAAAATATTATGCTGTAATCAGGCCACACTCTTTACTGCTATGTATTTCCACCATCTCCAAAAGCTAAAATCTATATAAAAAAATCAGAGCTGTTCTTCTACTAAAAAGGAAAAAAAAAAACAAAAAAAACCAAAACCCTCACACCCCCAAAACTTCAAAAAAATAAACAACTCCCCAAAAAATAACAAAACCTCCACACAAAGAAAAAAAAAAAACCAAATAAAGAAAAAAAAAACCCTCACCGTAACAATAAAAAAAAAAACAAAAAAACAAAAAAAATAAAAAACGAACCACCCCAACTGAAAAACCAATAGACTTCAACAAACAAATGGAGAGATACTGGCATCTTCTTCTACCACAGAGGAGAAAGAGCAGGTGCTGGCAAGCAAGAAGCAACAGGGAAGCAGAGATTCAGCTCTCAAGCACCTCATCTATTTCCAAGGCTACAGGTATATAAATGTAGTAGAGGTACTTCATGGAGGTGTAATCTGGCCAAGATTTAAAAAACCGCTTATTTCTTCCATGCAATATATCTGAAGCAAAGCAAACAAAAAAAACCCCAAAACTAGAAGGCTGACAAGAACAAATTAACTTTCTGTAATACATAAGGATGTATGATAAATGGCTTAGGGAACCAATTACATGTTTTCTAACAAGTGAATGAATTACAGTGTCAAGTACTTTTCTGAGTACACGGCTTTTCAACAAAAGTTGAAAAGACTGAAAAAAAAATTAGAGAAAGAAAGAGCAACAGAAAAAATAATAGAAAGATAGGAAAAAACCCCAATCAAATGTGGCTTGATTTGATCCACAGTTTAAAAAGATCAGGTTTGGATGGATTTTGCAGATGACATTTCAATTTCACAAATAACTTACTTGGCTGAAGTGCAATGAATGCCAAGCTTGTACAGACAGCTTACATAACTGTATATGTGATGTTCCAACTTGCAGCATTCCTGAGTAGCGGAGCTCTGGATATACACAGTGAAATGAATGGAAGTGGATGTCTAATGTTAGCATTTAGCTGAATACCAAATAGTTTGAAGTCCCATTGCAGCAAATCCACATCAAGTAATAGAAATCAGCACAATGAATACATTCATATTGTTACATGTGTTCTTTGTTTTTCTTGTTTTTTGTCACTTACACTTCTCTCTTTCTTTCGTAACAGCAGGCCCACTGCAGTTAACTTCATCTGCAATGAGTGGAAATTGAGAAGTCCAGTACTTTGTAGTTCAGGACTGTTCACATCAAAACCCATTCCATCTCCTCACTTTTCTGTTTTATATTCTGTTCCTTCAAATTTTCACTTCTTGCACATAAATCTCTTTTAAAACAGTACCCTTCCTATCCAGTTTGTTGTTTGTACAAATTCACCATCCTTTTTTCCTTGCCCTCTTGCATCTGATTAAATTCCCTCTTGAAAGTATAAACTTCTCTCCATCAGTTTTAAGATGCAGCTGGTACAATCTTCTTTCCAATTCTGTTGAAACCCGAAAATAGCTTGCTACAAAAGGTCTTATTTAGTGTTCTGTTTTCATGGCACTTCCACTAGAGTTGGTAGGAATTGCTGATTTAGAACACATCTTGCCAAATTGTATTTTCAAAAATAAATATTGGAATTTTGGTAAACGCAAATCAGTGATAAACGAAGAAAGCAACATCTGCATAGGCACCTAAATTAAGAGAGCACAAGTTCTCCCCCCTCTAAATCACTCAGCTCATAACTGATTAGCTCTCCCATTTTCTAAAAATCAGTGGGCTGTAAACAACCTATGACAGCATATTGTACCATGATTTCTACGCAAAACATTCCAAAGTCTATATGGAATTCTATTTCATAATTAAAGACATGCAGCTCTGCAGATAGCTGTCACTCAGTTGATGTAATTTACTGCAATACACTTTTGCTTGAAATAATATCACATATAAACAAAATATTTTTTATTCAAACTTCTGGTGTTTCACTAAATGTTAGAGCAGATACTGCATACGATACCTTTCTTTCAGTTTTTTTTTTTTTAAATTTATTATTAATTGTTAATTAAATTATGCCTAAATCACAGAGATTACTAGACACTTTTAAGTTTCATCTTTAACACTGTAACAGCTGCTACAGCAGCGGTAATGCCCTTTTTTCTCAATCAGGTCTGAGTAAGAATTTATTTTCATAAGCACAAAGAATTACTCTATAAATTGTAGTGGAACATGATGCTGACATACTTCAAGCCCCGGAATAATTTTTTGTTTAAATTACTCTCAGTGGATGTTAATCAACCATTTTTACTTCCACCGACACTGTTGTTTTAATCTTCTCCCTTATTGTAACTGATCATGTGAGAGATTAAAATAAATTATTAATTTTCCAAAAATCAGCTATGGCCATGATGAAACTAGTATTCTAAATAAAACAGGAAGATTTTTGAATGAGAAAATTTTGTGCAAGGGTTGCTGATATTTTACTTTTTTCAATGCAACATTAATTTTAGGTTCTAATCTTTCAGTATTCTAGTAGGCATATCTAAAAAAGATTTCTCATGCAGTATTGCTTAAATAATGTCTACAGTATAATATTTACTATCATTTCCATACATTAAAATAGTTAAGCTCCTGTTTGTTGTATCACCTTTCCACTTCCATACATATTTTTACAGAGACAGTGGCCTGTGTCATTAAAAGGAGAAGTCTGGCTTGCTGAGACTGGCACGCACTTCCAATGATCAGTATGTGTACAGCTTGTGTAATGCACTGAAAGAAAACAATGACATATACATAAAAAAAAATCAGTTTTAAAACTGATATTAAGACAAACTAAATTAATTTCCCCTTGGTCATCAGTGGAACGCTTTCAAAATCGAAGTTTCTTTTCTTCACAAAGATGAAATCAATGCATGGCACTGTGCCTTATTAATACAGCTTCTCTCATGCCATTACTTCTCTGTGCCACTAGACTGTGCTACATTTGTTCTTATTTGTGCTGCTGCTGCGGCATTTGAATATCTGGCCTCAATTCTGGTACATGGTCTCTCCTTTCAGTTCATTCCAATTAATTACTAAATGCAGTTAATTGTACAAATATTGTACAAAATCCCCCAAACAATGTGCACTGAAGTAAGCAATGCTTTTCATAGCCAGTTGCTGCTTTATTCTTCTTCCAGATAGACAAATATGAAAAGAAACAAGAGAGCATCTGTTTCACTACTCAGTCAGAACTTGAAACACAGTATCTATTTTCATTTTTCCACCTTAGAAAAGCAAAATCAGTGCAGCACTGTTGACATGCACAAATGATCAAGGAACAGTGTGCTAGCAGGGAAGTCTTTGGATTTCCAAATGCACTTCTGCGGCAGGCTTTCAAAACAGAAAGTTAACTGGCAGAAATTTGTCAACACCTAGTAAAACCAGACAAATTTTTCAAAAAGGAAAGAGGAGACAACACACATCAATGCCTCTAAACAGCACTTCTAATGAAAATATGCTTCTTAATTTTGTGAAAATCAGTTTAATACAGCTCACATACAGTAAATTCACTAAACTCTCCTTCTCCAAAAGATCCCTATTTCCAGTATTCTTTTGAAAAACTATTTGCTCCACAGTTCTCAGTCTGCTAGCTAACAAACAGATACATGCTATCAACTTGCGGACTGAGTCTACAGCTTTCAAGTACCTCTGAAACAAGTGTAAACTTTCAATGTGCAATGCACACTAAATAATCTAACCTCTGCAAACGATTCAAGTGCATAAAGCATATTGAGTGCATATCACTCTTTATTCCTGTTGTAGTGGGAATAATAATTTAAGACTTGCTTATTTATAAGCAGCTTTGTCTTTGCTTCTCACATTTGAAGTTTATTTTAGGAGAACCATAATTTCACCTGAGACCAACAAAACGTAAGATGCTACCCTCTTGACAGCTCATTATTTTGACAGTAGACTGAACTGTAATTCAATTTATTTTGGCCTTCTTTTGATCTAACTATTTTTCCCCCATGAACATCTTCATTTAAAGAAACAACCAAATACCCCATGAAACAAAAAGAAAAAAAACAAATCCAAAACACCACCACCAACTCAATCTTGTAACAAATACCTTGCTTACAAGAGTAAAGACATTTTTCCTCTAAAGGATTATCTTAGAGAATGAAAAAAAAATTAAATGCAATAGGAATGCATGAGTTGTTTAGAAGTTTTACTCTGACGGATAAACTCATCTATGAATACTAAGGATTAATGAAGCAAAAACACGACTCCTAAAAACAGTGTTTTTATGGAAGGAGTTTGCTTGTTCAGGAAACCTAAGCAACCATGGATTAACTAAGACAAATCAATTAAATGTGAAACCACCTCAAGAACATCTGCAAGTAGACAGATTGCTTTATAGACCAACTTTGTAATAATGATCAAATTTGCCCTTAAATTTATATTGCATTTTAGCCATGCTAAAGTATTTATTACCCTATGTAGTGTATTCCTGCATAAATATCAAATGCATGTATTTTTCTAATCTTAGAGACTGATCTGGCCACTATTTACTAGCAATAATCCAGCAATAAGCATAAGCCTCATAATTACACAAGGTAGTTTATTGGTAATTGGCAGAAGAACAATGTGTTTGAACACTTTTTATGTGCCTGCCTTAGCAGAGAAAACATGTAGCACATTTACAAACATTTCTTCCTAGCAAATATTTATCTAGACAACAGCTGCACTCAAGCATTGAAGAGTAGAAGAGGAGTAGAAGGTGATTTTATTGAAACTGCGGAACAAGAAGGTTTTTTAAAATTTGGCATGCTCCTTATGATGTTGATTCCCTGTGGCCTTCATCATCATTCATGACGCTGCTTACAATCTCAAGTCATTGGATATCCAAGGGACACAAATTCAGTCTTAAATTCAGCTTGCCTTATTTGTGAATAGT
The DNA here is from genome assembly GCA_009741485.1 of Malurus cyaneus samueli. Classification (NCBI taxonomy): domain Eukaryota; kingdom Metazoa; phylum Chordata; class Aves; order Passeriformes; family Maluridae; genus Malurus; species Malurus cyaneus. Next base: position 58,793,105 of record CM019236.1, on the reverse strand, counting down.
CCCATAAAATCTAACTGAATTACACCCACAAACAAAGCACATGACAACTCTTCATAAATGAGTTTGTCTGTCAAGCAAAAATAATTACTTGATGTTTACTCTTTAATAAGTATGTGGTTTTAAATGGCCATGATCCAGATAAACATAAGATTAAAAAAAATTATTGCATTTCTTTGCAGCAGTAGAGCTGTAGATCCTCCATAAAAGTTGTATACATGCATTTTAATTGGCAATTCATCAAAATAATTCACAATTAACAGTAAAGTAACAACATTTATGTCAAACTAAATTAGCGTATATACTTGTAGCAGAGGCAGAAACAGCTGTTACTCTGTTTGCATAAACTTCCAGCAGAATGTGTCTGGCAAAGTTAAGCACGAACATTTCTGCTTTATAAAAAATAGTTCCAAGACTGCAAAAATGCAGAGGGCCAAATGTCTCATTAATAGGCCCACTCAAGTGAGTAAGCATTGTTCAGTCAAACAAGGACCAGGCCATCACAGCTGTACCGTATTCTCAATCTTGTGCATGAATTAGAGATTTAATATGCTCATGAAACCAATATTAGAAACAAACAGGGAAACGGCACAATCCAAAAAGCACCTTCTGTCTGCCACCCCCAGTGACACTGTGTGATGTCTTATTCTCCAAGCTGCACTGCAGGCTTTGCCAGACTGCATACAGAATCAGAAGAAAAAAAAACAACACTGAACTTTTTTAAACACAGAGCACAAAGAACAACATTTTGACATCTACAGCTAGTCTATGAAAGTCATTATGGAAATCCCCAACTGTGCTAAATGTACAAAGCTGTTAAAATTGCTCTAAAAATGTTTTTAAATTCAAATGTATTAGTTTTTAAAATTTACACTTTGATTCAAGTAGATATAACACGTTTATTACTAAGCCTAACAACAAATGATCTAGGACACCATTTTAGAACTGTAAAACAACATATAACCACTAACACCCTATTGTTATTGCATGCTCAGACTTTCTTACCTTTTTATTTCTTTTTAATTATTTCTATTTTGTCCTATGGAACAACTATTATATTTAGCCAAATTTAATGTAAATGCTGCTGGAACACCTGTGATTTCCCTAATTAAAAGCAAAATGGACAGGGTCATGGGTTGAAAGGGCAGGGTATGGACTACAAAACGGCTAGTTAATATAAGCCATTATACTTTTGTACTGATAAAGCTCGTTTCTATTCATCAGATGATTAGTTCAATCAATATTTACTTCTGTGTGCATCTTCAGCGACAAAACATATTCTTCAATTTCACAGCACAGACCTTGATTTCTGGGAATCCACTGCATTGCACAAAAGGTAGGAATTTCTTTGATAACTTGGGAATCTCTCACCCCTTTGAATTGTTTTCCGGCATCAGGTAACCAGTGTCCACACTGTGGCGCACCTTGCGTCATAGAACCATTAAGCGACACCCAGTATATCAGGAAATATATTTTATCCATAAATTTCTGAGGAGGGAAACATCATTATAATATATTCCTTTAAGTTAATGAGTCTATAAAGATTCCCTACACTCATTCATTCCATTAAAGAGAACTTCTTAGCCAGTCCATCTGTATATTTTACTTAATAAGCCCTCCCAGAAATACTGTAAGTACAATTTGTTTGATCATACCTTTCTAATTTCTTACAACACCTTTGATAGCACCCAAAAGACTTTCCTCAAATTAGCACAAGTACACTTTAAACAGGAATGATGACTTACAGAGTTCTTGTTTACTGGTAACCTATCCTTCTTTTCTCCTAATAGATTTATTCCTCAAATGCTGTAAATAGTTTTTAACCATAAAACACAATTTAAATGACCTCTACCTGAAATCATGACTGTACTGTTCAACTAGAAAAATCATACCAAGTTACTGCTCATCACTGTAATTGTGAAAGACCAGCAGTGGAAGTCAGACATTTTCCATACCACAAAAAAAAAAAATTATTTCCAGACCCTCAATTCAAAGTCTGCAGTGGCTCTTGGAAGGGGAAAAAGGGCCACATCACATGAAAAAGCCTTATCTCTTCACATTTCTTCTGCTCTGCCTTCCTCACCCGGACATATGTCTACAAGCTCCCCAGAGAGGGATTTCAGTGTTGTTGCAGGAACTCGTCAGAAGAGTGCAGCGCGTGGTAACAGAGAGCAGTGCTGATGTCAGCCAAATGGTATTTTCAAAGTTTTTAAAGTAACTGTCACCACACTTCCATCTATGAAAAACACAGCTTTCAAAAAAATTATACAAATAATCTTGTACAATATCTATACAATATTAAATAATATAGCTGTCTATTGATAAACTTTTATTATGTACTCTTCCCTGAACGCACCACTGCAGTATATTATAATTGAAGATAAAATGAAAGATACCATTTGGAAGGTAAATATGATCCAATGTAAAGTATTGCTGAGGTAGAAATAGGCTCTCATGCCTTCCATTTTATTTTTGTTCATTCTAGAAAGAATGTCACTGTTTACTGACTATACACAGATGTATTTTTTATTACATGACACAGTTCATTACTGACACATGATTTTCTAACCATTTAATGACACTTAATGAAATTTTACCTGTAAAGACCTAATATCAGAAGCTTGTGTTTATCATGTATCAAGGAGTCCCAATGAAATCAAACAGCGTACTTCAGTTAAGGAGTAGCTATATGCACTACATTATAAGGACAAATTAGTTCTGGGAATCCACTGCATTGCACAAAAGGTAGGAATTTCTTTGATAACTTGGGAATCTCTCACCCCTTTGAATTGTTTTCCGGCATCAGGTAACCAGTGTCCACACTGTGGCGCACCTTGCGTCATAGAACCATTAAGCGACACCCAGTATATCAGGAAATATATTTTATGTAGTATTTACTGTGGAGGAATACATCATTATAATATATTCCTGTAAGTTAATGAGTCTATAAAGATTCCCTACACTCATTTATTCCATTAAAGAGAACTTCTTAGCCAGTCCATCGGTATATTTTACTTAATAAGCCCTCCCAGAAATACTGTAAGTAGAATTTGTTTGATCATACTTTTCTAATTTCTTACAAATATTTCAATCATGCTAAGAAAATGGAGTAACTATGCAACATAATATAACATGTGTTACTGGTCAGTCCTGACATCAAGAAGAAAAAACTACACAGAAAACTCAACTTGGCTTCAAGGGTTTGTTCTGCTCGTTTTTCACAAAACATAGAGAAGAAAAAGCTTTTTAGTATGATTTTCAACTACAAATTTAAATTTTACTTTTTTAGTAAGTGAAGTACTTGGATATTAATGTCACTTTTACAACTCAAATAGTTAAGATCACAAACTTGGATTAACATGTTTAAGAATAGCATGCTCCCAGAGAAAAAGTAGGTATTCTGACACCTTTTATTTTTTTACACAGTTAACTTTCCACATTTGCATAACAGCTGCATCATATGCAGAATTGACTAATTTGTAATAGCTTTAAACTTTACAAATCATTTTAGTAAGAATTGAATTACAAGGAATAATGCAAGTCTTACTTTTCAGTTAAACAGCACAACCATTTTAGCACATTTTCTGTTCTCTTTTTCTAAAAAATACACTCTGTGTTCTTAACTCCCTCACAGGATGTTGCCAGGAGTGGGACAGATGGAAGGAAGACTGAGATGAGCACTCATGGTAAAGTTCTTTTATACCTATGTTTGCCTCTAAAAAACATAAAAGATATAAAAGTCATCAACTTCAAAAAACTCCATTTTCCATTCAGAGAGAAGTATCTAGACCTACCACAACAACAAGAGCATCAAAACAACAAATGCTCAGTCTCCTGGACATTGTTCTTCTGTAAATCAATATTCTTACTGTGCTTACTGAGATTTAAATCAAGATTTCAGAAAATTATTACTTTGGATAGGATGTGACCAACGCCTGTTACATACTAGCAAAACAGCTGAGTGTTTGCTGGGCTTTCATGGGATGGGACGACTGACAGCTCTTGTGACTGTCCAGTGCTTTGGGATTTAGCAGGCAGCAACACAGGTTGTATATTTTCAGAAGCTCTTTGGCTTCCATCTCCGGAATGTGGAGCAGTAATGAACCACAGCAGCCCTTGCATGTCCCAGGCAAGTTTTGCTAACTGAATCAACTGCAGCTTGAAAGGATCACAGCTCAGCTGGGAAAGTTCGGGAAAAGAGCTCACATACTCTAGACAGCGAGCTTCCTCCTTCAAAGTTCCTGCAAACATAGTTGAAAACAACTACACCTTCACAAGAAGGCTTACAGCTCTCTAAAAGCATGAATTCATGGGAGTTCACAACCTGTGAACTGTGACGCTTATTTCCATTATTTAGAAAGCTGCAAATGGACAGATGCTCAGTTAACATAGAATGTTCCTTTTTATTTAAGGCATTGTGAAACACTGCTCTCACACAACCTGTTGTTAAACTACCCTTTAGCAACCTCCTGCACATGAGTTTTGAACAAGGATGAAAGTTGCCTATTTTTCTCCTCTCTTGATCCCAGCCCTGTTTCCCCATCTGAAAATTCTCTGTTGAGTAAGTATAAATACAATGCAAATATTAATTTGCATCGTAAGGGCAGAGCTGCACCTCTTTACACTAGCCGACAGCACAGCTCAAGGGGCAGCAGAGATGGCTGCAGAGCTGGGACACCTCTCGCCAGAGATGCCGCTTTACGTGCAGCTAAATCTGCCTCCCTCTGCCTGCCCAGCACACCTAGGTCACCCTGGGCTTTGTTCAAAAGAAAAGCCTCTGAGGAGGACATTTCACTTCACCTTTGCACCCCAAAGCAGGAGAGGGAAGGCATCGGAGCCACGGTTTGGGTGGACGAACCGCCTACAAAAAGGGGAGATGTGGTTCTTGACCAAGGATCACTAGATGGGCACATTTTGAAAATAACCAGAGACAATGGCCAGCTCTACTCAAACAGGAGGCGCTCCAGTGCATTAACAAAAAAGACTGAAAAAACCCAAACAAAACCAAAACCCCAAGCTTAAACAATCAGAGAACCCCGCAACCCAAGCAGCAAAGCTGCAACAGGGGCCACTTAACAGAATTGAGAGTTTTCCCATTTCCTTAAGAAATGTTGCTCTTAAGAAAAACATACACTGTTTACCAAGTTCTTGCCAGATACAGCCAAAAACCTATAAAAGAATACTGTGGGGAAAGAAGGTCGCTTTAAGTTGATCTGTGCAAATTTCATAGTTACAATTACTTTAAAGTAAATTACACACGTGTCATTTTTTTAGTGCTGTTACCACATACTCTTACTGGAGCTGACATCGACAAGCTGAAATTCTAGCTGTAAGTTTCTTCTAGTGTGTATGCCCTCAAATGGAAGATCCAAGAAACCCGCATGCAATGTCGCAATCAACCCCGCGCGTGTCCCACTGCCCGTAAGCCCTTCTCCGTTCCGGTACCCTGGTAGAGGCTACTTTTACTTCGCCATGCGTAAGGCAAGCAACCGTTCTGACAAACCGGATGATAAAAGGCAACGTGGAGGATGGGGGGCGGAGGAGCTCTGGAGCCCCTGCGGACGTCCGAGGCTGGCAGGGGTTGTTCTTGCCCCGGTGCTCGCCTTGTCCCAGGGGAGTCTGGCCCTGGGAGACACAGAAACAACGCATTCCCACGTCTTCCGCAGCTCTCCACACCCACTTGGGCGCCCTGCGTGCCAGCACGCAGCGTCTCTCCAGCCCCACCGGACAAGCACCCCAGCAGTGCTCCACGCCTGACGTGTTCCGCCCGTGACGGTACTTTTTCCCTGCGAGACCCTTACCGGGTGGGGCTGCAAGCCCTGGAAGAAGCTCTGACCGCCCTCCACGATAAGGCTGCGCAGGCAACACAAGCTCGGCGGCCCGAAGAGACCTGCGGGCACCGGGAGGGGGTTTCCGGGCAGCGCAACCCTTTCCGCCTAGTTAGCAGCCCAAGGAGAACGGGGGCCTCCGGGCGAGGCGCCGGTTGGGGAACAAAGTCCAGATAACTTCTGGGGAACAAATGGGGAGCCCTCTCCGTGCCGGCATCGACCCGGGATCGAGCGGCAGCGGGTTCTGCCGCACGGGACACCTGCCGCGCCCCGTGGGCAGCTGCAGGTGGGGACAGAGGCACAGACACTGCCAAGCACCTGACCCTCCCGCCTGCCTGCCTCGGGCCAGGGCGGCGCCGGGCTCCCCACAACAGGTACGTGAGGGGTGTCCGCCCACCATCTGTCGCGGAAAGCTCCTCGGTCTGGGTCGCGGCCCCCGCGGGTACAGGAATCACACCGTGAGTAGCAGCCGCGCCGGCGGGAGGGCAAGACCCATCAACTTTCTACCCGAACCCTCTCCCCTAGTACGAATTCTTTCTCCGGCCCTTGCCCAGTAGCTTTTCCGAAACAGAGCAGTCCCCCGGCCCGCTTACCTCGCATGGTGTTGGTTCCCCGCTCCGCGCAGTCATGAAGCTAGGAGCCCAGGAACCGCACCGCACAAATCCCGTCTCAACACCCGCGAAGGTGGCAGCCGCTGCGGCTCTGCTCCGCCGGGAAAATCATACCTCCGGGGAGGCTCGCGGGGCGGCTCCGCGGGCTCCCGCCGCCGGGCGGCTGCTCCGGGGGCCGCCCGCGACTGCCGCGCGGAGCTCTGGCGGGAGCGCCTGGGGGCGAGCGGGGCGAGGGCTGAGCACGGGGGGAGGAGGAAAGGAGTTGTTAGGAAAAAAAGGAAAAACACGCGGAGGCAGAAGAGGGGGGTGCCGCGTGGTGGCAAGCATGTGCGCTTTCACATGACAACGGCGCCCAGCAGCCCCCGGTGCGGATTTCCACTGCCAGCTACAGCAACGCACGGAGCGAAAATGAGACCCAGTGGAAAGCGGCAAGAGGCTTATAGCGGGGGTGGGGGTGCCGCGCCGGCCGCCGCTGTCCAGGGCCGCCATGCCGGGCCGCCGCCTCCGCCGCGGGTGCCCCGTGTGCCGCGCGGCCGGCCGGCCCGGCCGGCCGGCGCGCAGGATGCGCCCTGCTCGCGCTGCTCCGCGCTGCTCCGCGCCCGGCTCCGGCAACTTCTGCTCCCGCGCCCGGCCGTCCGCGGGTCCTGCCCGGCAGCCAGGCTGGCGTGGTGTGCAGAGACGGGACTGGCGTGCGGAGTTCTGGAGCGTGTGGAGGAAGCGGCGGGCGCAGAAAATCACCGCGTGTGGCGTTGTTATGAGTAGGCGGTGTCGCCGGGAGAAAGGCGAGGCGCTCGGCCCACGGTGTGGACCCAAGGGAGCTGCTTTTCCG
>CM019236.1:58752350-58770361 GCA_009741485.1 Malurus cyaneus samueli | reverse complement strand
TATCTCCTGTTTTTATTGTGACAAAATAAAATTGCTTTCAGCGTAGCTAGCTTTAAAATTGCTATCCCAAAATACACTTATTTTCAGACATTTGGAAAAAATATGCTTGAGCACAAACAATAAGGCCAGGAATATTCAAAGTGCCTGTTGTTGGCCTAGTTTTTGAAGCAGATGAGGGTAGAATCAGGTTTTTGAAAGTTAACATACTGCAAAGCAGACTTTTTTTTAATGTTAAAGTATATGTTTAAAGAGAACAAAAGATCCATTTTAGGTACAGATTGCTTACCCCTGTTTTTGGGCCAACAGAAAGCGAACAAGATAGTTACCTCAGATAACAAAAACAGTCTCCAAAAGCAGCAATTAGTATCCTTGATCCCCTTTCATTTAAAGGAGCGCCTTCTCTTACAAAGCTATAACACCACTTTGATTTATTAGAAAAATTTAATTTTTCCTTCTTGTTCATAGGCCAATCCCAAGAGGGAAAAAATGGCCCCAGCTCTACCCCTTATACCAGGCAGACAGAATTAGCAAATCTTGACCTGAGAAGGTAGTAATGCAAATGCTTAAGATTAAACGTGGTTATGTGCTTTTCTGAACTAGGATCTATGTTAGAATGCTTATTTATCTGCAATTCTGATATTAAGAAAATCTTGTGTTGGCAGACCTAGTACAGGAAGTGGCATTCTTTGGAATGTTCCTTTTGTTTTATACGTTTATGGTAAGATACATGGAATATATAAATATTTGTATGAGAGACATAAATTAGCTAATAAACATCGTGTGTTTTTTTTCCAAAATTATTTTTGCTAAGCTTATTGTGGTAAGATATGATTGTGACTGAGACCAGGAGAAAACTTGCAGATACAGTTATACAAAAACTCTGAACCACTCATACATGTGAATAGCTGTGCACAGACAAGTTCTCATAATAAGATATATTTGAAACTGATAAATGCTGGTATATATTGAGTAAGTTCTTGGCACATATACCACCCAGTGTTATTGTTGCTTTATGTCACTACAGCAGAAAAGTGGAAAATACTTAAGTAATACTTTAATGCCTAAGTAATTCAGCTGCTAAAGATTTTGTACCTCCAGCCATAGTTGGCTCATGGGTTGATAAATGCACAGGTGGGCACAAATAAGCAAGACCAAGGAGCTAACATTCCTTTAAATCTCAGTTCTCCAGGACAGTCAGTTGCACCTGACAAACTGCACATGTTCTCCACTGGTGTCTTCGGTTGAAATCCCAGGAACAGGAAAATGCAAAAACCCACTCGGACACACTGTAGCATAAAGACGCAAGCCAGTTTGAAATTAAGTATTTTGGGTACTGGCAGCAGTCAAGCTGTGATAGCCGAGCGCTTACTCTGCGCAAGAAGTTTATTCTGCTGCATGGGCATGTTTAGCAGCCTGTTCTGCACTTCATGCTTTTGTGAGATGGCTGCTATGCAATTTTTGCATAATAACTGTCATGCACAATGTATCCAATAGAGCAGAGAAACCCAGCAAAAACCACTTAACTGGGCTACAACACGGCACAAGGATATGTATAATACACATCAAACGTGTAGTAAGGTGTATTATATGCTATAAAACTATAAATGCACATTTTATTGTAATAAATTTTGCCTATTCATTATAGCAATTCCCCCTTACTCAAAAGTTTCCTGTGTAAAATGTGACTGGTATTGAGAAAGAATGCTCTCTGTCAAGAAAGAAAACATTCACATGGCATTTAAGAAACAAGGCATTTCTGAAGGAACACCATTTACAGTGGGATAAGTGCAAATGAAAAGTAAATCTTCAAACATCTACAGTTACTGCAACATTGTCAGACGAACTGAACAACTTCAAGACTCCTGCTAATAGGACACAGTAAAACAATAGCAAATGTCTCTCTCTTTGCTTTTAATGCCAGTGACAACGACAAGATCCTGGGTCCCCCAGGCCCATGGTAGGTTGCGACTGCATTGCAGGGGGATAGCTGGTGTGTCAGAACACATTAACTTTCTTGGCAGGTGGGCATGAGACTACTGTACAAAGAGGTATTAGGTGATTAAGGAGTATGAAAACATTATGGTAATTTCAATTAACAGACAGAATGTAGAAACATTTGGGAAGTGTTCATGGAAGAGCAGCAGGGACACAATTTTCAGCAGAGTAAAAGTGATAAAGGATAGGTTAAAACCCCTGAATTCACAAATTAATGATTACAAAGATTAGAGTTACATAGGAAAACAGAAAAGTACAAAAATAATTGCCTTGTTAACCATGACAAATTGAAATTAATGTAATGTTTATTCTCCTGTTATCTTTCAAGATCTCTACTGATTCGTGAATGCTGCCATTTTAGGTACACAAAATAAGCGATTTACCTTAATATGTATTATGCGTGGTATTTCAGCATTTTTATTAGAACAACGATAAGAGAACAATGAGTAAGATAACTACTAGTAGACACAGGAACAGAAATTAAAAACAAATGAAATTAAGAAATATCTTTCAAAGCATTATATGATACCTTGAAGCCCTACTTGGTACTGCATTGCATTACATCATGTTTTGAATAACGGGTTTTTGTAACTGCCTAGGACACTGCCCTCATTACTGTGATGCAACCAGAGAGGAGGGAATACTGAGGGTGTGGGAGGCTCTAAGCTTCTTGTATTTTGTTGTTTTAGAGAACTGTCCAGATGTTAACAAGATTCCTTCTGCTCTCGTGCCGATGCAGTAGTCTGACAGACTTATGCGTTGGAATCCATTAGAAGTAGGGATTTTTTGATAGGGTTGGTAAGTTGCTACATTTTGGAAAAGATCTTAGAACTTGATTTTTGAGCTCTTGAAGAAGTCTATAAGCTGTTGAGATTTTCATATATTTGCAAATAACAATACATGTAGGTTAAATACAAAGCATTTTTAAGAGTAAGTATATGTTGTAAGATCATACATTCATTAATAGTATGATTTGTCTATCTTCTGAAAGGACCGTGAATTAGAACGTACAGGTACTAATAACTGGCATGATTTTTTTATGTGTCAAAGCAACTTTAAAAGCTTTCTTTAGGAGAAAAGATATTTTGCTAGAACATTCGTAGTGTAATTGTTAACATTTGATTAGGTAAACATTACAGACATTCTAAACTGCCATACTCAGGATTTCTTTTTGATGGGGAAGATATTAGATCAAGAGGATGTCACTGTAAAAATAATAATCATATTCAAGCACGTCCAATCTCTTCAATCTATTATAGAAAGTGTCAAAGAATGACGAAACAAATATTCAAATGGACAACTTGTGGCAACTTATTTAGGTGACAATCATGTCAGGTTGTTCCTTGGACTCTCGAAGTCCTAGTAGGTTTACGTTTTCTTTCATTTAAAACAAACGAAGAAACAAAAAAACATAAAAACCCATACCAAAACCAAAACCAACCAAAGAAAAAACCCCATTAAAATTCTAAAATTAAAGGAAACATTTTCATTGCTTCCTAGGTGTTATGAACTATGCTATTGAAACAGTCATCGTCTTTAAAGAAGCAGTCACTTTTCCAAATACAGAGAATCAAGCACCAAACAAAGAAACAAATTGAATCACTCCTCTGTGCAAGTACCCCTGGCCTGCCAGATTGCATGTCACACATGTGGAACAAGCTTCTATGCTTAGTCAAACCTTTCATTCCCAAATACACCTGTGCAAAGGAAGCCACAGGCCAGATTTCAGTTTCAGTCTTAAAACTATTTTGTTTCAGAGCAAGATCTGTAGTTAGCAATAATAAATGTTGTTTTTTCCATGGACATTACTCTTGTTTTGTTAAATTTTTTCTCAATCTCTTAGGTCCTCCTATAGCATTTTACAGCTATTCATTAATACCTTTGTCTTCTCTGTGAAACTTCATCTCTGTTAGTTGATGCCTCACTTATAAACCTATCCTGCATGAGGATCAGTTTTATTTCCCTTCAGCTCCCTACATAATTTATGTAAACCACCAGAGAAGCACCTAAGTGCTGGCAGCAGAAAATGTGATGTTCAGCTCTAGCTGGTGTCCTACATCTCATTGTGACCTCTAGCCTGGCTGGGAAGGAAGGAGCTGGTCAAAACTAGTCAAAGCTCAGTCCTATCTGGAAATAGCAAAGAAAATGATTTCTCATGGGCAGTCCTGCCTCAGTTATGCAAATGTAGATTAGTTTGTGTACAGTGTATGGCTGTTGGACCAAAGGTATCAGTTAAAATAGTCCTCCATAATATCTTTATATCAAGGAAACTCCTTCCAGTTCTGCCAAAGGAATGAGTTTCTGTGACTGAACTATAGTTCTAAAACAGAGCTGGATATGAGGCTGCTGCTGATTAGGGAACTCAACTTATCTTAGATACTTCCTTAGTGGCACAGCTGCCATAAACAGGGATCTTCCACTGGTTTAATACACTATGTTTTATCTGATTCATTGACTATCTCAATATATTTGTAGGTGCTCCCAGATACCTAGGAGACTGCTTAAACTTGTGGAATAACGCATGTGTTTTTTACACAGCAAGACTTTCTGTGATAATCATAAATAAGTAGAAGATGAAGACTTTTTATCTTGTGCTTGAAATTAATTTCTATAGCAATGAAGACCATAAAAGATGTTGTTTCCAGTGAAAACTGCATCTTCAGTTTTTTGTACTGAAGAAAATTTTCAGGCCTTCTGTGCCTGTAGCTATATTAACACTACCTCCCCCTTCCCCTCCCCCAGTTTGATACACTTTAAAATGTATTGTTTGGTTAAATATTTCTGCCAGCTATCTCATAAAATGAGCTATCTCATTTTATAGAATCTGAAAAATGCAGTTTTCTAAATGCATAGTAAATACGATGAAATTGTGTATTTCAGGACATGTAGTTTTCTGCATACATGCTATAGAAATACAATATTCAGTTAGTATGCTCTGTCTGCAGAGTCAGATTGTGATGTCACTGAGCAATAGCTGCATATAACAGTGGTTCTTTGTCATGACAGAATAACATGAATTGAAAGGGTGAAACGAAATAACAGAATGGAAGGAAAACTGTGTGTCATGTGGTAAAGCCGTAAAGGCACTGGCAAAGCTAAATACTCAGTTAATGTTGTGTGGTGTAAACCTGTATTGAACGTGGCAGAGAAAAACTATTATTACCAGTGTTGGAAAAACCTATAATTTTGGTTATCCTAATGAGATTAAAGGGTTTATGCAGCTGTCATCCCATATTTTCTTCTGATGGCACTTTAAGGTCTGAGAAACAACAAATACTTATTAGTGAAAATGAGAAATAATAATTAAAATGTAGTGTCTTAGGAAGAAAAGGTGTAAAAAATCTAAGCCATAAGTGAAAGGAAGTGTACTGCCTAGAGGAAAGAATATTGTGTGCAATTTAGTAATAAACCTTCCTTTGCCTGGTACTTGCAGCTTATGAAATTACTGCTGTGTGATTTTTCTATGATTCTTCTGCACTACGCATACATTATATTTGCTGGTAATGTGATCAGATAAAATTAGAGAAACAGAGATATAGGGGTTGGTGTGCTTGGTAAGGCTTCTTTTATACCTCAAACCTAATTTAAGCATGCCATGTACTGGTTATATTGAACTGCATATTCTACATTGAAAAAAAAAAAAAGAAAAAGAATGAATAGTGAAAGCAAAACTGTTTTATCATACCAAGGAATTTTTGATTTGCTGTTCTGAATGTTAATTATTATTATTTTTTTTTAAAGAAGCAAATCTGATCCTAAAGAAGATCAACTTTTGAATATAATGTAGATGCTAAAGCCTCATGATGTTGCCTTAAACATTAAGAAAAGCTATTTATCACAATAAGAACACTAATGAAAAAAATTTACTGGATAAGCCACATTTGACTAGTTGACAGCGAAAATGAAGACATCAAAATTTTTCTCTTCAAAATTTATGAACAAAAGAACGGAAGCAACATTCAGTAGATGTGATAAAATATCTGCAGAAAAATATATTTATGAATTATAAAGAAATAAAGGATAATTACACTTACTTATAATGAAATCCATAGAGTTTCCACAGGGACTTGTTTGAATTAAGGCATAATTTTAGGCAAAGCAAGACTGATTTGAAATTTGCCAGCAGTGAATGATTTACTTGGTCCTTTTCTCTAAAGCAGCAGTAGCAACAGTTTTTATTTATCTTGTTAGAAATCTAAGATAATGTCTGCAAACTGAACACACACTATGTGAACATAATGGGGCTTTATCTTTAAAACTTACCCTTTTCATTGCTTTCTTAATGTGACTTGCTGAATATCTTGCCCTACAGAACAGAATATACACCTGGCAATGGTCTGTAGCATGGAAGTCAGTCCTTAAGGCCTCACTCGGTGAAATACAGGTTTTGTGACGGTAGCTTTGGCCATGAGTCCGTGAGCACCAAAGGTGCAACAGCTCCAGCGCTTTCTCAGCTGGCACATCCTGGTTGCAGCACTCTTTCCATTCATAGACTGCTCATAGCAGATACAGCAAGGCCAAGTTCTGATCTTAGTAACACTGGTACAATTCTGAATAGATGCTGACCCGCTTTATTCATTTATGATTCATACTAGTGTCCATGTCTTTGGACATGAAATAAATGTTTATCCAGGCAACTTCCTACTCACGTAATATTACTGTCCCCACCAAAATTAAGGATAGGTTTGAATAAGGTAAGACTTCAGAACTTAGTAAATATTCAGTTAGGCAATAATGTGCTACCAAATTGAAACTCATTTGATATTGAAGTAAAAGCAACTGTGCTGAATTTATTGGAACTGCATCTTGTTTCAGATGCCTCATAGTTTTATTTGGAGCTCTGCATGTTTCAGAGAGAAATTTGGAATAATAAATATTTCAGCCAGGCAGTGTAAAAAGTGTTAGTAGGTATTTCCTTTCACCCTAGCATGAGTTTGGGGGAATCAGCTTTTGCTTTCATATATACTTGATACAAAACTGCTAAGAAACATGCTGAGATTTTTTTTTTGTTTTTGCTTTCTATAACTGAAAATTAGAAATTGTAGCAGTGTTTCGATACTCTCAGTAAATAAATGTTCCACCTTAACTGTAGTCTGAAATTTATATATATGTTTATAAAGTGCCAGTTCATTATTTACACATGATAAAAAAATAAAAAATTCATCTTTATTAAAAAGTTATGGGGTTTGACATAATATCCTAGGATGAAGCCAAGGACAACACTCTAGCAAACTGTCTGTTAACTTCATTAATGACTAATTTCCGCAAGATTATTGCTATTACAAATTAAATTCAGTGGTTTAGAAGAGAAATTATATCATTTCAGTTGCTCTGCCCACTTTTAAATTAGCTATGACACAATTTGAGGCTAATTTGGGAAAGCAACTGTTTTTAATTTAGACTGTCGGTCCATATCCTTAGCCTAACTACCTTGGACAATGTATTTTCAGTAACAATCCTAACCTAGTAAATTGACTGTATATAATTCAGCTAAAAATCTAAACATTTAAATTAGGCAGAGAGGGCACAAAGATCTGAAATGACGTATACTCCAGCTTCATTATGGGGAGAACTGATGACAATTAAAATTCATCTCCCACCTACCCAGGAGTATTTTCCCTGCATCTGTTAGGAACTTTTCTCCCCATGCTTTTCTTTCACCACTATCACAAAAGAGAAATGCAGTCAAATGGAAACCAGTGTAAACTCCATGCAAACAATTCATACAGCTTCAATATTGCTCTATTTTACTGGAGCAGTGCAAAGGATTGTACTACCAGCACAATGCTTAAGAAACAGCAGTAGATTTGAATAAAGAGCTCTGCATTCCACTGGCAGCTGAGGAGATCAAACAGAAAATATGCCAGCAGTATAGACCAATGCATTATCACCGCCTCCCTCTTGCTGCATAACTGTGCTTCATAATGTGCCATAACATTGGCAAGCACAGCTCAGAGCTTTTTAAGAAACAAGGAAGCTCATGAATAATGGTTGAATCAGGAAAGTGATAATTAAATGACAACTGAATGCGGTGGAGTCCCCAGTGGAAAATACTGTTCAGTGAAGATCATCTTCATATCCCTGGGTTTAGCAGTACAACACTAAAGGTATTTCTCAAAACAATGTTTTAATAAAAATATTAAAGTTCCCAAAACCGTATGAGGTATTTTCCTGTATGTAAGCTCCATTTTAAAGTGGAAAGTATATTATGTGCTTCAAAGAGAGCGAAATAGAAAAAGCTTTAATTCTTGATTCAGTGAAATAAAATATTTTGCTAGTTTACTTAACTGGATTACACTATTAAATTTATATTATAAAACACAGCAACTAATAATGCCTGAACTGTAAGCATTTTGGCTTAAATGTTTGCTTCATGTTTCTCCTTGTATGGGAGGTGTAGTTAGTTTTGTTCCACCTCCAGTTTCACCTACCTTGTGGTCCTAGAGCAAACATGGTTAGCTGATGTCTGTCAGTGGCCATTCTTGAGGACAGTTTTTATGCAATAAGCCTCTAACTCCTGTCCTGTCACTGTACCACACTCCTCCTGAGCTTATGCTGCCAGAACAGGCTGCCATGCTCTTTTCACATTATTCAACATGCACTGAGTCTTAGAGCCAGAAGCTGCGAGCCCTACACACAGATCCCTTTTGGTTTTGTACTCGCCAGGGAAGTGCTTTCCCACCGTTAACCCCTCAAAGCAGAAATGAGAAATGAGACTTTTTATGGGACAAAAGATTGCTTTTTTGTAAAAGCACTAAAAATGGATGTGATTCAGTGGCTTGAGATTTATGTGGACATGACAGCAAAACGAGGCTGTGATTGTAACACAAGGGTTTTTGTGATTTACAATGTATGTAATATGCATTCATTCATTCATTTTTATTCGAAATAAAGTTTTGTTCCAGTATCACTTGTCTTGCCATTCTTAAAAAAATAAAGCCAAAACTGTCAATGGATCTCAAGGTTGCATTTCAAACATCTTCAGAGCTTTTTTTTTAATTGACAGTTTTTATATATCTTTTTGACACAATATTTGTAGCGTCTTAACTGCGTGACTTAAAATATGTAGGAAAAATTGTTCAGGGTATGTTCAGGTTTGTTTTGTTTTGTTTTGTGTTTTGTTTGGTTTTTTTGTTAAAACACCATACTATTAGCATTTATTGTATTGATGTGATTTTTTCCAGTAAAAAATAGGTCTTTGTTACGCTGTAAATGCAATGGAAGTTTGAAGAATCCTTATACTGCAAAGGACAAAAGCTCAAAAGATTTATCACACCTAAATCAAGGTTGCAGGAACAGATTTTCTCTCGCTTTTTGAGGGAGGATGTAAAAGCCTGTGAAAATTATTTATTCACAGACCGTTGTGCTTCATAGAACCTTAATGCATTATAATCAAGGTTGTGGGTTTGGCATCTATAAAAACATAAACTGCTCTTAACCCACACAAAGAGAACTAATAATATGAAATATGAAATACAGTTGGTGTCTCTCTTTCTTTACCAGGTGCCTCAGATAACTTGGCCAGTGCAGATTTAACATACAATGGGTGCTCTCAGCTATTTTTAGATTCTCTTAGCTGTTCAAGATCTGCTTTATGGTGCACAAATACAGTATTTTTCTACCAGAGGAAATGAATGTGGCAATGTCCTGGTTGCAGAGACAGGGAGGGAGGTTTTTAGTGCTGTGTGGGTGTGACCACAGTGTTTGTTCAATGCCACCAAGGTCTTCACTGGTTTCAGCAGTACAAGTGGACACCAGAAACCAGAAGTTCTCCATCTTTGCTGGCTTGCTGGAGCAGAGTGGACTATTGCCTCAAAACCCAGGTGAGCGTGGTTCCTTCTGCTGTCCAGCATCTCCCAGCTGTCCCATCTCGTGTCCAGAGCAGGACTGCCGACCAGCGGTGCTGGAATGGGCACTGGGAGACGTGTCGGAGCCAGCAGGGGGGGAGGTGCAGGGTCAGCACCCTGGCACGCGTGGTCTTCACACGCACGCACACACAGACACGGACACAGACACACGCACAGGGTGGCAGAGAACTGCCACCGGAGAGGTGGCGGAAGCACCTGCAGGGAGCTGAGCTCAGCCAGTCTTTGCCCAATCCATGCTTGGATGAATTGACTCCCGGATGAATTGTCCCTGCTTTGGTTTGGGGCTGGGGAGTAGAGTGGTAAATAAATTGCAGGAGCTCTCCTCACCGTATGCAGGAGCTCACCTCACCTATGTTTCCCAAATATCTGGTGTCACAAGCACCATCTTTGGAAGAGGTTTTTTTTTTTTCAAATTGTTTCCAGTGGTGAGTACCCTTTGTGGGTAAAAACCTTCTCTTTTTTATACTTTTGTTATTAGTACTGCTGCTAGTATTTTAATAACTTGATATTTCAACCCATAATTTTTCATTTATTGTCCCTTCCTTATCAAAAGGGGCAGGGGAAGGGGAATAGTTTATTTGGAAGTTATTGCGCTGTTGGGAATAAAACTAGCACAGAACACCCTTCTGGAAGGTGGAAAGTAGTAATCTAGAACACCCTTCTGGAAGTTGGAAAACTGAATGACCTCTGTGCTCAGGAGAAGAGAATGATCTGGAGTAATGATTTAAGTGGTATTTTCCAGCCATATTGTTTCCCTGATCCAGTTCACTGTGGGTGGCACACAAGCAAGGTGATGGAACAGCAGCTGAAGGTTCTTGCTTAGGCTGGCATAACTATGAAAATGTAGTTCTACACCAGCTTGCTTTCCCTCCCACATATGAGAAACTAAATAGTTTTGTTGTTTAATTAAAAACTTCCTAGTTTTTGTATTTAATTTTGAGGATTTTTCACTTATATGGGGGGGAGGGGTGAAAATCACTGGGAAACAATGAATCTAAACTGATTAGTTCCACAGTATTCAGCTGTTAAACCAATGAAGGAGGAGAAAATGAAGTCTAGTCTAAGAGCACCCTAAATCATATTTCATATTTTTTCAGATATCGCCTATGATACTGGCATTATGGAAAAATAGAGAGAGATTAAGTTATGCAGGGTGATGTTGTCAACTACACATTAGAGATGGGTCAGATTATTTATATGTGACTTCAGAGGAGTAGTATAGAAAACTCTTTATAGCTTCCCATATGCCAATCTGTATATAAAAAGGTTGGGAAAATGTCTTGAAATGCAATATAAAAGAGAAATCCAAATTTTGATCTTGTTGATAAAGCTACAGGTGTCAGTAAACAAATGCAGTTCTTCGCGTTCTAAAAAAATAAGGTGGCTTTGGTGCCATGGGTCACCAGAATTGATTTCAACCTTGGTATTTGTAGTCTTTAAAGAGAATTTTTTTGTGAATGGACTATTGTTCTCCTCTCAAAAAGATTAGATCATTGCCTGTATTTTGTCCCAGATTTAGCTAAAGAAAATTTGCTTTAGTCTGGGATGTGAATGAGAAATAGAAATATTATGTGAAAAAAAGGAAGTGCCAAAAATGGGTAAGAGCCTTAAATAATCTTTAAAAACTCACTATTCATTGTGAGTGCATCTTTAAAGTTGTATGGTACTGCATTGGTTTAATTTAGTTCACATGTAAAAAATTTTACAGTATCATTCCTAATGCTGGGACAGACAAATCTAGAAGGTGTCATAATCTCACATTCTAGTGAATTAGAAAGGATCTGAAAACCAGGAAGCTTTGAATTACTACCTTTTCTTTGCCACTGCCTTTGAGGTTAGCTTGAAGTACCTCTCTTAAATGGCTTCAGTATTCACAGCTGTAGGAAAGACATGACAATTTTTAAGTAATTCTCAATTTCATCAGAAGAAAAAACAGATTTCTCTCGAGAAAGAAATTTGTAGTTGAAAACCATCAAATTACTTTCTCTTCAGTTTTGGCTTGCACTGAGACTATGAGCAACAAGGTACTTTAATTCTGACAAAAAAATAGTGAACTGGGCCCCAAATTATTATCTTGTCTATGATTACCAAATGTTTGGGGGGGTTTGTATTCTTCAGTTGTCCTAGAATAAACTTTATAAAGGGGCAAATATTTTCCTTCTTTCAGGTACAGAGAAACCTCAGAGTTAGGAGCAGTCAGATTTTTATGGATTGAGCCCTTTATTCCTGAAGGCTAACGTTTGCCATCTTCATAAAAATTCATCTTATTGAAGCTATGAATCTTTCAGAAACCAAAGTTATCACCTGGCTAAGTAATTATTCGCAAGAATTTAGTAAATAAAATCTCCAAATACTGCCTCCCTTAGGATGTGGCTTGATCAGTCTTTGCTATACTTCACATCTGCTACCTCCAGGAAAGGTATTCTATTAATCCCCCTTTTTAATTAAGAAGACCTATGCTAATCCACACTGATTTTAGGATATAGGGTCATATTACAACCCAGATGGAAGTCTTGGTTGTCACACAGCAGGCTGCTGACTTTCTTATTTAAAACCTGATTGAGATAAATGTCTTTAATTTTTTAATTACAGCCCTTACTTGTACAAATAAATAATTCTGGGGACCCTGTTTCATGCAGTTCAAGCTCTAAAAATCAATATAATAGTGACCCTTTCACCTTCTAGAACAAATGTGGTACATGGTGAGTTTACGGGTTCCTATAAGCACAGGGCACATCCTACTCCCTCACTGCAGCAACATGGCACTGTGGGTTTGTCTAGGGAGCACTGCTGAGGAGAAAAAAGCTGTGCTGAAGGCACAGCAAAGGAAAGTAAGGACAATCTAGCACTGCAAAATTCATGAAAGTAACTAAACAGTATTTCCACTAATCAAAATAGCCTTCAACTTCTCTTTTGAGAGGTAAATGTAAAAGAAATAGTTAAGAAAATAGAACAGAAGAGAATGGAATAGGACAGATGTCAAACAACTAAGAAACCTACAAAGACTAGGTAAGGGATGATAAGCAAAAAGATAAGACTTGTAGTCCAGAAATATAAACCAGAAGCTTGAATTAAGTTCCTTTGTTCCTCATAGAAGATGCAAGAGCGTTTATGTACTTACAAATACTGACCTGAGTGGCACATGCAAGATTAGCCAAGGAGGCCTGCAGACAAGAGAAAAACTTTTATCTCATTGTTCTTGAATTCTGGTGCAATAATTTTATTTCTTGATTCCATTGAAAGTCTGGACTAGATTCCTAGGCATTTAGAAACAATTCAGTTTTCCAATTTATGTGACAACTTTTATCTGTTATTTGTGTTACACTAGTACAACTGGAGTATAAAAGCAGTTGTATCAGTTCATAGGTATACCTCAGCTGTGAAGAAAAGTGGCAAAGAAAGAGCCATAGATGCAGGCTTATATGATGATTCTCCTGATGTCATATAGTCTCCTTAGATGATGAAAAGCTGCTGTAATTAGGCAATCTAATAGTCCTATCATTACAAATCTTAAAAGTCCTTTCTTTTTATGATATTCATTGGACCATTTTCAATACCACAGTATCCAAGTGCAACTAATGTGACTTTTGTGTGACTTAAAAAATAACAATTATGGTCTTTATCTTGTGACTCAGCACAAAACATTTTTGCCCACGTGGTGAATTTTTCACAGCTGTTAGTCCATTTTATGGAACATGGATCCATTGAAACTGTTCTGCAGCCTTGAATAAGGCATCTAAGTTAATGGTCCAGTAGTTGTATTGTGTAATATTAGAGAGTTGATTTCATAATGCCTTAATTAAGGAATCATGTTATCAGCATGTACTTTCAGGGGCTAAACACTTCAATTATTTTGCCCAATTTGGTAAAAAGCTGACAATTGTTTGTGAAATGAAACTAGAAAATGTTTTCAAGTAGTGCTTTGCTTTCCTCCTCCCCTCTGAAGACACCTGTGGTATAACAGAGAACACAATTTTCCAAGCCTGAAGGGTCTTTTCTCTTTTTGGTGCATGTCCCTGTCTTCCATTAATTTTGCATAACAAGTGAAAAGTTTCAAGCACTTGCCTGAGACACAGAGACTGTATTTTACCAACTTATTTCTTTTGGTGAGTTGATCTGGCTTGTAAGGTGTGACTTCCGAAAAAAATCTAATTTCTTTGTCAAAAGTATTTTCTTTTCTCCTTTATGATCTGTTTGCCCTGTAGATCTCTACCTCAGTTGGGCCTCATACTCTGCTTTGCCCATTCATCTACCAGCTTTAATCGCCATCACTTCCTAGTACTATCTGTCAAGTCAGATTGATACTGGCAATAGATTTTAAAATTATTGTGGTTGGGAAGATGTACTCATTCCAAGTGCCAAGTAAGCTCAGAGAAGGCCAGTTATGTATGCAATTAAATGAAAACTGTGTACATTGAAGAATGGTAGTCTTTGAAGTTCTTATTTGTTACTGTAGCAAATCAAGTAATTTGATCTGAAATAATTCACACAATCTAAAAATTACCATTTTAAGCTCTTCCTCCATTACATTGAAGTTACATAAGCATATGCTATGACTTTTGTAACATCAAAGACTCAAACAGGGTTGAAATCATACTTTGTAGACTGAATTCTACCCCCTGAAAGGACCAATTTCTTTTTTGAAAAGTAATATAAGCCCTAAATGCTTTTTGTCTAGAGGGATTAGCTGACTTCTTGCAATTGTGGATACATGACACAAAAAACTTGAAGATATCTTGGTGTATGAGGGTATAGTTTGTATACGAGGGCTAGAGGTGCCTACTGAAATTTCCTACTGAAATCTGGGAAAAGTATACAGATAGTTCATTCATACACAGGTCAGAAGATCAATAGATTACCAGATTCCCACCTTGCCCCTCTCTTCCCATCATTCCAAGTTCTTCTCCATAGGACTACTCTCAATCATTTCTCTGCCCAATGTGTGGTTGTGTCTGGAATTGCCCTGACACAGGTATAGTGTCCCGGTTCCAGCCAGGACAGGGTTAATTTTTGCTCTAGCCTGGAGGGCCATGTCCAGGACCTTGAAGGTATTTTATACCACCTCATATGACATGCTGGAGGTGGTGGAGGGCTCCCTTCTCGTCAGACCAGTGATGAAGCAAGTGGTCAGGATAGCACCGGGTTCTGCATGGTGAGCGTGTGTGTCATTCATCTATCTTGTAGACTCTGTTGTTGTTACTGTTGGTTTCCTTTTCTATTGCTGTTTTCAGTAAATTGCTCTTATCTCAAACTGTAATCTTTACCTTTCATGCCTTCAATTCTCCCTCTGCAGGAGGGAGGGTGAGGTGTGAGTGGTTGAGTGGCACATGTTTGGAGGGCTTCAGTGGGAGCACTAAATTGGAGAACATTGCTAAACCATGACAAGTAGGACTTTGCGCTTCACTTTGTTGAAGTTCATGAGGTTTGCATCAGCCAAAGATGACAAGGTCTCTCTGGGTGGCACCCCTTCCTCCGATGTGTTGACTTCATCACACAGCGTGCTGTCGTCATGAACCTGCTGAACTCACTTAATCCATGTTGGTGACGAAGATGGACATTATTGGTGCCAATGCTGACCGCTGATGGGCATCACTCATTGCTGGTCTCTGCATGTACATTGAGACATTGGCCACAGATCTTTGTGCTTGGCCATCCAGCCAGTTCTTACCCACTGACTCATCCATCCATCAAATCCATGTGTCTCCAATTTGGAGTCAAGGATGTCGTGTGGGATAGTGTCAAATACTTTGCCTAAATGGAGGTAGATGAGGTCAGTTTGCCGCTACCCTGTGCTGTAGCCCCATCATAGAAGATCACCAAATTTGTCAGGCGTGATTTCCCCTTTGTAAAGCCATGTTGGATGTTACCAATCACCTCTTTGTTTCCTATGTGCCTTAGTATAGTTTCCAGGAGAATCTGCTCCATGATCCTGCCTGGCACTAAGGTGAGACTGACTGGTCAGTAGTTCCCCAGGTTTTCTGCTTTCCCCTTTTTATAAATGGGGGTTGTATTTCACATTTTCTGGTCATTGAGGACTTCACTTGACTGCCACAATTTTTCAACATTGATAGGAAATGGCTTAGCAACTATGACAGCTCCCTCGGAACCCTCAGATGAATCCTCCCATGGACTTGTGCATATTCAGGTTCCTTAGGTGGTCATGAACCTGGTCCTCTCCTACAGTGGTCTTAGGTCTTCATCTCTCAGTCCCTGAATTTGAGCTTTTTCCCAACTAGGGTAGCATGGCTGGAGCACTTCCTACTGAAGACTGAGGTACAGAATCATTGAGAACCTCATCCTTCTCTTTGTCCAGGGTAATCAGGTCTCCTGTTTCATACTGGAGAGGGCCCACATTATCCCTAAACCTCCTATTGTTTACAATATGCATCTTTCAGTTATCCTTGTGATCCTTGCATGGATCCAATTCTAACTAGACCTTGGTTTCCTTAACCCTATCCTAGTATCTGTATAATTTCCCAGTCCTTCTTCCAGATCACCTGTTCTTTTCTGTCTCTGAATCTTTTTTTTTTTTTGTTCTAAGTTTGATTATCAGCTCTATTTATCCATGGACACCTCCTGACATTTTTGCCCAATTTCCTTCTTTTTGGGATACATTGCTCCTGGGCTTGGACGAGGTGCTTCTCAAACACCGGTTACCATTCTTGTGGCCCTCTGCCCTCCAGGGCTCTCTCCCAAGTAGGTCCTTGAGGAGGCCGAAGTGCTGCAGTCCAGGCCAATGAGCTTGCTGAATGCTCTCCTTACCACCGTGAGGACTCTGCCACCCTCCTGTGGTCACTGCAGCTGTCTTGGATCCCCACAATCCCCACCAGCTGCTCCTTATTGGTGAGCACAAAGTCCAGCATGGCAGCTCTCCTTGTTGGCTTCTCAATCACTTGTAAAAGGAAGTTGTCATTGACACATTCAAGGAGCCTCTGGGATTGCTTGTGCCCTGTGTTGTGCCTCCAATAGATATTGTGGTAGTTGAGGACCAGTACTCATATCTGCCTATTGAGGGCTTCATCAGCACCATCCTCCTGGCTTGGTGGCCTGGAGCAGACCCTCCACTATAGGATCTCCTGTCCGTGCACTCCCTTTAATCCTTACCCACAAGCTCTCAGTTGGCTCTGCATCCTTCCCCAGGCAGAGTTCCATAGACACAGGAGCTATGCCCCCTCTTTGTCTCCCTAGCCTGTCTCTCCTAAAAAGCCTAAAACTTTCCATTCTAATGTTCCAGTCATAGGAGCCGTCCCACCATGTCTCTGTAAAGCAGTGATGCCATACTGATACAGCCATGCATGGCTCTAATTCCTCTTGCTTGTTCCCCACATTAAGTGCTTTATGGGCATCTGGACCAGATAAGGCCCCAGATAATGCCAGCTTGCAGGCTGGAGTGTCTGGAATGCCTTGCACTCTTCCAGGCATCCAGGTGTTGGCAGCACCCTGGCAGGATTGGGACTGCCCCCTGTCCCTTAGCAAATCTGGTTTGAAGCCCCATGCACCAGTCTGGCAAATCCCTGGCACTTTTTCCCTTTCTTGGATGGATCCAATCAGCTCACTGAAGGCCACACTCACCAAAGCAAGTCCCATGGTACTGTTTTTCCAACCATTTATTGACTTGCCAAATTCATCTGGCCATTTCAAGCACCTATCCTTCAACTTGGAAATTGATGAAAAAAATAGTTGCACTCCAGAGCCCTTTACCACTCGCCCCATGGCTCTCTAGCCCCTCTTAATGCTTCCCAGCCTTCAGCTGGCTATATCTACTGTTCTACATGGAACACCAACAGTGGGTAATAATCAGTGGGTTTAGCTAGGCACGGCAGCTTCTCAGTAAATCCCTGATCCAGGCTCAAAAACAGGTCAGGCTGACAGATGAGTGCTCCGTGCCTCCTAGGTTAGGAGCCACCTTCTCTTGGGTGAATTAGTTACTAATTTCTTCATTTGTGGAGCACATTGGACTGCTTCAGTTATCTCTGGCTGTTCTTCCAGTGTTTTGGAAGAACATTAGCCTAATTAGCCTGCAGGGTTACAAAGCGGTTCTGGAAAGTGATGTTCAGCTGGGTGGGAATATCTGGTTTTGAAGAAAGCCTCTTCCTTTTATTAGTTTCTTTTGTCAACTCTCTCTGAAGGTCCCTGATATCTCCTGCA
>CM019236.1:58728748-58751459 GCA_009741485.1 Malurus cyaneus samueli | reverse complement strand
TCTTTGTTTTAATTGTTTTCTTTTCCTCACTACTTCCTAACTCCCTGTGTTAATGCCCTCACTCCCTTCCATGAGTGTCATTGGACGAATTTTTGGCTTCTCCTCATGGGATGTGTTCCTTTCCTCTCATTGTGCTTGCCCACCTGTTGCTGGAACAACCTGTTAGGAGCTCAGTGAACAGCCCCTCTCGCACACGCTGATACTTCCTGACCTCTCCACTTCCTCTTTCAGCACTGCCAGTAATCAGCTTGTCCGCCTGTCCACGCCACAGAGAGGTGTTATCTCTGCTGCCCGCCCGCATCCGTGCCAAGCTCAGGCACTCACTGCAGCCGGGGAGCTGGACAGCCGCATGTTGATGGGTGAGGTCTGTCTGGATCACCGTGTTCCTTTTGACACTGGCTTTTAACTCAGTGGGAGCCAGAGCTAACCCTGTTCTAGCTGGGTGGGCAATGACTGACTCTAAGTTCTGCTCAGGTACAGCCGGAGGGCTGTGCCCCAGCTGTGTACGCTGCTGTGCCACATCCTGACTGACCTGCCACACCCTGCTCAGCCTCTCCCTGGAGCCACTGAAATCTTCCATAGACGATCCTGGCAGCTCCCTCTCCATGTCTGATTGGCTCCTTAGGGCTTCCAGGTCTGCATGGGGCTCTGAGCTGCAGATGGTGTGTCCCTGGGCCCAGGAAGCCCCCTGCACAGTGTGATCTCACAGTCACCTCCGGACTTCCCTCAGCCACCGCTGCTGCCATTGCTGCCACCTCACTGACTGACTGACGCTAAGTCCCAGGTAAGTTCACTGCAGATATTGACCTGGAAACAATTAAATAAAAGAACTATATTCTGGTAATCCCACATTCTTTTTTTCAGCATCCCTGAATGGCAGGCATGGGAGTAATTTTTTCTCACAACCTTTATTATATAGAGGTTATTGCTTGCTGTCACATTTGACTTTCAAGGAGATGCTGCATATCCCAAATAGGTAACTATTTGCTTTGTTCAGCAAGTTGCTTATTAGTACAAAAAAATCACCTGCTTTATGAGCATGAAAGACTTATCTGTGGATGTGAAACATTCCTCAGCCCTGCAGGCAAAGGGCATTCTACTTCCTTATGGGTTAAGAAGCTGCTCTGGGTTTTTAGTAAGCAGTGCTCACTTTCTCAACAGATTGGATGGTCCCTGTGCTCAAAAACAAATGAAATATCAAAGAAAGTTGATAGTCCATGGTATCACAACATGAAAGGTTCACCAACTCAAAAAAATCCTTGTAGGGAAAGAAGAACGAAAGTCCTCCAACACTAGTTATGTAAAAGGTAGAGATTAGCATATTTTCTAATTATAGTAAACTATTTCTATTTCATTTGTTTTTCCTGTGTTTTGTTTTCACGAATAAATTAATTTTACCATGAATAGTGAAAGGCAGCATCAAAGAATTTCCTTGTTTGGGACCTGGGTTTATGTGAAAGAAACTGATTGTTTTCTGATGGTTCAGGTTAGAGAGGAAAATTCCTGATCAGTCAGGGGTAGTGGGTTGAGAATGGTATCTGAATTTGGAACACTGGAGTGCAGTAGACAGCTCTTATAGTTTCACTGTTCACACAATCTTCTTTAACAAGGGCTCATAGAGGTAAGCGACAAAAAATGCAATTAAGTCCTTCCTTACTTTTATTTAAGACATCACAAAATTTATTAATTAAAATATATACACATTCGTCATGGAAGAAAAGTAGTATTTATTTAATAAATAAAAGCTGTTTCTAC
This sequence comes from Malurus cyaneus samueli, assembly GCA_009741485.1. Taxonomy (NCBI): domain Eukaryota; kingdom Metazoa; phylum Chordata; class Aves; order Passeriformes; family Maluridae; genus Malurus; species Malurus cyaneus. The sequence continues at coordinate 58,749,704 of CM019236.1, read as the reverse complement.
TGATTTTTTTTTGTTGGAAAAACAACTTTCCAGAATTACTCATCTATACTCAGTTTATATTTCCATTTTGAATGCTACACTTTGAAAGAAAACCTCCAGCCAGCACCTAAAAAAATCTCAGACACAGAGGTTTTATTCCTTCCTTATCATATATGTTACAAGGCCTGTTGCTATTATTTTTCCTCTATTTTTTTGCTTCATAACATTTTACCAAGCCCAATTCCACGACTCATTTCATTTAATAACTACATTCACATTACATGTTTTTTCCAACCATTGCTTTTCTGTCCTCTCTCCATATTCCTCTTGACCATTTTTCTTATACTAAAAGGACTCCTGCAAGAATTTAATTTTGCGTTAAATCTTTTTCCCCACTCCCTTAAGGTGTGAGCCCGAATTAAATAAAACCCACTAAAAGTAATAAACCACTCCTAGCTGTGCCATAGTGATATCAGTTGTCAGAATGTCAAAGGGAATGTGATGACTGAATTCACTCTCACTGCTATTGAAGAAAAAACAATCCAAATGACCAGAAAACCATCAACATCAGATGTCCTGTGTCTCAGACCTGAGAGGAGTTGATATAGAAATAGCAGTCTTCTTAAGAAAAATATATATTTGCACTAGCCTAATGGAAATTATTGCTGTCAGAGTCAGTATTTGACTATATGTTCACAAAGCAAGTGTGGCATTACTGATGCAAACATACTGGACATTGGAAGAAAGATGATAATCTCCCCCCAGACAAAACTCCAAAACAAAGAGAGGGAATCGCCTCTTCCAAGCTCTCTGGGATACTGCAAGTGAGCACTGTAACATGGCAGAATTTATGAGTGTGACTAATATAAGGTGACAGCTCAGTTCAGACCTCTCTGCCCGTCTTTAGTGAGACCATTTTAATGAAATGTTTGTTTACTCTTCAAAAGCTGAACTCAGCTTACAGGGAATGCCTATTTTGTATTTATCTGAGTCTGGTTTGGTAGAGCTGGATATTTAATTGACTAACAAACCATAGCATTGGTGAGTTGGCCTCTTATGGGAACAACAACTACTCAGAAAATAACTGTGCCCTCTTCACTACAGGCAGCAGATTCTTGCCTTCAGGATAGCTATAGCTATAGGAATTCCCAGGGGAATGAACACAGGAAAGGCTTAAAAAAAGATACTTCAACAGGGATTATTTGAGAACAGTGGTGGATGGGCTATTTCCAGCATTTATTAGAGCAAATTGATACAGTATTGTCACCACTCACTAAATAATACAGCTATTGCAAAATGTTTATGACGAGTAATGGTAGAGTACAGATAAAAGAAAAAGAGTGAGAGTTTTAAGACAACAAGAATAATAATGATGATAGGTAACGGCATACAGCAGCAAATACATTTTTTACTGTCTTTAACCACAAAAAGAAAAAAACAGAGTTCCAAATAGGATAAGCATGTTTCAGTATGGGGTTGCTAGAAATCTAGGAGGATTTTCTTTCTTTTTTCTTTCCCCTTCTTGGATTTTGTTCCAAGACAAACACTAGAGGCAAAACATAAGTGAAGATGTGCTGCGCCCTGCTTATAAATCCACGGGATCATAAATCAAGGGTCCCAACTAAGACTAAGAGTTAAAAGAAGGGAAAGAAAAAAATCACAGGCTTTAAAAGCACATCTTTTTTCCCAAAAGACTGAAAAGATGTTAGTCAGCATGGCATCTGAATTTTTTGTGTGCTTTTGCATGGGAGAGTGAGAAAGACACACAAGATTAACTACAGAAAAATAGCACCGCATGGGGTACACTGAATGCCCTATGGCTTTCAATGACATTCACAGCATCACAAACCTTTGCAGGCCAGACCATCATTCTCTGACGCAGCCACAACAACTTTCCAATGCCTGTATCTGAGATCTGCAACCCTGCACCAAGTTTTCCTCTTCACTCAGCTGTACCATCACGTGTCTGATCCCTCCAGGATACAGAAAACCAGTCAGCATGAGCTTGTCCCATGAGCTCCAGCTGTCCAGTGATGTGGAGGTACTTGGCTTGCTCCCACCTCCCTGTCATCACACGCAGGTTTGTCATTTCTCCCTTGCAACACAGTATTCCACCATACACTGGGCTTCTGAATTTTCCCCCCTTAAAATGCTACAAGTCTGTGGAGACGGTTACTAAAGAATATTATATATTTTGCTAAATAAAATGTTGCTTAATTTTCAGCATCCCAAAAGTCATTACTAATGGGCACATATGAAGTACTTCTGCTTTCATTAGGAAATAGATATTTCAATACGAACTAGAGTCCAGACTTCGTAAAAAAAAGGGTGTAAACAGTGTGATGTTCACTTAATCATTGATGAGTACTCATATAACATTTATGGCAGTCAGTATAAGTCAAGGTAAATGCAGATAAATATGTCTCCTTTTACAGGATTGCTAGGATATAGCAATCTAAGAGTACACAAGGAGTTTAAGGGGTGGTGTTACAGACTCTGTATTAAGCATTGTTCATAGGATTATATATTTGATTGTTATGCCTGCTATTAATTTTATCACTTCCATTATATATTACTATGAACTACGAAATGAGAAAGCATAGTTTGTAAATATTTTCTGGTTAAACAGTCTGCTAACAGGCAACATGAATTTTTTAACCTTGAGTGACCTGGGCTTCAATATTGGCATTTATTTCAACAGTGATAGAGCATAGTCTTTCATGCCCTAGCCTACGCTCTTTCTCATTTTTCCTTTCTCTCTGAAGAACATTTTTTTTTTAAATTGCTTTTATGCAGTCCTATTTTATAGATTTTCTTTGCAAAGCTTCTTATGTTGAAACACACCAAATATACAAGTAGAGTTTTGTAGATTATGCATAGAAGATACTGCATAAAGAAAATGTCTACATGCTTTTCTTCATGTGCATCATGGAAGCATATGGACACATAATCACACTTTAGATTTTATATAGTCAGATGAAAGAGATTTTTTTTCTTATTTCAGGTTTCTTTTTTATCTCTGTGTTTCTGAATTAAAATTTTGTGGAAAGTGTAATTTTCATGATTAAGGTATTTCCCCCTCATCCCTTGGATGCTGTTTTAAAGCAGTTTTACTAGCAGCAGCTACATCTTCACCATATTCTAGCTCAAAAAAATGCATCTATACTTGGATGACAACACTATTCATATTTCATTATAAAAGGTAAGGACACTTTTGCATACAAAACCTGAATTTCACTCAGTGAATTTTTTTTGTCAGGCAGAGATAACATCAGTATTCATATTGGAGTACATAAGGTTTAAATTTCTGTTACTCTGATTTCCAGCTCTGAGTTTTTATTTAATACATTTCCATGAACACTTAAAATATCACAATGATTTTGAGCCCAGAAGATCTTAATAGACGGAGAACTGGAAGAAAATTCTAATTCATTTTCACCTTTGTTTGGCAATTTCACCGGTGCTTTCTCAGAAGAGTGTACTGCATTTTGCAATTAAAGCACACAGCATTAGATTTCTTTCCAGGCAAACACGCAGGCCTGCACTCTATGCTTAACATTATGTTAAATACTTTATATTAAAAAGACACAATTATTAGCCTATGGCTGCTGAATTTCAACATTACTATGTGGGTTATTTAATTCCATCCTATAATTGAACAATAGCTTCTCACTGTTCCAGTAGCCCTTAGGCCTATATTTTTACATTTTCAGGTAACTATTTAAAACCAAAATATTCTGGAGTATCAATTCAATGGAGAAGGTGACCTGCTAATGAAAAGAACATTAGTAATTCAGTCAGCAGACATCCACCAGTCATGGTAGATGTAATCTTTTTTTCATCTTCAAAAACATTTTAACTGCAGCAGTTTTTTTACTTGAACTTAAATTTGATCCCCCTCTAAGCTTTTCTTATTCTGTGCAAACCAATTTGATATAATTTGAAAATACTGTGTGACAGAGAAAAATTTATATGCTTGCTGTTCACATTTCATTCCATAACCTGCAAAAGTAGTATCTTCTGCTGGATTTATGTCCTATTTCTCTATAGGCTGAGATTTCTAAAAGAACCAGGATGAACACAATGTTATTTACTCATGAAGGCACTTAGAGCCTTCATCTTCTTTCATCCAGTTAGAATAAACATGTGATTAAAGGTGCCATTTTATCACTCACCATAACACCTATCATAACACTAATCACCAAGAGGTGCTAAAAAGTAAAATCAGCCTAATCAGCAGAACCTTTCTTCTTATCCAGTCCTACTTTCCAGTCCAAAGGTGAGTTTTGAAACACCTTTAAAAATCACTGTTTTCCCCAAGGAAGAGAGTAAATAAATTTTAAAATTATTATTACTTCTGAAGAACTATTTCCTATCACATTACTGAAATAAATGCTCACACTATCAACAGCGCATCTAGAAGGGAGAAAAGTGAAATAGGGAGTATCTAGGGCTGCACCATGCCTTGTGTACAGAGCTTCATTTAATTGAGCAACTTTAAATTCTCCTACAATATACTTGCTTTGTTCATCCAGCTATGGGTTTTGAAAAATTGTGATCTTCAAGATGGTAAAGGGATTGATTCAGAACAGGTGTAAGTCAGGGATTCTTTAGGTTATGAAGACCATAAATTCCCCAAACAGACAGTTGTGCCAGCCTAAGATTTCCAAACATTGCAAAGTTTTGGAATGATTTCTTACTGTCAGAAGGTGATTAAACTATGCATTCTTAATGCTGAATACTTTCACATGCTATTTAAATTTATCCTGAAAAATTCCAAGCTGGGATGGGAAATGTTTTTCTGTCACATATGTACTTTTGGGTTATTTCACAGACTTCAAGAAATTATTCTGGGTTTAGATCAGCTTAACTGACAACTGAACATATTCTTAAATCCCTGTGATTTTTAAAGTTGTGGTAAATATATACTCCAGGCGGATGATTAACAATTTCAATCCTTTCAATACTATTTTGTGAACTGTGATGACACAGATGTCAGGGTGTGCACAGATGTTGTAAAAGCCCCTGCATTCTGATGTGAGTGGAAGTGAAAGATATGCCATTACCTCCAAAGTCCTAGAACCTCTCTGCTGTCATTAGCTGTGTGACAGCCAGACCTGGGAATTCGCTATACTTTTCAAACTTGAGTTCTGTAAGTATTATCTGCAAAGTATAGTACCATTGAACACTGAACTCCAGCATAGAAAAAAATATTCTGAATACAAAGACATCAGAAGGAGTTTAATAAAATTTGAGCCATATGACCAATATGGACATTTTTGAGAATATTATTTCCTGAAGTTTAAATGCAGATTCCTCCAGTCATCTCTTGAAAGGAGAAAACTTCCTTAAGATATTAATTTGAATGATTATAATAAACCTCTGGACAGACTTGCAAAGCTAATTCTCTTGCTTATATTCCAGTAAAGGGATGCTCTTAAAATCACTTGAGCAAATTCCCTACTGGCTTACATTAGTGTAACTCTGCAAGATTCAGCTGAGGTCCACCACTATAAACAAAATTAGTAGGTGAAGATGAGACTTGTAAAACAAGACTTCTGTAGTCTTGCTTAAATCTGTGATTCACCCCATCTTGATAGCTACCATACCAACCCTAAGGCTTCAATTATATGAACAGAAGTCGAGAGACGATTATCTGCCTGCTGAGTTTTGCTCTGTCTCTTGGAGTTTTCCATATTCCATACACAATGACAGATTTATTGCTGTCGTTGGAGTAGAATGAAATTAGGGAGGGAGGGGGGGAGGGGAGGGGAGGGGAGGGAGGGAGGGGAGGGAGGGGGAGGGGAGGGGAGGGTGGGAGGGGCGGGGGGAGGGGAGGGGAGGGGGGGAGGGAGGGAGGGAAGAGGGGAGGGAGGGAGGGAGGGAGGGGAGGGAGGGGAGAGGGCGGGGGAGGAGGGAGGGAGGAGAGGAGAGGAGAGGAGAGGGAGGAGAGGAGAGGGAGGAGAGCAGAGGAGGGAGAGGTAGGGAGAGGAGGGGAGAAGGAGAGGAGAGGAGAGGGAGGAGAGGAGAGGAGAGGAGAGGAGAGGAGAGGAGGGGAGAGGAGGGGGAGAGGAGGGGAGGACGAGGAGAGGAGAGGGAAGGAGAGGAGAGAGAGGAGAGAGAGTGAGGGAGAGGAGAGGAGAGGAGAGGAGAGGAGAGGAGAGGAGAGGAGAGGAGAGGGAGAGAGGAGAGGAGGGAGAGGAGAGGAGAGGAGAGGAGAGGAGAGGAGTGGAGAGGAGAGGAGGTAGAGGAGAGGAGAGGAGGACTGCTACCTAAATAAGTCAGCCATGCTTAAAATAAGACGGTGTTATATTCTGTACCTTTCATTTCTAAGAGCACATGCCTTTTTCTTCACTTTTATAGCATGATGGGCTGCAATTTCACACCTAGGTCAGTTAAGAGTAAGATGTCCCTTTTGCTTTGTTCAACCTGAATCAAAGCTTCTAAGCAAGTATTGTGTGGCAAGGACAGGGGTCAGTGAGGAAGGCATCAAGTCTTTTCATCAGAGAAAAATGGTGTTATAAAGCTTAAGCTCCTTCAAAGGCTCTAAGGTTAAAAAAATATATTCCACTAAAGGTAGAACAGAAAGAAAACCCAGACAACCTCCCTCTCATTATTCATCACAATTAAATAATCAGAGAGATTCTTGCCTGGCTACAGCATATTTTCTGTTTTGTTTTGATTTTGGAAGACCTAGTTAATCAGAGCTTTTTATTTTCTGGTTTCAGAGGACTAGGCTTCCACTGACCATGTGAATCCATGACAGAATATAATTTAAACTCACAGTTAGAGATGGTATTGATTATTTTGGTTAATGTAAAGATATGATGCCTTATATCTAAATTTCCTTGGTCTAAAACCACATAGGCTTCTTTCTAAAGTGTTTCTAAAGCTGCTAAATAAAATAGTAAAGGTTCTTTAGTATCTTTTTACATAGCAGCTGTTGCAGTTTCTAGAACTGCAGTTCTTCTGTTTCTGCACTGTCACTTTTATCCACTTCACAGAGACCCAGCCCACAATGTGTGTAGTACTCTGCAATGTGTGTAGTACAATAACTGACAGTGTTATATTTAAAACATAATACAAATATTAAATTATTAAATTATGAGATCATAATTGCAGTATGTCAGTGAGATTAAACTGCACACCTCCTTCATAATAAAAGTGAATATTTTTATCTCATGGGTTTTTCATAATTAGCATATCGAAATAGAATCTCTGCACTAGTTAATCTTTAAAAATCAAATTTTGCATGTGTTATATTTAAAACCCACAAGTGAAATATCTCTGAGAGATAATCTCTGTTATTTTCCAGCTTCAAATTTTGAGGTAAAGAACTTTGCTGTTTCTATACTTATTTATGCTATGAATTTAAGTGGGAACTGCTTCAAATGTGAGTCTCATAAAACAATAAGCAGCTTCTCTTTAGAGAAGAGGGTCATTTTTTAAATTCCCTTTGCAGCTCTGGAAAAGGACTATCAGAGCCTGAAAGAACATTTACAGAAGTAGTTTTTCAGTGTCTGTCCATCTTATTTTCAACCCCCACAGATACTAAACTTTCCTCCAGTGCAGCACAAATGGAGATAATCTGTTTATTAGAGATAGCTCTCAGTCAGCCCCAACAGTGTATATAGGGCACTCAGGTGCCGTCTATTAGCTTTAGTGTGTGTAGAGATGAGCCAGCTAGTCATGTGGCTATTTACTTTAATTTAGCTAACCTGTTTGTTACAGCAGGCTGATCTGTATGTGTATTCAGAAGAGCTGGTTTAAATGATCCCTGGTACTGCAAGCTCAGCACACCTTTACGAAATCTTTTCAGTCTTCATTTAATTAGTATAAATGAACATGTATGTATGTGTATCTCTCTCAACACAACAAGGTTTCACTGCTCAGTTCTAGTGCAGGCTATAATTGCATGCACAGGACCAAAGCTCCGCTACATAGCTTCTCAAGGACCTGTCTACCTTTACGCAACTCCCATCCACAGCTCAAATTCAAATGTCTTGCAGCGAAACACATTCTATCGATCATTCATATTAATGCGTTTTGCTGCTTTCTCCTCTCTTCTTCTTCTCTTCCCTCTTTCTTCCTCTCCTCTCTCTCCGTTACAGAAATCCACGTCGCAGTCTCTTCCTGCTTCCTCTTCTCCTCTTCTTGCGCGTACTTCTTTCTTTAACCCTCACACAGGTTGGCCAGGGCAGTGCTGCAGAGCTGTCCAGCTCCATTGCTTTTACTGTGGTAGTCCAAGGAGCTGATTTTAGCACTCTAAGTGATGCTCAGCCCAAGCCAGTGATGGGTTTAGGTACAATAAACCTGCAACTCCTCTCACCTTTGAACAGACCCAGGGCAGGGCAGACAGGGCTTGTAGGTGCAGGGCTAGATCACACTCCCTGCTTCTCAAGAATGGAAGTCACATGTGCCTTTGAAAATGCATGATACTGCTCAGTCCCTGTCTCCCCAAACATGTTCCTGCCCTCTGGTTTGGGAGTGTAACATCAGAGCGTCTCCCTGCATTTCAGGGCTGCTGTCTGTACCACGCCTCACCTCTGGGTCTCACTGCCTCACTTCTGGAGAATCCCGAGTGCACAGAGCCTCACACCTTGTGCGTGGCACAGCTCTCTGAGGTGCTACATTTCTTACAACACAACAAAGCAATGATCTGTACAATTCAGCATTTAAAGAACTCTGGCTCAGTTCTTCAGTTCTGAGATAATTTGGGTGCAGTTTGTTCAATCTATGTCTACATAAAGAACATCCACATTAAGCAGTGGTTTCATGAGAGGCCACGGCGTCTGTCATCTTCTCCTTCCCACTCTAATTTCACTTCCTGTCACGTATCGGCTTCTCCACGGATCTGTGCTGAGCCACCTCAGTGGGCTAAGCCAGCAGAAAAATGAACCACTGAATAAAAGCTTCACTCTGGCTCAGCCATCGCACAAGGCAGGGGAAGGTGAGCAAAGGAGCGTGAGGGAGAGGTCAGGACTCCCACAGAAAGGACAGGAAGAACTGAGCAGGCAGGATGGCAGCAGCCAGTACCATGCTGGCTGCTCAGGCTGCCACAGAGCTTCCAGCTCATTCCCCTGAATCTTAATGTGAGTGAAGCAGAGTCATCTGACTTAGCCACTGAATTACTTGAACAATCAGAAGGAGATCATTTGCCCTATAATCTAGGAGAACACTTTAAGTGATGCAAGACACAGCTATTATTTCCATAATTTAAAACTGAATTTAATGAAATTTTATTCTGTAGGGAGACTCGACAACAAGTCACAGCAAGCACTGAGTCTTGCTCTTGGATAAAGGTGGGATGAGGACAACGCTTCTCCAAAGGCCAGAAGCAGTTTCCCTTGCTCAGGTGTCTTCACAATAATCAGTTCCCAGTTTCAATTATACTGTAAAAATCAAGAAGGGAGCATTAATACACAGAAACATTAAATCTGCCCACTGGCTCATTTCATGCATGAACAATTAACTTCAGCAGGTTTTTTGACAACGTACAAAGGGTAAGGAGGAGGACTGGACTCTTGAAGCACAGCTACCATCCAAATAATAAAAAGCACTGGGGAAAAAACCCTTAATGTAAGCTAGAATCAGTTCTTTCAATTTCAAGGAAGCATAAAAATGTTTTTATTTTCACTTAAAAGGCATAAAAATTGAGAAGCATAAAGAAGAACATGAGCCATCCAAGGACAGAAAGAACATCTGAGGAGTTATAATCCTCAGAAATAAGAAGATACAAGGCACCAATGAAGAATCTGCTCAACTCCTAACAGGGTAGAGCTGTGGATTTGAACAAACACACTTTCCGTGTCAACAGTTCTTCATGATTATAAAAACTCCAAAACCTATTAGCAAAGATTCTCCCTTCTTTCATTTTGGATGTGCCTTAGCACACAGATAGGAAGAAACCATTGCATGACAAGAGATACTTCTTTCCAAGTTTTACTTTCTTAGCATAAATTTTGCATCATGAGATTTACCTGCCATTTCTCAAGAGGCTCCTCTGTTCAGAGCAGGTAATTGTGATTCACAGGAGAGGTGCAAAGGAGATCCTATCAACAACTTTATATAAAGCAACACCATATCTGCCACACTATATTGCCTGCAGGTAATAGTTGGTGTTTAAAACTTACCTGTTGAAAAAGGAATGCCAACAAATGCAGGTAATAGAGTCACATAATATAATTTGTTCTTTAAAAGTGACAAATATTGAAGTTCCTTCACCAGGTATTGGTTTATCATGATATACTGGGTGATGACTGTACCGTTTTTCCCTCCTGGGATTACTGTTTCCAGAGAATTGAGTGATAAATTGATAAATATATAATTGTCTGGGATACAGTTCAACATATATCTCAGAAGTCGGTCTGTGGCACAGAGAGAGAAATGAATGGCAAAGCACTAAAGAGATCGAATCTTACGAGTGTTCTTTATGCATCTGTGCTCAAGGGAGCAGGTTTATACACCTTGAAAATAAAAACTGGAGGCACAAAAAAATCCAAGGCACTGCTATTTTCATTTCAGCATAGCATTTCACAGGTTGTGAGAGCAACACAGATGCAACCCACAGCCAGCAAGCCAGTGTGACCAGAAGTACAGGTGAAGTGATGGTCAGTCTCATTAGAGGATTTCAATGGGCTCCACGACACATATCCAGGCTCCAGACCTGCATTATAAAAGGGGCGAGGGACACCTTGCAGGGCGCTATTATTTGAGTGCTTTCTGGTTTCTGAGAAGCAAAATAAAGACCATATGCATTGATGACCCCCAAGGAGGGATTTAAATAAATTCTGGATTTAAATAAAGTTCTGTATTTACTGTTTCACAGAAGTTGATCGACTTTAAACTAATCCACTTCTTGACTCTCCTTAGGACCAGATATTTGAAGTGAGTCGTGAAGCATGTTTAGGGACACTGGTATGATCTTGCAATCAAGTCAGTGTGAGCTAAAGGAAGTCAGCAGCTGCCAGGAAGCACTCAATGCCTCAGCAGACAGAGAAGACATAAGAGAGCCTGCAAGACTTTTACAGAATCTGCATTCTCTTCTCTTCTTTGAGCTGAAGATGAGGTAACCACATCCTCTGCAATGTGACTGCAGTAAATGTTGCCTCTTGAATGGCACTGACAAACCTTCCCCAGCCTAAACCCCATTCTGATTTGAAATTAACTTAGCTCTCTGACTAAAAAAAAAAAAACCCCACAATTTGTTCTTTCCTGATGCGGCCTTCTCCCTAAAGCAGCCCAAGAAGCTGCTGGCCACCTTCACCACAAAAGCACACTGTTGGCTCATGGTCAGCTTGTTGTCCCCCAAGATCTCAAGTCTCTGCAGAGCTGCTTTCCAACCAGATTGCTCCAGCCTGTATTGGTGCAGGGGCTTACCCTCAGACACCCCCAGATACTGGACTGGGCATTTCCCTGTGTCGAGCTTGATGAGACTCCTCTGTCCACACTGCCAAGGTCTCTCTCCACAGCAGCACAATCCTCTGGCTCATCAGCCGCTCCTTCCAGGTTTTTCATCACCTGGACCTTCCCAGAGTGCACTCTGCATCCTCATCCAGGCCATTAATGAAGATGTGGAACAGCACCAGCCCCAGTATGGACCCCTGGGGTACACCACTAGTGACTGACCTCCAACTGGACCTCAGAGCATTGATCACAACCCTCTGGGCTGGGTTGTTCAGTTTTAATCCATCTCACTGCCTACGTATCTAATCTATATCCTGTCAGCTTGTCTGTGGGGATGTTATGGGAGACTAGAACCTTACTAAAATCAAGGTAAACAGCATCCATCATTCTTCCCTTATCCACCAAGCTAGTCACCTCATTACAGAAAGCAGTAAGGCTGCCGAAGCATCATTTCTCCTTTGTAAATCCATGTTGACTGCTCCTGAGCACCTTCTTGTCCTTGATGTGTTTGGAAATGCTTTCTAAGAGGATTTGCTCCATCATCTCCCAAGGGACTGAGGTGAAGCTGGCAAACCTGTAATTCCCTGGATCTTGCTTCCTGCCCATGGATATTACATCAGTCTGTTCAGAATGGCACACTTTCCTTTTGTACCTCTCAGACTAGAGAGGATAGGAAAGAACTGGACAAGAGGGATATCCTCCCCTGTGCAACAAAATGCTACTGCGTTCCCTGGAAATCCTGTTTCTTTTTAAAAATCACCTGGTTTCCTCCTAGTTTCTTATTGTCCCTGACAAAGAACGAGCATCTGAAGTCCACTGGTCACTATTACACTCAGTAAAAAAAACAAGCAAAATGTATCAAGATCTCAAGGAAATGAATATTCCACTGCAGGAAAATTCAACACTTTCTTAAGGAAAGGAGAAGAATCACGCCTTTGTATTAAGAAGTAATTATGTATAGGAGGAAGATCCAACTTCCAATGACTCCTAAGGCAAATGCATACTGGAGAAAAGGCTTGTGGCATTAGGCCCAGATGCTGTTGTATTCCTGACTTCAGATGGTTTGAATTCCACGGATCTCCCTTGGGTGGCTGCAATCCTGCAGATGCAACTTGGTTGACAAAGCTTGGCTCCAAACATCCTGTCCTCACTGGGCATGATGCTGGGATCCAGAGCAAGCCAGCAACACAACCCTCAGCCTCCCTGGTGCCTGGGTCCTCCTGCACTTTCCTGTCACCAGTCACAGAGGCCACTGTGGAAAACGGCAGGAAAACTGCCCAAGAGCTGCCTGCACCTAAGAACTAATGGGCTGGACTCTCCTTCACTAAGACGTGGTGCTGGAATGCACCAGCAGAGATGGAAAAGCCTTGGCCAAGCTGGAAAGTTCAAAGAAGTTAAATAGAGAATCACCTGCTCCAAGGAAGGGGCAGCTGAAGTGCAAGCCCACCAGGCCAGAGATTACATCTACAATTTTCTTCACTAGTGCCCTGAGGGTAACAAAGGGCTTTTCTCTGCATGTACCTACAGGCCAGCTGGCACCACAAAGCACTTTCGGCTCATGAGGTAGAACACTGTCATTTATCTGACCACAGAACAATTTTATAACCCGGGAATCAATCTGTGCAGGTGCTTTGTATGATCTTTTTCTATTGTCCTGCTATAATGGATGTCATAAATAAAGCTCTGGCTTTATTGCCAATACTTAATTCTTCTGTAACATTTGGAGAGAACTAAATCTTCCACAGACATAGCTACCTGCAAAAACATAAATCCTGTGTGATCTCCAATACTGACAAGAACCTGCTCTTAAAGGAAAGCCTAATGTTCTGAGCATGAGAGGTCCATTTCCACAGGCAAACACTGACACAACAAGGGAGGAATTGAAAGTCACTGACTCTTGAACCCTGCCCCCAGTTTTGGAACCGTGTATCTGTCTGAACTTCAGTAAATCATGTATTTCACCACTTCAGCTTCTCCGGTCACAACATTAGGATTAAAAAGACTTCACACGCATTGTGCTAAAGCTTTTTACCTTCAAAACACTTCAGACATGTAAAATAAAGGCAAAAATTTTGAGGACTGCTAATAAATGTCTAGGGCAAGATGACTGTTTTCCTTTGCAGTGTGCATGAAAATAGATGCTCACCAAAAAACCAAAACCAACAATCAAACAAAGAACAAAACAAAAAGACAAGAACAAAAAATCCCAAAAAACCAAACTAACCGCACATCCTATTCCTCCCTTTCCCCCTCTCCAAAAAGCCCAAATGGACAAAAATCCCAAAAACCAAACTAAAATCACCATATCCTTTTCCTCCCTCTCCCCCTCTCCAGAAAGCCCAAATGGACAATCAACAGATCACAGATGTAGCAGGTGTGAAAATCATCCAAGAAGAAAGGTACAAAACAAGCAACAGGAGTAAAATGTTTGCTTTCTGAGAGGTGCTTTGAGTTCAATCTGCTGCTACCTCAGCACACAAGATAAACAAAAATGAGAGTCCTAGCTCACTGTAAAATGGAAATTGATATTTATTTCCTATCTGCCTTTTATTTACTTATAACCAACTGTGAGCAGTGGTTCAAAAAAGCACACCATGCACACGACATTGCAAATAAACTGTTTTCTAATCTTTAATGCAAGGACTACTTTGGTACTCATCCTCTCCAACACCTCTGACTGTACAATGCAGCACTTTATCAGTCACCCCTGTGCCGCAATTCTTTCACTACTCTGTGACTGTGAAGTAGGGTTACCCTTTCCTTCTGTGGCTGCACAACACCCTGCACAGTGGTGATGCTCTGGGTGTGGTGATGCTGCCTTCCCAGCAGCTCACGTGGTGCAGGGCTTTCTGTGGTTAAATGTGTTGATAACGTATCGGTCTTTCTGCTGCTGCTGAGCTGTGCTCACACTGCAGTAAGGCTTTCTGTCTCTCTTCTCCCTCCCCTCATCCCAAAGCAGGGTCACAAGTGGGCAAGACATTGGCAATGACAGCCGGCTCCAGCTGAGCAATGGGATTTTCCAGCTCATATGATATTGTGTTCAGTGATAAAAGCCCAAGAAAAGGAGGTTAAGGGGGAAATATTTTAGGCTATGGTGTTTCTCTTTCCAAGCAACCATTACAGATGAATCATAGAATCACAGAACGGTTTGTGTTGGAAGGAATTTTGAAGCCCCTCCAGTTCCAAACCTCCTGCCATGGCAGGGACACCTTCAATGAAACCTTCAGGTCGCTCAAAGCCATCCAGCTGGCCTTGAACACTTCTGTTGATGGGGAGTAGTGGATGAATTTACACCTTTGCCTGTGTGCCTGTGTGTTTTGATTTCATTATAAAACTGTCCTCATCTTGATCCATGGGTCTTTTTGCTTTCCCTCTATTTTCTCCCCATCCCACAGGGGAGTGGAGTGAGTGAGAGGCTGGATGGATGTTTGGCTGCTGGCTGGGGTTAGCCCACTGCATGTGGCCTACCCCTTCTCTGGATTTCTAGCTGCTGTGGTAGCACAAAACACAGAATTAAAAATCTTCATTGCAGAAAGACACTGAATATGGCTTTTGCAAATCCCAAGATGATGTACTGAATTGGCAGGCTGAAACTGCTGTCTTACCATGTAACTTTAAACTCTGGATAACAATTTTCTTATTCTATATAGAAATAAAATGTGAAATGCCAACCTAACTGCAGGAGGAAAGATAACATTAATAAGAAGCAAAATTGCCTCAAGGTGCCCAGTTACAGAGAAACACTATAACTCTTATCTCAAAGTTTTACCATAATACTGCGACATACACACCATCATGTATAATCCACCCAGCTCTGTGTTATCTTTTAATTTAATTACTTTGCCATGCAATGTACAACCACATCCTTGCGATCTCAGCAATTTTTCTTTTTTTTTTTTTTTTTTTTCTGGACCTTTCCCCTCTACTATACCCACCCATAAGAAGAGGCAACTTTTTGTGTTGCCTTTTTCCCTGCTCCTTATTCTCTCCCATCAAAATTTCCCTCCATACATGACAATGAACCTCAATTTCCTCTTCTAATGTTTCCTAGCTATCATTCCCGCTCTCTTGCAAGAGAGAGGACCTGTATTGCAATCAGCTAACTAAAACTAGCACCTTCCAGGGGAAAAATGTCAGGAGACAGGATTCATTGTAGTGCTACACCTGCACAAACACTGTAGGCAGCAGTTCTGGTTCACCAATTTCCTGTTGGTGATTGGCAATAACCTGAAAAAGTGCTTTTTTTTTCATTTATTGTACTTGCTGGATGACTGATAAGCCTTTGTGCTGCTTTAATGTCCCTCCTCCTGAATCTGAAAAGAGGAGGACCCTGAGAACTATTCATAAAATTGATAAAACCTGTTCGATTTCCACTACCTTAAAACTCACCCAAGTTTTAATGCAAGACATTGTACAGAAAATGCGTCAACAGATCTGGAGCAAGGGACAGCATTGACTCGCATACAGTTTATTCACTGCCTTTAAAAAAAAATAAAAAAAAATGTTTTCTTGTATTCAACAAAAAAAGTCAAAGTTTCCAGCGTGTGACACTAGCCAAGATAGTAAATGGAATTTTCCATCCCTGTGAGAGCCAATCAGGATAACCGTGCCCTGGAGAAATGTCACTGACTGCAGCTGTACATTTCCAAACCTTACACCTCAACTCAGTGAAGCAACACCCACTTATTATTAAGTACATATTTCTGGATGGAGTAAAATAATTTTTAACAACTTCCCAAAACAGAAAGATGAGCAAAGCACAGGCCAAGGCTACAATTGCAGTTCACGCAAGACAGGTTCAGCTAATTTAGGCAGCAATGTTGACTGCTGCTGTAATTGAGATTTCCTTCTTCCCAAGCAGTGTTGGAAACGTGAGCTGTAACAGACAAACCCCTACTAGAAAAAGAAGATAAAAGGCACAGTCCATTTGAAACTTCATTAATGACAGATGAAATCAGCTGCCTGCAAGTGCATGGTTCTGTGAAGCAGTCAGTCTTTGGTTGCACAATCACCTCTCAGCCCCTGCGTCTGGGCAGATTTCCTTCTTGTCTGGCTGCTTTGCTAAAATAAGGAGGCTGCCTGGCCTCTGATAAGTCATTTCTCCTGTGCATCACCATCCACAGGCTATTTATTGAAGATAAAAATGGTGGGAGGGTGAGAAAAGGCAAAATAATCTTATTCGGACCCTCTACAACTCAGATAAAGGGAAATCCTAAATACAAGCAAGTGGTATTCCACATCTATAATAAGAAATTATCTATCTGCTTAGGCACAGGCCTCCATGGTAGAGAAGGATGTGGGGTAATGCCAGAACCAGCACATGAAGGACATTATTAAAGAGCCCTTGTTGCAAGGTGTTAGCCATGATCATTAAAAAGGCAATTCTTTGTAATTACTGCTGCAATTAAGTCCCACCTACCACTGATGACAGTGCATGCAGGACTTCCATCCCGCCCCTGCCAGCTGAAAGAACTCCCTGCCTCAATCCCACAGCTGCCTGCACCTCACTGAAAGGCACCATACAATCCTGCATCTTATTTACTGAAAGCTGAGGACTTCATAGTCACATGTCAAACAATATGCTGCATTCTCATCAGGCAGTGAATTACTGAATAAAAAACAAGTTTGTTACCAACAACAACCTCGCAATTTTATTTCTTCTCTCCAATTTGTTTAAAAACCAACTTTAAATTTAAAGCATTTCAACTGTAAAAGCACTATCAGTAAGCTTTTTCAATCTGCATAAAAGCTGCACACAAAACACTCAAAGTATCGCGGCAATTGAGTAACATTGCACAAATGCCATAATGCAAGTTACAAACAATTCCCAAAACACATAAAACCCACTGCAAAACACTATTAACGGCACAGCTGGCTGCTAGCAGGAGAGGAAGCTGTCTAAAAAGGAGAGGAACAGAATTTTTAACACAGCAAATGCCCTAGCAAAGTTCCAGCTCTGGGAAACACAGCTGCTTTCCATCTAACTTTCAAAGAGGGGAGCCCCATGCACTGACTGAAAATACGACTGTGGACAAGGCCAGGAGAACCTTGGACTTAGTAGCTTGTTCATCTATGAATAGGGAATTAATTCTCTGTGCAGGCAACAGCCCCCATGTGACAGCTAGTTGGCCACTCACCCCAGTGGTCTCACCCACCAAGTAATCATCCCCAAATTATGATGAGCCTGAAGTTTCAGGTAAGAGCAGAGACACATCTTCCATATAACTGTGAGTTAGATGCAAAGATACAATCACTCAGCCTGTGCTCTCTGCCCTCCTTCCAGTTTAGGTGCTTGGTGGAACCTGTGTCCCACATGAACAAACCCATTTAGAAAAATACTACATTATTGCTACAAAAAAAAATATATGCAGGTGACTCCCGCTGTAGTTCACCCCACTGTAGAAGATCATCGATCTTGCATGGTAAGGAGAATCCCCAAATCACATCTCAAAAGATTATAAAAAGTAAAAAACGTTGTAAGAGACTTTAATCTTCGGAGTCCCCCAGAAAGAAGTGGAGTATCTGGTGATAGCAACCAAAAATGAGGGGCCTTAGTATCAAAATCTCTCCAGATTCAAAAACTGTGCACAGCAAGCTGTGATTATTACTTCTCTCTTCTGCAAGTCAAGCACTTCCGACATCTAGATCCTCCTGGAGAGTCATGCCAACTGCTCTCTCCATCCAATAAACCTGAAAGTCAGACAATGACAGGAGAAGGTTGGGTAGGTTTGTGTAAACAAAAAACAACTGCCTCAATCACACAATGTGCTTCTGAGGCAAGAGAAAAAAAAAAGAAAATAAAAGCCCAGGAGGAGAAGAGAACTATAGGCCAGCAAAATTGAGTTTGGTAGAACCTAAAAATTAAGAGGTTTGAGGCATCTTAAGGAATAGCAGAAAAGGGGCTCTCGATGGTAGAATGGAATGCAGCAATGATGCACAGGAATATCCATGCTCAGGAGATTCAGAGACACCTCAGGCATGCAGACATTGCTGAGAACTTCGCACTTTTGAGGCTGTTGCTGCAAAAGCAGCAGAGAGCTCACCAACCCCAGAGTGAGGAGATTGCCCCTCTCAGCTGCCACACTTCCTTTTAGTTCTCTGGGAAGATAAACTGCTTGCAGGAGACCACCACTCTGAGACCACCACTCAGAGCCATTCTCAGATTGGCTTGTTTGTACTGCTTGCCCTTTAAAAGTCAATGAAGTCCCATATTACCAGTGATACAAAGAAAGAGCTCAGTCCCTACTTGTGAGCTGCCAAGTTTCCACCATGATCTGGATACCCAATGCGTATCTAGCAGTACAGGGCCAGCTGAGACTAAGACAGGAACATACAACACAAACCAGCACCCTATGGCAATGATCATTCGAGTTAACCTATCAAACCAGATGCACAACAAAAGAAAAACAATCTCATCTTCCTGGAAGCTGTCGCTGAGATCGGGGGTACCACGTGAACTGCTCGGTGACATCTCCTGCCTCCACCTGCCAACCCTCAATCTGCTCATCGCTCGCCCTTACAGATGCTGCAAACAGCACAGCCCCTTCTCACTGTCTGAGGCATTTAGTGCTTGACTGACTCAGACCTTCAGTTGACACCTGCCAAATCGCTCCCTGCCTCACAGAACACCACGCTGACATCTGGCAGTGGCACAGACAGCAGTTACAAAGTTCATATCTATCACCTCCAGCAAGGGCTTAGCTCAGCCATGGCAACAGAGCCTTGAGCAAGGTCTTCTGGAATAAGTGGAGTGCTCATTTACATCCCCGAAGCCCACATTGTTAGCTGGCACATCGTAACTTTCGTTAGGAAAACACAGGTTGCTGAAAACATCGTGACAATCCCTGGATGGACTGGCACCATCACAACTTGGCTGCTGGGTCAGGGTGGGTCTTTGCACACCAGGGAACAACCTTTTCTAAGCGTGAGCCCTCGGTGCTTGTCAAGGTGCCAGAGAAGCAAAGGAGGATGAAAGAGGCGGGGAAATGAGAATAGATGAGATTTCCCCGTGGCACTGTTGCAGCTGACAGCTTTCAGTGAGCACCTGGAGACAGGCAGGCCACCCCAACAGGCTGGGACAGCACTCCTGAGTCTGCTGGGAAGCTGTGTGCTCAAACAATTGCCAAAAGGCTCGGTGAGCCAGCAGGTGAGAAGCAGCAAGTGGGGACTGTGCTTTTCCCACACAAAGAGCCCTTGCAGAGCATGATTACAGACTTGAGGAAAATAGGCCAAGTTCTGCAGATGCTGCTGGTCATCTCACATTAACAGCACACTTCTTGACCAGCAGTCAGCACTTGTTTCTTGAACTCACTAGTGGTACTTCTGAAAAAAAACAAACAACACAACAAACTGCCAAAAACATTATAAGAAAATTCCCCCTGAAGCAGCTTCTCGATTTGGTCATCATCACAATTCCATTTTCCTTAAGGGCAGCTGTGAGCAGAAGAGGAAGCTGTAAGCATTGCAGCTGCTGCTATTGTTGCAGGAACAGTAGCCAAGTTTGTTTTGGCTTTGAAAGCTGCAGACACCTAGCCTCGACCAGCCAGGCACATCTGTCCTTGCCATTACATTCATCAAATGATCAGTGTCACAGTGCAGGGAGTTGTTTCGGCCACGATGACCCCTTAAGAATCTCAGTTTCGCAAAGAAGAGGAAGCTCACAGGTGGGTAAAAGAAAATCACAGCAATTTCAAAATCTGAACTCTGTGTACAGAAACTAGCAATTTCTGGCTGCTGTATACTTTACATATTGCCACAAAAATACAGGGACAAAGCCACAGCACGTATGAGGTGACAATAGCACAAAGGGGACAGCTCAGCCACAGCACTGAGTGAATACCTCACAGGGAGTCCCCAGAGAGGGGAGCAGAGGAAACACTTACTCATAGAAGGAAACACTGTCTGGCTTTGGGGGACAATACCCCGGTAATGCAGAGCAGTATCAGAGCCTCAGGGTCAGGCACGCTGCTCTCACTGAAGGCTTCTGCTGGAGCACAATGAGACACAACGAATTGTCCCAGCACCTCCAGTCCTGGAATCCACTGAGGGATGCTTGGCAGGATGCTCGTTTTCATTTATAGGGTCTGAGCAGATGGAGACTGATCTTGTCAACAAGGGAGAAAAACAAGGGAGAAAAACAAGGGAGCCGGTGGTTTCTGTTCCTGTGGCAGGAGAGGAGGATGTCCAAAGGGACACCATCTCCAAAAAGAGTGAGGACAGGGAGCACACGCTGCACATCTTAAAAGAAAGTCACCAAATAGTGGGAATCCATGTTTTCCACCACATGTTATTATCCACAGACACCATGTGCACCTGATTAAGATTTTTAAATGGCACTTGAAAATTTAACTTCCCATAAAACAAATGTGCCAGTAAACAACTGACA
Organism: Malurus cyaneus samueli; assembly: GCA_009741485.1. Classification (NCBI taxonomy): domain Eukaryota; kingdom Metazoa; phylum Chordata; class Aves; order Passeriformes; family Maluridae; genus Malurus; species Malurus cyaneus. The sequence goes on along the minus strand of CM019236.1, from coordinate 58,728,934 downwards.
ATATCTCACTCTGCTCTTTCAGGAATACTGAACATGTCTCAGGAGATGTAAATTTCTATGCTTCATTTCCTTTTTTTTTCTATTTTAGAAAATGTATTTGCTAACCCCTGTTCAATCACCTCTACAGAAAGAACCACCTCTATGTGCACAGAAAATGGTAATAAATGTATATCTCTCTCAACAACA
>CM019236.1:58696924-58728723 GCA_009741485.1 Malurus cyaneus samueli | reverse complement strand
TTGACAGTTTTATATATCTTTTTGACACAATATTTGTTAGCGTCTTAAACTGCGTTTGACTATAAAAATATGTAGGAAAATTGGTTCAGGGTATAGTTCAGGTTTACTGATCTTGTTTTGTTTTGTGTTTTGTTTTGGTTTTTTGTTAAAACCATACTATTAAGCATTTTATTGTATCTGATGTGATTTTTTCCAGTAATAGGTCTTTGTTACGCTTGGTAAATTGCAATGGAGTTTTGAAGAATCCTTATACTGCAAAGGACAAAAGCTCAAAAGATTATCACACCTAAATCAAAGCGGGTTGCAGGAACAGATTTTCTCTCGCTTTTTGAGGCGGAGGATGTTAAAAGACCTGTGAAAAATTATTTATTCCCAGACCTTTGTGCTTCATAGAACCTTAATGCCATTATAATCAAGGTTGTGGGTTGGGCATTATAAAACATTAAACTGCTCTAACCCACACAAGAGAACTAATTAATATGAAATAATTGAAATTAACGTGGTGTGTCTCTCTTTCTTTACCAGGTGCCTCAGATAACTTGGCCATGCAGATTAACTACAATGGGTGCTCTCAGCTATTTTTAGATTTTCTTAGCTGTTCAAGATCTGCTTTATGGTGCACAATAGCAGATTATTTTTCTACCAGAGAAATGGAATGTGGCAAGTACCTGGTTGCAGAGACAGGGAGGGAGGTATTTAGTGCTGCTGTGGGGTGTGACCCACAGTGGTATTTGTTCAATGCCACCAAGGTCTTCACTGGTTTCGGCAGACTACAAGTGGACACCAAGAAACCAGAAGTTCTTCCATCTTTTGCTTGGCTTGCTGGAGAGAGTGCGACTATCTGCCTCAAAACCCAGGGAGCGTCGTTCCTTCTGCTGCTCCAGCATCTCCCAGGCTGTCCCATTCGTGTCCAGAGAGGGAACTGGCCGACAGCTAGTGTGCTGGATGGGGCACGTGGAACGTGTCGGAGCAGCAGGGGGGGGATGCGGGTCAGCACCTGCACGCGTGCGTCTTCCATCTGCACCCCACACCGTACCGACTACTGACACACGCACAGGGTGCAGAGAACGCCAGCCGAGAGGTGGGGAGCACCTGCAGTAGCTGAGCTCAGCCGTCTTTGCCCATCCATGCTTGATGAATTGACTTCCCAGAGCTGAATTGTCCCTTGCTTTGGTTTGGGGCTGGGAGAGTAGATGTGGTATGTTAAATTGCAAGAGAGCTTCCTCACCGATATGCAAGGAGCTCACCTCACCTTGTTCCCAATATCTGGTGTCACAAGCACCATCTTTGGAAGAGGTTTTTTTTTTTTTCAAAATTATGTTCCACAGTGGTGTAAGTACCCTTTTGTGGTGTAAAAACACCTTCTCTTTTTTTACTTTTGTTATTAGTACTGTGCTAGATTTTAATAACTTGAGTATTTTCAACCCAAATTTTCATTTATGTCCCTTCCTTATCAAAAGGGGCAGGGGAAGGGGAATATTATTTGAATTTAATATGCGCTGTGGAAGCGGGAATAAAACTGCACAGAACACACCTCTTCGGAAGGTGGAAAGTAGTAATCTAGAACCCTTCCTGGTAGTTGGAAACTGACATACCTCAGTGCTCAGGAGAAGAGAATGATCTGGAGTATAGATTTAAGTGCTGGTTATTTCCAGCCATATTCGTTTCCCTGATCCAGTTCACTGTGGGTGGCACCAAGCAAGTGATGGAACAGCAGCTGAAGGTTTCTTGCTATAAAGAGCTGGCCAAAACTATGACAAATGTAGTTCTACACAGGCTTGCTATTCCCTCCCACATATGAGACTAAATAGTTTTGTGTTTATTAAAAACTTCCTAGTTTAGTATTTAATTTTGATGGATTTTTCACTTATATTGGAGGGGGGGGTGAAATCACTGGGAAACAATGAATCTAAAACTGCATTAGTCGCACAGATATATCAAGTGTTCTTATAACCATGAAGGAGGAGAAATGAAGGTCTAGTCTAAGAAGCACCCCTAAATCGATATTTCATATTTTTTCAGATATCGCCTATGATACTGGCATTATGGAAAATAGAGAGAGATTAAGTTATGCAGGTGATGTTGTCAATACCATTAGAGCATGGGTCAGTTATTTATACGTACTTCAGGAGGAGTAGTATAGAAACTCTTTATAGCTTCCCATATGCCAATTCTGTTTATAAAAAGGTTGTGGAAAATGTCTATGAAAATAGCATATTTAAAAGAGAAATCCAAATTTTGATTTGTTGATAAAGCTACAGGTGTCAGTAAACAAATGCAGTTCTTCGCGTTCTAAAAAATAAGGTGGCTTTGGTGCCATGGGTCACCAGAATTGATTTCACCTTGGTTATTTGTAGTCTTTAAAAGAGAATTTTTTTGTGAATGACTATTGTTCTCCTTCAAAAAAGAATTAGATCATCAAATGCCTGTATTTTGTCCCAGATTTAGCTAAAGAAAAATTTGCTTTAGTCTGGGGATGTGAATGAGAAATAGAAATATTATGTGAAAAAGGAAGTGCCAAAATGGGTAAGAGCCTTAATATCTTAAAACTCACTATTCATTGTGAGTGATCTTTAAAGTTGTATGGACTACTGCATTGGTTTAATTTAATTCACATGTAAAAAATTTACAGTATCATTCCTAATCTGGGGACAGCAAATCTAGAAGGTGTCATAATCTCACATCTAGTTGAATTAGAAAGGATTCTGAAAACCAGAAGCTTTGAATTACTACCTTTTCTTTGCCACTGCTTTGAGGGTTACTTTGAATAACCTCTCTTAATATGGCTTCAGTATTCACAGCTGTAGGAAAGCATGACAATTTTTTAAGTAATTTTCTCCAATTTCTCATTCAGAAGAAAAAAAGATTTCTCTCGAGAAAGAAATTTGTAGTTGAAAACCTCAAATTACTTTCTCTTTTCAGTTTTGGCTTGCACTGAGATATGAGCAACAGTTACATTTAATTCTGACAAAAAAACTATGTGAACTGGGCCCAATTTATTATCTTGTCCTATGCATTACCAATGTTTGGGGGGTGTTATTCTTCGTTGTCTAGAATACTTTATAAAGGGCAATATTTTCCTTCTTTCAGGTACAGAAGAAAACCTCAGAGTTAGGAGTCAGTCAATTTTTATGGATTGAGCCCTTTATTCCTTGAAGGCTAACGTTTGCCATCCTTCATAAATTCATCTTCATTGAAGCTTAGAATCTTTCAGAACAAAAGTTATCACCTGGACTAAGTAATTATTCGCAGAATTTAGTAATAATTCTCCAAATACTGCCTCCTTAGATTGTGGCTTGTATCAGTCTTTGCTATACTTACATCTGCTAGTTCCAGGAAGGTATTATATTAATTCCCCTTTTAATTAAAGAAGACCTATGCTAATCCACACTTTATTTGGCTTATAGGGTTTCTTTACCAACCAGATGGAAGTCTTGGTTGTTCACACGCAGGCTGCTGACTTTCTTATTAAAACCTGATTTGAGATAAGTCTTTATTTTTTAATATACGCCTTCTTGTACAATAAATAATTCTGGGGACCCTTTTCATGCCAGTTTCAAGCTCTAAAAATCAATATAAATAGTGACCCTTATCACCTTCTAGAACAAATGTGGTACGATTGGTGAGTTACGGGTTCCTAATAAGCACAGGCAATACCTACTCCCTCACTGCAGCAACATGGGCCTGTGGGGTTTGTCTAGGAGCACTGCTGAGAGACAAAAGCTTGACTGAAGCACAGGAAAGGAAGTAAAGGACACATCTAGCACTGCAAAATTCATGAAAGTAACTAAACAGTATTTCCACATAATCAAATAGCTTCACACTTCTCTTTTGAGAGGTAATGCTAAAAGAATAGTTAAGAAAATAGAAACAGAAGGAATGGAATAGGACAGATGTCACAATAAGAACCTACAAGACTAGGTAACGGATGATAAGCAAAGATAAGACTTTAGTCCAAATATAAACAGAAGCTTGAACTTAAGTTCCTTTGTTCCTCATAGAAGATTGCAAGAGCGTTTATTGTACTTACAAATACTGACTGATGCACAGCAAGATTAGCAAAGGGGCCTGCAGACAGAGAAAAACTTTTATCTCATGTTCTTGAATTCTGGTGCAAATATTTTATTTCTTGATTCCATTGAAAGTCTGGACTAGATATCCTAGGACATTTAGAACAAATTCAGTTTTCCAATTTTTATGTGACAACTTTTATCTGTTATTTGATGTTACACTAGTACAACTGGAGTATAAAAGCAGTTGTATCAGTTCATAGGGTATAACCTCAGCTGTGAAAGAAAAGTTGCAAGAAGGAGACCATAGAATGCAGGGCTTTATATGATGATTCTCCTGATGTCATATAGTCTCCTATAGTGTGAAAAGGCTGCTGTAATTAGTTCAATCTAAGGTCCTATCATTACAAATCTTAAAAGTCCTTTCTTTTGTATTTCATTGGACCATTTTCAATACCACAGTATCCAAGTGCAAATAATGTTGACTTTTGTGTGACTTAAAATAACAAATTATGGGTCTTTATCTTGTGGACTCAGCACAAAACATTTTGACCCACGTGGTGAATTTTTTCACAGCTGTTAGCCATTTCTATGAGAACATGGATCCATTGAAATGTTTGCAGCTTGATAAGGCATCTAATGTTAATGTTCCAGTGTATGTATTGATGTAATTTAGAGAGTTGCTTTTAATGGCCTTAATTAAGTCATTTATCAGCATGTACTTTCAAGGAGGCTAAACACTTCAATTATTTTGCCAATTTTGGTTAAAACTGACAATTGTTTGTGAAATGGAAAACTAAAAATCGTTTCAAGTAAGTGCTTTGCTTTCCTTCCCTCTGAAACACCTGTGTATTAACAAGAACACAATTTCAAGCCTGAAGGGTCTTTTCTCTTTTTGGTCTTATAAATGCGTGCATTCCTGTCTTCCATTAATTTTGCATAACAAGTGAAAAGTTTCAAGGCACTGGCTGAGACACAGAGACTGTATTTTACCAACTTATTTTCTTTTGGTGAGTTGATTGGCTTGTAAGGTGTGACTCCGAAAAAATTCTAAATTATCTTGTCAAACGTATTTTCTTTTCTCCTTTATGACTCTGTTTGCCTGTAGATCTCTACCCAGTTGGGCCTCATATCTGCTTTGCCCATTCATTCTACCAGCTTTATCGCATTCACTTCTAGTCTATCTGTCAAGTCAGATTGATACTGCAAATAGATTTTTAAATTATTGTGGTTGGAAAGATGTACTCTTCAAGTGCAAGTAAGCTCAAGAAGGCCATGTTATGTATGCAATTTAAATGAAACTGTGTACATTGAACGAAGGTAGTCTTTGAAGTTTTATTTTTGTTACATGTAGGCAATACAGTAAATTTGATCTGAAATATTCACACAATCTAAAATTACATTTTAAGTCTTCTCCATTACATTGAAGTTACATAAGCATATGCTATGACTTTTGTAACATCAAGACTCAAACAGGGTTGAAATCATACTTTGAGACTGATTCTACCCCCTGAAAGACCAATTCTTTTTGAAAGTATTAAGCCCTAAATGCTTTTGTTCTAGAGGATTAGCATTGATTCTTGCACATTGTGGATTACATGAACAAACAAACTTGAAGATATCTGGTGTATGAGGGTATAGTTTGTTACGAGGGCTAGACGGTGACCTACTGAAATTTCACTGAATTGGAAAGATATACAGATAGTTCATTCAATCCACAGGTCAGACAGGATCAATGATTAAGGATTTCCCACCTTGACCCTCTCTTCCCATCATTCCAAGTATCTTCTCCATGGACTCTCTCAATCATTCTCTGCCCAATGTGAATGTTGTGTCTGGAATTGCCCTGACACAGGGTATCGTGTCCCGGTTCCAGCAGTACTGGCGTTAATTTTTGCTCTAGCCTGGAGGCCATGTCCAGGACCATGAAGGTATTTTTATCACCTCAATGACATGCTGGGGTGGTGAGAGGGTCCCTTCTCTCAGACAGTGATGAGCAAGTGGTCAGGATAGCACCGGGTTCCTGCATGGAGCGTGTGTGTCATTCATCTATCTTGTAGACTCTGTTGTTGCTTACTGTGGGATTTTTCCTTTCTATGCTGTTTTCAGTAAGTTGTCTTATCTCAAACTGTCATCTTACCCTTTCATGCCTTCAAATTCTCCCTCTGCAGAGGGAAGGGTGAAGGTACAGTGAGTGGTTGAGTGGCACATGTTTGGAGGGCTTCAGTGGGAGCACTAAATATGGGAGAACATTGCTACCAATGACAAGTAGGACTTTGCGCTTTCACTTTGTTGAAGTTCATTTGAGGTTTGATCAGCCAAAGATGACAAGGTCTCTCTGGGTGGCACCCCTTCTCCGATGTGTTGACTTATCACACAGCGTTTGCTGTCGTCATGAACCTGCTGGAACTCACTTAATCCATGTTAGGTGACGAAGATGGACATATGGTGCCAATGCTGACGCTGATGGGCATCACTCATTGCTGGTCTCTGCATGTACATTGAGACATTGGCCAACAGATCTTTTGTGCGTTGGCCATCCAGCCAGAGTTCTTACCCCACTGACTCATCCATCATTCAAATCCATGGCTCTCCAATTGGAAGGTCAAGGAATGTCCGTGAGGGATATGTCAAATACTATTGCTAAATGCGAGGTAGATGAGTGTCAGTTTGCGCTACCCTGTGCTGTAGCCCCCATCATGAGATCACCAATTGTCAGGCGTGATTTCCCCTTTGTAAAGCCATGTTGGATGTTACAATACTCTTTGTTTTCCTATGTGCCTTAGTATAGTTTCCAGGAGAATCTGCTCCATGAATCCTGACCTGGCACTAGGGAGACTTGACTGGTCGTAGTTCCCCAGTTTTCTGCTCTCCCCTTTTATAAAGGGGTTTGTATTTCACATTTTCTGGTCATTGAGGACTTTCACTTGCACTGCCACAATTTTCAACATTGATAGGAATGGCAGCTTAGACTATTAACAGCTTCCCTCGGAACCCTCAGTGAATCCTCCCATGGACTTGTGGCATATTCAGTCCTTGTGGTCTCAGACTATCTTTTCCCATAGTGAGCTTAGGGTCTTCATTTTCCCATTCCTGAATTTGAGCTTTTTCCCAACTAGTGTATCATTGGCTGGAGCAACTTCCTTACTGGACTGAGGGTTTACAGAATCATTGAGACTCTCCTTCTCTTTGTCCGGGTAATCAGGTCTCCTGTTTATAACTGGAGAGGGCCCACCATTATCCTAACCTCCTATTGTTTACAATAATGCATCTTTCAGTTATCCTTGTGAATTCCCTGCATGGATCCATTTCTAACTGACCTTGGTTTCCTTAACCCTATCCCTAGTATCCTGTATAATTTCCCAGTCCTTCTTCCAGAATCACCTGTTCTTTATTTCTGTCTTCTGAATCTTTTTTTTTTTTTTTTTGCTCTAAGTTTGATTATCAGCTCCTTATTCTATCCATGCGACACCTCCTGACATTGCCCAATTTCCTTCTTTTTGGATACATATGCTCCTGGGCTTGGACGAGGTCGCTTCTCAAACACCGGTATTACCATCTTGTGGCCCTCTGCCCTCCAGGAGGCTCTATTCCCAAGTTAGGTCCTTGAGGAATGGACCGAAGTGCTGCAGTCCAGGCCATGAGCTTGCTGAATGCTTCCTTACCACTGTAGGAGGCTCTTGCCCCCTCCTGTGGTCACTGCAGTGTCTTGAGATCCCCACAATCCCCACAGCTGCCCTTATTGGTGGCACAAGTCCAGCATGGCAGCTCTCCTTGTGGCTTCTTCAATCACTTGTAAAAGAAGTTGTCATGACCATTCAAGGAGCCTCTGGGATTGCTGTGCCCTGTGTTGTAGCCTCCATAGGATATTGTGGTAAGTTGAGGAACCAGTACTATATCTTGCTATTAGGCTTCTCAGCACCATTCCTCTGGCTTGGTGGCTGGAGCGACCTCCACTATAGGATCTCCTGTCGTGCACTCCCTTTATCCTTCCACAAGCTCTCAGTTGACTCTGCATGCCTTCCCCAGCAGAGTTCCAATAGACACAGGAGCTATAGCCCCTCATTGTCTCCCTAGCCTGTTCTCTCCTAAAAAGGGCCTAAAAACTTTCCATTCTAATGTTCAGTCATAGGAGCGTCCCACCTGTCTCTGTTTAAAGCAGTGATGCCATACTGATAAGCCAATGCATGGCTCTAATCTCTTGCTTGTTCCCACACATTAAGTGCTTTATGGGCTCTGGACCAGATAAGGCCCCAGATAATTGCCAGCTTGCAGGCTGGAGTGTCTGGAACATGCCTTCTCACTCTTCCAGAGCATCCAGGTGCTTGGCAGCACCTGGCAGGCATTGGGATCCCCCTGTCCTTTAGCAAATCTGTTTGAAGCCCATGCACCAGTCTGGGCAAATCCCTGGCACTTTTTTCCCTTTCTTGGCATGGATCCAATCAGCTCACTGAGGCCAGCCTCACCAAAGCAAAGTCCCATGTACTGTTTTTCCAAACCATTTATTGACTTGCCAAATTATCTGGCCATTTCAAGCACCTATCTTCAACTTGGAAATTGATGAAAAAATAGTTGCACTCCAGAGCCCGTTACCTCGCCCCATGGCTCTCTAGCCCCTCTTTAATGCTTCCCAGCCTTCAGCTGGCTATATTACTGTTCTACATGGAACACCAACAGTGTGAATAATCAGTGGGTTTAGCTAGGCAGGAGCTTCTCAGTAAATCCCTGGTCCAGGCTCAACACAGGCAGGCTGACGATGAGTGGTCGTCGTGCTCTAGGTTAGGAGCCACCTTCTCTTCGGGTGAATTAGTTACTTAATATTCTTCATTTGTGGGCACCATTGGCTGCTATCAGTTATCTTCTGGCTGTTCTTCAGTGTTTTGGAAGAACATTAGCCTAATTACCTGCAGGTTACAAGCGGTTTGGAATATGGTCGCTGGGTAGGGATATTGTTTGGAAGAAGCCTCTTCCTTTTATTAGTTTCTTTTTTTTAATTGTTTTCTTTCCTCACTACTTCCTAACTCCCTGTGTTAATGCCCTCACTCCCTTCCATGAGTGTCATTTGTACGAATTTTGCTTCTCCTCAGTGGGATGTGTTCCTCCCGTTTTCCCCATCAGGCTCCCCCACAACTGTCACTCTCTCTGAATGGTCCCTGATATCTCCTGCAGCTTGCCACCTGTTTGCTGGAAAACCTGGTTAGTAAGAGCTCAGTGAACAGGCCCCTCTCGCACACGCTGATTACTTCCTGACCTCTCCACTTCCTCTTTCAGCATTCGCCGTAATCAGCCTTGTCCGCCTGTCCACGCCACAGGAGAGGTGCGTTTAATCTCTGCTGCCGCCCCGCATCCGTGGCCAAGCTCAGGCACTCACTGCAGCCGGGGAGCTGGACTGGCCGCCCATCGTTATGGGTGAGGTTCTGTCTGGATCACCGTGTTCTTTTTGACACTGGCTTTATAACTCAGTGGGAGCCAGAGCTAACCCTGTTCTAGCATGGGTGAGGCAATGACTGGACTCTAACGTTGCTGCTCAGTACAGCCGGGAGGGCTGTTGCCCCAGCTGTGTCGCTGCTGTGCCAATCCTGACATGACCTGACCAACCCTGCTCAGCCTTTCCCTGGGACACTAAATCTTCATAGACGATTCCTGGCAGCTCCCTCTCATGTCTGATTGGCTCCTTAGGGCTTCAGGTCTGCATTGTGGCTCTTGACTGCAGGATGGTGTGTCCCTGGCCAGGAAGCCCCTGCACAGTGTGATCTCACAGGTCACCTCGACTTTCCCTCAGCACGCTGCTGCCAATTGCTGCCCTCACTGACTGAACTGACGCTAAGTTCCCAGGTTAAGTTCACTTGCAGATACTTGACTGGAAACAATTAATAAAAGAACTTATATTCTGGTATCCCACATTCTTTTTTTCAGCATCCCTGAATGCAGGCATGGGATAATTTTTTCTCACAACCTTTATTATATAGAGGTTATTGCTGCTGTCACATTTGACTTTCAAGGAATATGCTGGCAATATCCAAATAGTTAACTATTTGCTTTGATTCAGCAAGTTGCTTTGTACAAAAAAATCACCTGCTTTATGAGCATGAAAGACTTATCTGTGGATGTTGAAACATTTCCTCGCCCTGCAGGCAAAGGGCATTCTACTTCCTTATGGTGGTTAGAAGCTGCTCTTGGTTTTAGTTAAGCAGTTGCTCACTTTCTCACGACTTGGATGGTCCTGTGCTCAAAAACAATGAAATTCAAAGAAAGTTTGATCGTCCATGTATCACAACATGAAGGTTCACCAACTCAAAAAAATCCTTGTCAGGGAAAGAAAACGAAGTCCTCAAACACTGTTATGTTACAAGGTAGAGAATTAGCATATTTTCTAAATTATAGTAAACTTTTCTATCATTTGTTTTTCCTGTGTTTTGTTTTCACGAATAAATTATTTTACCATGAATAGTGAAAGGCAGCATCAAAGAATTTCCTTTGTTTGACCTGGGTTTATGTTGAAAGCAAACTGATTGTTTTTGATGGTTCAGGTTAGAGATGGAAATCTCTGATCGTCAGTAGTGGGTTGAAATGGTTTCTGAATTTGGAACACTGGGAGTGCAGTAGACAGCTCTTATAGTTTAACTGTTACACACATCTTCTTTAACAAGGGCTCATAGAGGTAACGACAAAAAAATGCATCTTAAGTCCTTCCTACTTTTATTTAAGACTCACAAATTTATTAATTAAAGAATAATTACCAACATTTCAGTCATGAAAGAAAATAGTGTATTTAATTTCAATAATAAAGCTGTATTTCTTACTTGATGTTTTTTTTGTTGGAAACAACTTCCAGATTATCATCTTACTCAGTTTATTTCCATTTGATGCTTACACTTTGAAAGAAAACCTACAGCAGCACTAAAAATCTCATACACAGAGGTTTTATTCCTTCCTTATCATATTGTTACAAGGACCTGGTTGCTATATTTTCCTCTTATTTTTTTGCTTCTAACCTTTTACCAAGCCCAATTCCACGACTCTTATTTAATAAATAACAATTCACTTACATGTTTTCCAACATTGCTTTTCTGCCTCTCTCCCATATTCTCTTGATCATTTTTCTTATTACTAAAGGCCTTCCTGCAAGAATTTAATTTTGCAGGCGCGTAAAATCTTTTTCCCCATCCTTAAGTGTGTGGCCCGATTAAATAAAACCCACTAAAGTAAATAAACCCACTCTAGCTGTTGCCATAGCTTGATATCACGTTGTCAGATGGTCAAGGGAGTGATGACTGAATTTCAATCTCACTTGCTATTGAAGAAAAAACAATCCAACTGACAGAAACCATCAACATCAGATTGTCTGTGTCTCAGACCTAGAAGAGGGTTGATCATAGAATAGCAGTTCTTCTTAGAAAAATATATATTCTGCACTAGCCTATGGAAAATTATTGCTGTTCAGAGTCAGTATGAGCTATATGTTCACAAAGCAAGTGTGCACTTACTGATGCAAAACCATACTGGGCATTGGAAGAAAGATGATAATCTCCCCCCAGACAAACTCCAAAACAAAAGAGAGGGAATTCGCCTCTTCCAAGCTCTCTGGATACTGCAAGTGAGCACCTGTACATGGCAGGGTTTATGAGTGTGACTAATATAGGTGACAAGCTCAGTTCTCCTCTCTGCCCGTCTATTAGTAGACCATTTATGAAATGTTTGTTTACTCTTTCAAAAGCTGAACTCAGCTTACAGGGAATGCCTATTTTGTTATTTAATCTGAGTCTGGTTTGTTAGGCTGAGATATTTAATTGACTAAAAAACCTAGCTTGGTGAGTTGGCCTCTTATGGGAACAACAACTATCAGAAAATAACTGTGCCCTCTTCTACATGGCAGCAGATTCTTGCCTTCAGGATAGCTTTTAGCTATAGGAATTCCCAGAGGAATGAAACACAGAAGGCTGAAAAAAAGATACTTCAACAGGATTATTGAGACAGTGGTGGAATGGGCTATTCCAGCCATTTAATTAGAGCAAAATTGATACAGTATTGTTCACCCACTCACTAAATAACAGCTATTTGCAAATTTTATGACGAGTAATGGTAGAGTACAGATAAAAGAAAAGGTGAGAGTTTTAAGCAACAAGAATAATTTAATGATGTAGGTACGGCATACAGCCAGCAAATACCTCTTTTTACTGTCTTTAACCACAAAAGAAAAAAACACAGAGTCCAAACTAGGACATAGCATGTTTCAGTATGGTGTGCTAGAAATCTAGGAGGATTTTCTTCTTTTTTCTTCCCCTTCTTGGGATTTTGTCAAGACAAACACTAGAGGCAAAACATCAGTGAAGATGTGCTGCGCCCCTGCTAATCCCGGGATTGCATAAATCAAGGGTTCCAACTAAAGATAGAGTTAAAAAGAGGGAAAGAAAAAAATCACGGCTTTAAAGCACTCTTTTTTACCAAAAGACTGAAAGATGTTTAGTCAGCATGGATCTGAATTTTTTGTGTGCTTTTTTGCATGGGAGAGTGAGAAAGACACACAAGATTAACTACAGAAAAATAGCACCGCATGGAGGTACCACTGGAATGCCCCTATGGCTTTCAGACATTACACAGCATCAACAAACCTTCAGGCCAGACCATCATTTTCCTGACGCAGCCACACAACTTTCCAATGCTGTTCTGGTCTTGCAACCCTGCCACCAAGTTTTCCTCTTCACTCAGCTGCTACCATCACGGTGTCTGATCCTCAGGATACAGAAAAAACCAGTCAGCAATGACTTGTCCATGAGCTCAGCTGTCCAGATGATTGTGGAGTACTTGGCTTGGGCTCCCCACCTCCCTGTCATCACACGCGGTTTTCATTTCTCCCTTGCCAACACAGTATGTCCACCATACACTGGGCTTCTGAATTTTCCCCCCTTAAAATGCTTACCAAGTCTGTGGAGACGGTTACTAAAGAATATTATATATTTTCTAAAATTAAAATGTTGCTTAATTTTCAGCATCCAAAGTCATTAACTAATGCTGGCACATATGAAGTACTTCTGGCTTTCAATTAGGAAAATAGATATTTCATACGAACTAGGTCCAGGACTTCGATAAAAAAAGGTGTAACAGGTGATGATTACTTAATATTGATGTATCATATAACATATATGGCAGTCAGTATAAGTCAGGAAATTGCAGATAATATTGTCTCCTTTTACAGGATGTGTAGGGAATATAGCAATTCTAAGAGTACACAAGGAGTTTAAGGGGTGGTGTTACAGACTCTTATTAAGCTTGTTTCATAGGTTATATATTTGATTGTTATGCCTGCAATTAATTTTATCACTTCCATATATATTACTTATGAACTACAAACTGAGGAAAGGCATAGTTTGTAATATTTTTGGGTTAAAACAGTCTGCTAACAGGCAAACATGAATTTTTTCAACCTTTGGTGACTGGCTTCAATATTGGCATTTATTTCCAACGTGATAGAGCTAGTCTTTCATTGCCCTGCCTACGCTCTTTCTCATTTTTCTTTCTTCTGAGAACATTTTTTTTTTAATTGCTTTTATGCAGTCTATTTTTAGATATTTCTTTGCAGCTTCTTATGTATGAAAACACCAAATAATACAAGTAGAGTTTTGCTTAGATTTTATGCATAGAAGTACTGCATAAGAAATGTTTGACATGTTTTCTTCATGTCATCATGGAAGGGCATATGGACACATAATCACACCTTTAGATTTTATATGTCGATTGAAAGAATTTTTTACTTTATTTCAGGTTTCTTTTTTATCGTCTTGGTTTCTGAATTAAAATTTTGTGGAAAGGTGTAATTTTCATGATTAAGGTATTTCCCCCCTCATTCCCTTGATGCTGTTTTAAAGCAGTTATTACTAGCAGCGAGCTACATCTTCACACTATTCTAGCTCAAAAAAATGCATCTCATACCTGAGATGACAACACTATTCATATTTCATTATTTAAAAGTTAAGACACTTTTGCATACAAAACTGAATTTTCACTCAGTGAATTTTTTTTTGTCAGGCAGAGATAACATCAGTAATTCATATTGGAGTACATAAGGTTTAAATTTCTGTTACTCTGATTTCCAGCTCTAGAGTTTTTATTTAATACCATTTCCATGAACACTTAAATATCACATGATTTTGATTCCCAGCAAGATCTTAATAGTACGGAGAACTGAGAAGAAATTCTAATTCATTTTCACCTTTTGTTTGGCAAATTTCACCGGTGTGCTTTCTCAAAGAGTGTACTGCATTTGCATTTAAGCACACGCATTAGATTTCTTTCAGGCAACACGCAGGGCCTGCACTCTATGCTTAATATATTTTAAATACGTTATATTAAAAGACACATATAGCCTATGGCTGCTGAATTTCACATTACTATGTGGGTTATTTATTCCATTCCTATAATTTGAACAATAGCCTTCTCACTTGTTCCAGTAGCCCTTAGGCCTATATTTTTACATTTCAGGTAACTATTTAAAACCAAATTTCTTGGAGTATCAATTTAATATGGAGAAGGTGACCTGCTAATGAAAAAGAACATTAGGTAAAATTTTTTTCAAGTCAGCAGGGAACATCCACCAGTCATAGGTAGATGTTATCGTTTATTCATCTTCAAAAATTTTAACTGCAGCAGTTTTTTTACTTGAACATTAAATTTGATCCCCTCTAAGCTTTTCTTATTCTGTGCAAACCAATTTGATTATTTGAATACTGTTACAGAGAAAAATTTATATGCTTTGTGTTTCACATTTCATTCCATAACTGCAAAAGTTAAGTATCTTCTGCTGGATTTATGTCCTTTTCTCTATGGAGCTAGATCTTTCTAAAGAACCGGTGAAAACAATGTTATGTACTCATGGAAGGCACTTAGAGCCCTTCATCTTCTTTCATCCAGTTAGAATAAACATGTGATTAAAAGTGCCTCTTTATCACTCAACCATAACACCTATCATAACACTAATCACCAAGAGGTGCTAAAAAGTAAATCAGGCCTAATCAGCAGAACCTTTTCTTCTTATCCAGTCGTACTTGTCCAGTCCAAAGGTGAGTTTTTGAAACACCTTTAAAAATCACTGTTTTCCACCAGGAAGAGTAGTAAATAATTTAAATTATTTATTACTTATGAAGAACTTATTTCCTATCGACATTATGAAATAAAATCTCACCTATCAAACAGCGCATCTAGGAAGGGAGAAAAAAGTGAAATAGGAGTATCTAGGGCTGCACCATGCCTTGTTGTACAGCAGCTTCATTTTATTGAGCAACGCTTTAAATTCTACCTACAATTATACTTCTTTGTTCATCCAGCTAGGGTTTTGAAATTGTGATTTTCAGATGGTTAAAGGGGACTTGATTCAGAACAGGTGTAGTCAGGGATTCTTTAGTTATGAAGACCATATCCCCAAGCAGTTGTTGCCAGTAAGATTTCCAAAACATTGCAAGGTTTGGAATGATTTCTTACTGTCAGAAGGTGATTAAACTATTGCATTCTTAATTGCTGAATACTTTCACATGCTATTTAATTTATCCTGAAAATTCCAGCTTGGGATGGGAAATGTTTTTCTGTCACATATGTACTTTTGGTTATTACAGACTTCAAGAAATATTTCGAGGTTTAGATCAGGCTTAACTGACAACTGAAGCTATTCCTTAAATCCCTGTGATTTTAAAGTTAGTTGGTAAATTCTAATCCAGGCGGATGATTAACAATTCAATCCTTTCAATTTACATTTGTGACTGTGATGACACCAGATGTCAGGTTTGGTGCACAGATGTTGTAAAAGCCCTCTGCATTCTGATGTAGAGAATGAATGTGAAGTATGCCATTACCTCTCCCAAAGTCCTAGGAACCTTCTCTTGCTGTCATTAGCTGCTGCTGACAGACCAGACTGGGAATTCGACTATACTTTTCAAACTTTTCTGTAAGTAAATTATCTGCAAAGTCTAGTACCATTAAACTGAACTCCAGCACTGAAAAAAATATTCTGAATCAAAGACACTCCAGAAGGGTTTAATAAAATTTGAGCCATATGACCTATGGACCATTTTTTGAGAATTATTTCCTGAAGTTTAAATCAGAGTCCTCCAGTCACATTATCTTGAAAGGAGAAAACTTCCTTAAGATATTAATATGACAAATGATTTATATAAACCTCTGGACGACTTGCAAGCTATTTCTTGCTTATATTCCAGTAAAGGGATGCTCTTAAATCACTTGAGCAAATTCCTATGGCTTTACATTGTGTCTCTGCAAGATTCAGCTAGGTCCACCACTATAAACAAATTAGTAGGTGAAGATGAGACTTGTAAAACAAGACTTCTGTAGTCTTGCTTAAATCTGTGATTCACCCCATCTTGATAGCTACCATACCAACCCTAAGGCTTCAATTATATGAACAGAAGTCGAGAGACGATTATCTGCCTGCTGAGTTTTGCTCTGTCTCTTGGAGTTTTCCATATTCCATACACAATGACAGATTTATTGCTGTCGTTGGAGTAGAATGAAATTAGGGAGGGAGGGGGGGAGGGGAGGGGAGGGGAGGGAGGGAGGGGAGGGAGGGGGAGGGGAGGGGAGGGTGGGAGGGGCGGGGGGAGGGGAGGGGAGGGGGGGAGGGAGGGAGGGAAGAGGGGAGGGAGGGAGGGAGGGAGGGGAGGGAGGGGAGAGGGCGGGGGAGGAGGGAGGGAGGAGAGGAGAGGAGAGGAGAGGGAGGAGAGGAGAGGGAGGAGAGCAGAGGAGGGAGAGGTAGGGAGAGGAGGGGAGAAGGAGAGGAGAGGAGAGGGAGGAGAGGAGAGGAGAGGAGAGGAGAGGAGAGGAGGGGAGAGGAGGGGGAGAGGAGGGGAGGACGAGGAGAGGAGAGGGAAGGAGAGGAGAGAGAGGAGAGAGAGTGAGGGAGAGGAGAGGAGAGGAGAGGAGAGGAGAGGAGAGGAGAGGAGAGGAGAGGGAGAGAGGAGAGGAGGGAGAGGAGAGGAGAGGAGAGGAGAGGAGAGGAGTGGAGAGGAGAGGAGGTAGAGGAGAGGAGAGGAGGACTGCTACCTAAATAAGTCAGCCATGCTTAAAATAAGACGGTGTTATATTCTGTACCTTTCATTTCTAAGAGCACATGCCTTTTTCTTCACTTTTATAGCATGATGGGCTGCAATTTCACACCTAGGTCAGTTAAGGTAAGATGTCCCTTTTGCTTTGTTCAACCTGATCAAGCTTCTAAGCAAGTATTGTGTGGCAAGACAGGGCGTCAGTGAGGAAAGGCATCAAGTCTTTTCATCATAGAAAAATTGGTGTTATAAGCTTTAAGCTCCTCTCAAAGGCTCTAAGAGTTAAAAAAAATATATGTTCACTAAAGTTAGACAGAAAGAAACCCAGACAACCTCCCTCTCATTATTCATCACAATTAAAATAATAAGAGAGATTCTTTGCCTGGCTACAGCATATTTTCTGTTTTGTTTTGATTTTGGATAACCTAGTTAATCAAGAGCTTTTTTATTTTTCTGGTTTCAGAGGACCTAGGCTTTCCACTGACCATGTGAATCCATGACAGATATAATTTAACTCACAGTTAGAGATGGTACTTTGATTAATTTGGTTAATGTAAAATTGATGCCTTATATCTAAAATTTATCCTTGTTTCTAAAACCACATAGGGCTTCTTTCTAAAGTGTTTCTAAAGCTGCTAAATAAAATAGTAAAGGTTCTTTAGTATCTTTTTACATAGCAGTGTTGCAGTTTCTAGAACTGCAGTTCTTCTTTTCTGCACTGTCACTTTATCCACTTCACAGGACCCAGGCCCCACCATGTGTGGTAGTACTCTGCAACTGTTTTAGTACAATAACTGACAGTGTTATTATTTAAAAACATTAAACCAAATATTAAAATTATTAATTATGAGATCATAATTGGCAAGTATGTCAGTGAGATTAAACGATGACACACCTCCTTCATAAAAAAGTGATACTTTTTATCTCATGGTTTCATAATTAGATATGAAATGACATCTCTGCACTAGTTAATCTTTTAAAATCAAACTTTTGTCATTGTGTTACATAGTATATTTTAAACCATCAATGTGTTAAAGTATACTTTACTGAGAGATAAGTATCATCATAGTTATTTACATAAACTCCAGCCTTCAATTTTGAGTAAAGACTTCTGCTGTTTCTAATAACATATTTATGCTATGAATTTAGTGGGAACTGCTTCAATGTGCAGTCTCATAAAAACAATAAGACAGAGCTTCTCCTATATAGAGGAAGTAGGGTCATGTTTTATATTCACTTTGCAGCTCTCGGAAAGGACTATCAGAACCTGACAAACATTTACAGAAGATAGTTTCAGTGATCTGTCCATCTTATTTTCAACCCCCACAGATACTAAACTTTCCTCCAGTGCAGCACAAATGGAGATAATCTGTTTATTAGAGATAGCTCTCAGTCAGCCCAACAGTGTATATAGGGCATTCAGTGCCGTCTATTAGCTTTAGTGTTGTGTAAGATGAGCAGCTATCATGTTGGCTATTACCTTTATTTAGCTCCTGTTTTGTTTACAGCAGGAGCTTGATCTGTATGTGTATTCAGAAGAGCTGGTTTAAATAGATCCCTGGTACTGCAAGTCTCACCACCCTTTACGAAAATCTTTTCAGTCTTCATTTAAATTTTATAAATGAACATGGTATGTATAGTGTCTGTTGGCTGTTATGTAGGCCTAATACAGTAGTAATATAATTATTATTATTTTTTTTCATTTAACAATTTCCTCTGTAATTTATAGTTCTCAAAACTATGAATTATACTTTCCCATAATATTTGGCATTACTTCATCCACTAAAAAAGAAATTTCTTCATCGCAGAGTGAGTTCTTCTTTTGAATACTTTCCTCTCAAAAAGCAGGCTTTATAAATAATGGATTTTTTGGCTTAACACCTAACTAATATCTTTTGCATTGTTGTTATTTTGGCAAATGAAATACTTTTAAAGCTGAATCTGAATTATTCCCACGAGTATAAAGAAAAATAAATTTCATAAGTAAAAAGAGGATTTTTCCACCACTAATATTGTCACCTTACTCCCTATACGTTAATGCTGCATCCCTAATAAAAAATACATCCAGAACGTGAATTTTAGTGTCCAGAATTTTAGTGCTTCTGTCAAGGCAGAGATTTGAGCGTAATTTATTATCATTCTAAAAATAAATTACTTTCTAAAACTTATACTCTTTATAAAAAGTTTAGGGGTTTGTTGGACTAGAAAGAAAGAGAACAATTAAACAATCTCATTGGTGAAAATTCCTCTCCTTAGTTGACAGAACCCAATATTCAATACCTTCTCCAATGAACTCTTATTAGGTGTTAGGCGATGTACACACACCACGCAAGCTTTCTCCACAGAATATATGTTAACATAAAGTCTTGTCTAAAATTAGTCCATCGGGAGTTCAAGGTCCCAGGCTTCCTTTGGGTGTGTGCCTTCAGCTGCAAGCTGCTGAAGGACCACCCAGCTTAAAGACTTCACTAACTCTGCCCCTGGTGGCATGTGGGAGAGAGCCCAAAGGACAATAATGAGAATGTGTGTGGGTTGGGGTAAAGCCACTTAAATAGGGTAAAAAAGAGGAAATGTTGCAAAGGCCAAATCCCTCATCTCCAGACTATCAGTGCCCAGCCAGTACCCAAGCAAAAAGGACTTTGGAAGAATTTCCATTCTGCTCCAATCTTTATTGCTGAACATGACATTTTATGACATGGGATAGCTCTCTGATTCTGGCAGTTCAGTTGTCTTGGCTGTGTTCTCCTTTCCCATGGGGACTAACAATTTCAGGAAAATATTCAAACTGTAGGCTAAGCCAACTTTTGTGTAAAAAACTGTGGCAACCCTGGTTTTGCTACCCTTTAACTTCTTTACATTATTTTCCTTTATTGAAGTCTGAAGTATCCTGTCTTGGTTTTTAAGTCACTGTAGATTAATCTGACTTTATTTATTGAACCTCCCAAAGAAATAAGTCCATTTTTTAGTATTTCTGTGCACTTTTTACCTTTCTAAGTTATTGCAAGCCTGGTAGGTCTGATGCAGTGTAACTGATTTGAAAGGAACACTGCAGGATGAAGCTTCCATGGAGGGAGAGAGAGTGTGAGGGTGTGTGCACCTGTGGGAGCAGAATTATATTTAAAGCCTGTGACTTGCACTGCAAACAGATCCACTTCATTTCGTGTCCTGAAATGCAATGTCAGAAGGCAGAAAACAACCACCTCTGAGAAACTGAATTCAGATTCAAAGTGGTTCAGATTCAAGGAAGGAAAAACATATCCTCCTGATAGATTATAAAAAAAAATAATGATGCTGTCAACTGACTGTATACGAACGCTAGGAGTACCTATAGTAAATATAGTATCCCTGTCGCGATGACTCAGGCCCTATCAAGTTGGTGGTAAATGTTCAACGAATGTAGCCCAGGCGATTCATAACAGAGTTCGAATTGTCCTGTGCAAGTACTAATGTGTTGAATGCTGAATGGACGAGCAATGTCACGTGGTGCCACACGAGTTTCTTCCCAAATAGCCCATCCTCTGCATGCTGCAGAATGTTCACTGGCAAGCCAGAAACCGCATATCAGATGAGTGCAAGGCTCCCAAGGTGCAGACACTCACGATAAGTCCCTGAGATCGCGCGACCACCCAGCTCCGATGGCTAGTCTACACGACCTTGTAGACAGATTGCCGCAGCCTATCCACCTTCTGGAATGTCTGCGAAGCGATTTGGTCAAAATCCCTGTAGTCGCAGTAATCGGATTATCGGACACAAGACTGCTAGTCAAGTGGGCGCGTAATGTCGGAGTACGACACTGCAAGCGTCCATTGCAATATGCTATAAGATGAGCGAGAGCTATATGAGCACAGGTAAAAGCATATTGGCTAAAGATGTGAGAGCCAATCACGAGTAACCCATGAGATTTATGACGATCGCCTCTCGGGTGCGAGATATTTACATTGTCCTCTTTGTCTAACTTAGGTCTGCAAAAGGAGCACCAAATGATCCACTCAGACACACTTTCTTGCAAAGTAAGAAAAACTGTCATACTAGAGAAGTTGAAATGTTCAGTGGAGAGCGAAAAAATACGACAGACTCCGCATGACCACGCCTTACACTCGCTCAACCGAGAGAAACGCACCGAATACTTCTCACTATGGCTAATAGTCAGTGTAGTACTCCTGTAACCGCCTTTAAAAGTCACTTCTGAAGCACACTCCTTATGTTAAACTCTACCGCATTCACCAGGAGGCAGAGCAAGAGAGGAATCTCAGTGCAATCGATCAATCCTCGAGGGAGACCACTACATAAAGCAGAACGTCAGTAAGCGGAGATACATGAGACTTGTAAACCACACACTTCTATTATTTCGTGTAGAGAGTCCAGTGTTTTCATTAACTCCTCGGAGGCCGAGTGCCAACCAACTTGATTGCACATAGCATGCTTACCTATCTACTCTCATAAGACCTGAGTGCTCCAAATATAGCCTCTGCACCTGCAGCGAACTGTAGAGATTCGACTTGAATCATGTCGTTCCTCTCCACTCCTGACTTTTGCATAATCCCCATACAACAAGCACCAGATTTATTGTCCGCTTCCAGTGAGCATAAAGGCACAGAGAAATAGAGGAGCAGGGGAGGGCCAGCCAAGAAGGGAATGGAGTCAAGGAGGGATGACGACGGAGGCGAGCAAGAGGGGGAGAGAGAGGAGAAAGGAGGAGGAGAGAGGAAGAGAGCCCTGGAGGAGTGAGGCGGGAGGACGGGAGGGAGGACGAGGACGAGGAAAGGGGGCAGAGAAGGGGGAGGGAGGAAGGAGGAGGAGCAGGAGAAGGAGGAGAGGGAACGCGAGGGAGGGAGAGCAGAGAGGAGGACATGACAGCCGAGAGAGCTAAAGCAAGAGAACGAAAAGACAGAGCGAAGATGAAGATGGGTAAAGCGTGAAGAGAGTGACCGAAGAGAGGAGAGGAGAGAGATGACCAATGGGAAGAAGGAAAAGAGAGGAAATAGAGAGGGACTGAGAATATGATGATTATAGGAGAGGAGAGAGATGACACGAGAGGAGAGAGAGGAGAGGAGAGGAGAAGAGAGGACAAGGAGAAGGAGAAGAGAGAGAGAAGGAGATGTGAGAGAGAAGGAACTGAGGAGAGGAGAGGAGAGAAGAGAGAGAGATGAGAGGAGGAGGAGAGGCAGGAGAGCAGAGGGGCGCAATGCCAGCGCTAGTAGGAGGGACAGGAGATGGGATGAGCAGTAGGCAGGGAGACTGGCTATGAGAGCACCTAGCCCACCGCTCTCGATCGCTACATCCCATCAATGAGGATTGTTATGATCATAAAGCTCGGATAATCATAACGATGTGTAATCCGTGGGACAGAGACCTCATATGCGGGCTATCCACGAGATTGTAGACAAACTTCTGGTGTCATAAGATGAGAGAAAATCGTGTCGCCAGAGCCAGCAAAAAATCTATCAGTCCTACAACACTTATGCTCGAAGTGAGTAAGAAGATATAGAATGGTGCCTCCTCTGTTTTGCCTTTCGTCAACTCCTGCTAATCAAAAATCGTCTCTAAGCCACGTATTGATCTGGCAAAAGTAGCATCCACGCAGCACCGAGTAGCGCATGTCAGAAGGCCATGTTCAAGCTTTCTCCTACACCAGCCAAGATCAACACATGTGTTTTGATTAACTAGAGTATCTGAGAGGCACGTCGCTTCCAAATGCGTGCACACACACGTCCAAAACTACGAGAGGTGGATGGATCTTTCGTCTTTATTTTGTGGGTCAAAATATGAGGTACTGACCGACCATAATAGGGATGAGAGAATCACATAAGGAGAAACACGCACACGACAACCTCCCTGCTCATATATTGCATACTCTAGCATATTAAGTATAAACTCTATTGAATTCTAGAAGATATGATCTGCATATAGCCGTCAAGCTGAGCCCACACGAGTATTGTTTTCTTCTCTGTCTCTGTTGTGTAATCTTATGAGATTGTCGACGAGACCGCTATGAGGGAATAGCAATTTGTGCACTCTCCTCTGGATCACATTTGCAGAGTCTAAAGAGAAGCAATATGGCGAAGCCACGATACCGCTTGAATCTCAGAAGTGCGTAAAGCAGAAGAAACGAAAGTTACGATCCACCAGTCTATGATCTAAATGGCTCCAGCGAGATCCTAAAAGAAGGTACTTCAGAAGATAAGCTATGAAGGGTGTCATGGATAAAATGAGTGAGAGAACCTCCCTAACCATCGCAATATACTTCCTCTGCCGTCTCTAACAGCACACACAAGGGTCCTCCTCTTTCCGCAGAAATGCGTAGGATACTATAGCCTATCGTAAGAATCAAAGGACATATTTAATAATGGCTTAAGAGATGCGTCATCTAGCATACCACCGAACGGATCTCACGAGGTATGATCTAACAAGAGCCGAGCGCCCTAGTTACTACTGCTACCAGAGCACACTAACGAGCCATCCACCATGTCTTCTAATCCACGTCTAAAAGAACGCACACACCAGAGCCACAAGATGAGGAGGGCTGAGTAGGGTCAGACTGCGCAAGTGAGGTAGTCAACAATAAACTGAGAGTGGTGTGAATACAGAGTGCTTGAGAGCACACATGAGAACTAAACATATGTGAGACATTATATAAAGAGGTCGAGTACTCAATAGGCAGCATAAATTCGCCAGAAGGAGGCGTAAGCCAACGGAGGCCCAGACTTTGCTTCAGCAACACTATGCACAAGCACTATCGAGGCGAAGCACCTAAAAACTCCAGAAAGAGGGCTAACATAAAGTCATCACTAGATCTACAAATGAGAGTAACTGTGGATAGCGAATGAAGTTAGGCGAGATGCATGATCGAGGTAACTAAGAAACCATGCACAAAGCATAGTTATCTAGAATTGAAAAAAGGATTCCAAGTTATACACACATGCTCCCTACCACGATCTAGATAAATAGCACAGCCAACTTAGAATACTCTCAACGATGGCAACATATCCTAAGGGATAAAGTTCTTTGCATCTGTTCATTTCCTAAAGTCGTCAGAAACTAGCGGAGGGATACAAGAGAAACGTCTGCTAGATAGACCTGTTAACTTGGGTATGAACAGCTTCATGACAGTAGTGAAAAATTCTCGAAGGTAGAGAACAACGCAGAATAAGGCACAGAATGAATGAAAGTATGAATTCATCCACAAAAAGCATGAACCATGCTCCTCTTCAAAGAAAGAGGCATTGTTTGAAAAAATGTCCGACCTTACTCGCAAGCACGGAAACGCTATCAGACGCCGGAGACTACTTTACAGAATTTAGTATGTCAATGTCTGTCCAATGCTTAATTTCAAATCACCAACAGAATAACGCGAAACTCCTCCCAGGTGCAGCACAAATGGAGAAACGTATAGAGAACCTCATCACCCCAACAGTGTATAGATATGGCACTCAGGTGCCTTCTATAGCTAGTGTGTCGTACACTGAGGCCCCAGCTATGTCATGTCTGTGCTTATTTTGACTTCATCATTAGCTAACCCTGAGTGTATGTGTACACGCAGTGCCTATCCTTAAAGGGTGTCAACTTTGCTAGAAGCAGACTGGGTGAAAATGAATCGATACCCATGGTAACTAAAGCAATAGCTCAGCGACTACCTTTACGAAATCTTTTTCAGTACTTCATTTTAAGTTAGTAGAAATAGGAACATCGTATTTTAATCTGTCTGTGTGTGTACATGGCCCAATACAGAGAATGAATTTTAATAATATTTTCATTAACAGATTATCCTGCATGATAATATTTAAATGTTTAATCAAAAGACTAGAATTTATACTTATCCCATAAGCTGGGACAATTACTTCATCAATAAAAAAAATATCTTACAATCGAGCAGATGGTTATATCTTATTTGAAATATACATATTCCTCTCAAAATGCAGGCTTATAATATGAGTGATTTTGAACCACTTAGACACCTAGAGTAATCCATCTGTGTTGGCATTGGTTGTTATTTGTGCGAATGATGATACGATATTAAAGCTGAATCGAATTAATGTCGCTCTATATATATAAGGATAAAAAGATAAATTTTCATGAAAGTCAAATAAGAGGATATTTGCCACCACTAGATAGTTGATACAATCGTTACGCACCTATTTAGCAACGTTAAGATCCTGCAAATATGCCCTAATGACAAAACATTCAGTCAGACGTGAATCTTAGTTGCCAGAATCTTAGTGCGCTTCTCGACAAGGAGAGAGTGTAGCTAGCCTCAAGTTACTAAATCATTCTATAAATCTAAAAATACTTCATCTATAAAACGATCACTTAATAA
This sequence comes from Malurus cyaneus samueli, assembly GCA_009741485.1. Taxonomy (NCBI): domain Eukaryota; kingdom Metazoa; phylum Chordata; class Aves; order Passeriformes; family Maluridae; genus Malurus; species Malurus cyaneus. Next base: position 58,703,353 of record CM019236.1, on the reverse strand, counting down.
AAAGTTTTAGGGGTTTGGTTGCTGACTACGAAAGAAAGAAACTAATTAAAAGCAACTAAATATGTGCAATAGATTCCTCTCGTTTAAGGTTGACGAGACGCAAATGAATTCGAGATGCCTACTCGCAATGAAACTCTGTCATTTAGGTGTGTTAGGCCGAAATACACACACAACGCGAGAGGCTGTTCATCACTAGAAATACACAGTGTTAACAGAGAAAGATCATTGTCTAATATGAGCCCGATCGGTGAGATTCAAGAGTCCAGCATTCCCTTTGGGTGTTTGTCCTGTCTTTAGCTGCAAGTCTGCATGATAGCCTACCGCTAGCTTAAAGGAGGTGTACCTAAATCTGCCTGTGGCATGTGAGGAAGAAGGCAAAGCCCCGATCCTAGAAAAACGGATCAAAATGAGAATATGTAGTGGTCTCGCGGTTAAATGCCACTTAGAATAGTGGAAAAAAAGATGCGATTTATGCTTTGCGGAAGAGCCAAGAATCGCTAAAATCCCACTCGCAGACTATCAGTTGCCAGCCAGTACGCACAGCAAACAAGGTACTTAGGTAAAATTGCCTGTTCTGCTCTCGAATCTATTTAATTGCTGAAATCAATGACATTTATATACATGGATATGCGCTCTTCAAATTTGGCAAGTTCAGTTGCTTGGCTATGTGTTCGTCCTTCCCATTGGGGACTAACAATTTTTCAGGATAAATTCAAACTGTAGCTGAAGCCGAACTAGTGTGTACAATAACTGTTGCAAACCGGAGGCTTAGACCCTTTTAACTTTCTTTACATATTTCTCTTTAATTCTGAAGTTCTGGAGAGTATCTGGTCTTGGTTGGTAATGTCACTGCTCACGATAATAACCTGAACTTCTATTTTATTGCAAGAACCTCCCAATACGCAATAAAGCCCATTTTTTAAGTATTTTCTGTCACGTTTTTACCTTTTCTCTTAAGTTATTGCATAGCCTGGTACCTGATTGTTGCAGGGTAACTGATATTTATGAAAGAACATGAACGCAGGAATCAGAAGCTTCCATGGGATGGAGAGAAAGGAGATTGTGGAGCGTGGGTGTGGCAACCCTGTGGAGCAGAATATATACATTTAAGAGCCTGCGCTGACTTGCCAACTGCAAACCAGATCCCTCCATTTCTGCTGGTCCGAAATGCAAATGACGTCTATAAGGCAGAAAGACACCACCCTCTGAGAATACGTGAATTTGCCAAGAGAATTCCAAAGTTGGGTTGTCAGGATGCCAATGGACACGATAAGAGAGAATAATCTCCTGACAAGATTACAGAAAAGAGAAAAATAATGAAGAAAAGGTTTGTGTGTAAAAGTTGCCAATCTGAACAGATTGTCAGGCAGAGGGGAGCGCGCGAGGGGGGGAGGGGGGAGGGCGGGGAGGGCGCGGGGTTACTTAGAATGATTAACACATCAGGTTGGAAAAGAACTTAAGATCATTCAAGTCTGAAAACTGTCAACCTACGCTACACTCCATAGTCCTTGTTTGAACCCATTTATGAACAATTTTTTCAAGTGCCATTAAGTTTGCGGCATGATACTCACATATTCTCAACGGCCAGTCTGTTGTCATAGATAGACTTAACACACACCCTTCCACACACACACAAAACGAATCTATCAGTAATAACAACCTCATAGATGCTAGAATAAGGCTCCTGGAACACTTGAGCGTCCATTCTCTCTCATTCTTTCGACTTGTTGTACTGCTCACGGTAATCGGAATATAGAGCAAACTCCGCCAGCAACCGCGTAACAACCTCTCCTCTTCTGAGGTAAGACATAGAGAGGTGATAAATTGGCTCCCTGAGTCTCTTCCATCCCTCCGAGGGCAAACCACACAGCACACAGCACTCCATCAGCCAATCTCTCAGTAGAACTTGTGCTCTAGAACCCTTCCCCAGCTCCGTTTCCCTTCTGTGGACAAGCTCCACCACCTCAGCTCATGTAGACAATGTCCATCATACCAAATAAGCAGAACTCAACCCTGTAGCTGGTATTAATCCAGTCTGGGGGATGAACAGATCAAGTGGAGCCCTGCCTAGGGTTCATGTTGAGGGTGTTGGTGTGTGAGAACCTCAACATGAGCTGGCAATGTGCACTTGCAGCCTCACATGTCCCTGGCTGCATCCAAAGCAGTGCAGCAAATAGGCCAAATGAGGTGATTTTGCCCTTCTACTCCACTCTCTGAGACCCCAACTGCAGAGTGGTCCAGCCCGGGGTCCTCAGCACAGGAAGGACATGGACCTGTTGGAGCACAGGAGGCCCACCAAGATGGTCAGAGGGATGGAGCACCCTATGAGGACAGTGCTGAGAGTATTGGGGTTGTTCATCCGGGAGAGGAGAAAGCTTCGTGGTGACCCAATTGTGGCTCTAAATTTCAAATATTTCAAGGGAACCTTCAAGAAAGCTGGAGAGAGACTGTTTACACAGTGATTCAGTTACTGGACAAAGGGAAAGGGATTCAAATTGGCATTTACTGTGAGAATGATGAGGCACCAGACCAGGTACTCAGAGGCTCAGGCTCAGAGGTATTGTGGATGCCCCATCCCTGGAAGTGTTCAAGGACGGCTTGGACAGGTTCTGGAAACAACTTTGTCAAGTGAAAGATGTCCCAGCTTGTGGCAGGGGATGGTTTGGCACCAGAGTGATTAAGGTCCCATCTTCCAACCCAATGGCTCATGTCTATTAATTACTGTGAGAGGGCTAATAAATGGTTTATTTTTTTGTGTTGTTTATTTCATAACACCTGTTGGGTTAGTTTTCAAAGGTGGCTGAAAATCAAATAAAATTAAATTAAGATAGTAGATATAATTTTAAATTTGGTTCAGCTTTTGCTCCGCTGAGGGAGCTGCAGATGCAAAGGCAGATTTTAAGAATAGCAAACTGTATTCAAACAAAAGATAAATCATTTGACTTTCGGTGGATATAATCAGAAAGGAATGCAAAAAGGAAAATGTAACTATGTTATGTTTATTGTGTAACTTGAGACTGAGCATTTCACCGCAATTTGATTGCAAGTGGAAGATTTGGCATTAATGGGTTTAAGCCATTGATGTGAAGTCTTAAGCTAGACAAGTATAAAAACAGTCCTTTTAAAGTGGGGAGAAAAATGAGTACTTACTGGTAAAAGAAAAAAAAGACTCGTTTAAAAGGATGGCTTTCAGGTTTTTGTCCTTTTCTTTCCCCTGCTATTCTGAATTCAGAAATCCATAATGTCTTTTATAATTGCTCATTAATGATTTTTCTTCTTTAATGAAAAAAAATCTGTATTCTTAACTACTCTTTCCACATTGCCTCAGGGAACATACATTTTACTCTACAGAAACTGAGCAGTATGTATATGTTAAAAGAGCCATTGAAACAGTTCTTTCAATCTCCTTTGATAATTACAAAACATTACCAGCATTTATATATGGCAGGAGGAAATTCCTAGCAAAATACCCAAAATATCCAAAGAGACATTTTAAAATTTCTTTTTGTGTGTAAACTGTTGCTTGCTCTATTGACATTTAATGATGATTCTCTCATGGATCACTTGATAATTTTTTTATCACCTAAATTTTCTTTTAAAGTAAGTGTGGTAAGAGCAGTGCCCTCCTCCTTCCTCTCTGAAACACAAGAAACAATAACTATCTAACATAAAAAGAGCTATTAAAACCTCCTTTCTATGACTGGCATCTAGGTTGCAAACCTGATCTTATTATCACCTGACAGTGAGGCCAATCCTCAAAAAGTCTCTAAAGTTGAATTTTACACCCATAAAGAAACTAAACCTAAATCATTATGCCTCTGTAGGAGAGCATATGTTCACATCTGTCTCACATGCTATTAAATGCATGTTTCCATTTCCTTCTGTAACTTCAAATTACTGTTATTAACTATAATTAATAATAGGAACAGCGAAGTGAGTTTCTTTTGGAAATCCAAGACTCAAAAAGTCTTGAAATTTGTCACCACACAGCACATTCTTCCTAAGCACATGTGGGATTTTTAACTATCTCATCTTGAAGTCCTAGCTCCAAGGTTTTTTTAGTTTATTAGATTGACTGATTATATAACAGGCAAGATTTCCTCCTGGAATCTTGTTGTTTTGAGTACTATTTTTCAACATAATTAGATTTTAGCTAATGGATTGAGAAATATATAATTAAATGTATGTGAAAAGCCAAATGTGAATGAATAATAGTCCTAAATGCAAGAAACAGAGAGAATTACCTCTTAGTGCTAGCAACATTTTATTTTTAATAACTTTTGCAAAAGGAAAAACATGTTCACTGCCTATTCTATTTGTGCACCCTTTATTAAGAAATAAATACTAATATGGTAGAGGTAAAGCTCTAATGGAGCTTCTAACTGCATGCAGGCTGGAAGGGCTTGAAAGTGAAAATTGTTAGCTTTCAATATCTGATATATTTTCAACAGAGAATGTTCTTTGAATTTAAGCCAGGACATTGCAATGAATGGGACTCAAATGTGTTCTGGGGAGTCTGGTAGGTCGTGATTTGTGGGGTGTTTGCGTGGCGGGCTTTCGCTTTCTTGCTCGCGGGCCGCGAGGGCCGGCGAGCGGGCACGTGCGCTGTGCATTGGGTTCTCGAAGAACTGCTGCTCTGGCCGCTCACGCTCGCGGCCGAGGTCTAACCCCCGGGCAAGCACGGCCCCGCTCCTGGGTTGCCCCGCCAGTGCGGAACCGCGGACCGCCTCCCCAGAATCTCGATCCTCCCACTTGGCAAAGTTTAACGTATCTCCGGTTTTCACAGTTTTAGATGCCGATTACACGATAACACCCCCAACACGAAAAGAAGCCCCAACGCGCTGTGCAAAAATACTGCCGCACTTTCTCGATTTGACGGCCCACCCGAAAAAAAAAAAAAAATGTTAAACTCCCCTCCCTGAGGGGTTCATAAAGGTGACCCTTCTATGCAGGACACACCATGAATTGGGAAGGAAGAATAAAAGGGGCGTGCAGGCGAATCCCTGACAAGAGTTAATGACTGATGCCAGGAAGCCTCCTGAAAGCTTTGGGCCGAGCAAAAGCCGCGCTCCGCGCTCCCCTCGCGCTATCCCCCCTCATACCGCTTTGAGTAAAGCGGTCTTCCGCCTGACTTGTGTGGGGGGCTCCAGGAGCTGCCACCTGAAAGCAAATAAGATGCAGGGGGCGCAGTAAGTGAAAGTGTTATCGTTGGTAATCTGGCCTTGGGTCCGTATGGGTACGGAGACTTTTAGGACGTATATGGTGAGAATTATGCTAAGTCATGAAATTGAAAGGTATTATAATAAGGGAGGGGAAAGAAAAATTTATAATTAATAAGAAGTGAAATAGTAAACCACATTGGTGAACATGAGTAATAGACAAGGGACCGTGTGTTATTGGATGAGAGAAGGAAGGGCGACAATACTGATTAATGGGACGAGATGTTGGGACAACATGCAAACAGGCAATCTGCTGCTCCATGGACCCTGACGATTTCTATAAAAACATAGCCTGGTGCTACAAAAGCATGTTCTGTTTGAAGACCTGAGAGAGAGGGGCTGAAAGACAGCTGCCAGGACGAGGAAAAGCGGTATAATGGTGTTGATTGGTGTGGGAAGAGCAAACGAGTGCTAGATCTACCCTTGGATGGGTCCTTCTGACGGAATAAGCTGGCAGCATATTTGTTGTGATTTAAATTAATTAATTTGGGTGGGGGGGTGAGCCTATTTGCCCTACATGCCTATAGAGTCTTACCATGGCAATTTTCTTAGTTTTCCATACTTCCCGTTTCCGAAAAGCTTGCATTCCACCATTTCGTGTTGGCAAAAATGAACACATCAGGAGAGTCTGCGATTCAGGACTTTTCCTATCTAGATCGGGATTGATCTCAAGATCCTGTAACTCTAGCTTTTTCCCCCCAAAAGGCATTAAGCAGAGCATCTGCTGGACAGCACGTCTTCGGATGCACGGGGCAACCCGTAAACCCGAAGATTAACCCAATTTGAGTTCAGCACTCAGATCAAGGTGTTCACCATACCATTCACGGCTGGCGCTCAGTTTAAATTTGAAAGTTTTAACAGTGTTGTGTTGAGTCTGACAACCGGTGAGACACACCCTCATACGTAGCCATGGTAATACCAATATCTGTCAGTACCCAGGGTGGGTCCTGTGGCTGCACGGTAAGTGATGGAAAATTCTGGCCCGGCACAACTGGACATAAATCCAGACTTTACGAGCCCCAGTGGCTGCAAATCATTGAGTGCCAGTTCATAATTACCATATATCTTCTCTCTTTAATATTAAGACGTTTTTAATCTTTTTTCTTCCTTCTCTCTCCCAAACGCTGTTCCCTGCTGTGGGTGTCCTTCAGAGGGAGCTGTCAGGAAAGCTCCTGTTGCCGCGATTAAAGGCTTTGTGTTGGACTGAGCT
>CM019236.1:58643501-58688795 GCA_009741485.1 Malurus cyaneus samueli | reverse complement strand
TGTATGATGCTTTTATGTAAATTTTCTGGTTTTGATGTTATCTACTTCCTAATCTTAATTTGCAGTGTTTCTTGCTATTTGTTTGACACTCTTCTTATTCTAGACTTCTATTTAATTGTGTTCTTTCTACACTTCTAAACCCTCCCATTCATCACACCATCATTATTCTACCAAACTTCATGGTCTTTCATCATCTCTGTATAGATGATTTAAAATGAACTTAAACATCCAATTTCAAAGAATTTGAAGAATGTTAATCTCAAAGAAGAATCCTATGGTTAATTGGAGGAGATAGTTCTAAATAAAAGGAATACCACAAGAGGATGATTTTATTTTCCTGTACTAAAAGTTTTCTAGCATTATCCTTGTTAATTCCAGCTGCCTACAAGATATGTATAATGCAAAGTATCTCACAGGATCGTAGTATCACAAAGTCAGGAAGGACTACAGTGGGTCACCTGCTCCCATCCTCCCTGTTGAAGCAGGGTCATCCCAGAGCACATTGTATGGAACTGTGTACAGCAGGCTCTTGAATGTCTCCATTGAGGAAGACCCCACACGGTCTCTGGACAATCTATTCCAGTGCAGAGTAATCCTCACAGTAAAATAGTTTGTCCTCGTATTCAAATGAAACCTCTTGTGCATCAGTTTCCGTCCATTGCCTCTCGTCCTATTCCTTGAGCAGAGCCTGGCTCCATCCTCTTGGCATCCTCCCTTCAGATATTTACTTTGCTGAGATCCCCTCTCAGTTTCTCTTCGTGAGACTGAACAGGCCCAGCTTTTTCAGTCTTTCCTCAAGAGAGGGATGGTCCTGTCCTCTAATCATCTGTGTAGCCCTCCCTTAGACCTGCTCCAGGAGCTCCATGTCTCTCTCGTATTGAGGAGCTCAGAGCTGAACACAGCACTCCAGAAGCGGTCTTGGAAACAACCCTTCCATCAGACTGACTAGAGGGGCAGGATCACCTCCCTCGACCTGCTGGCAATGCTCTTCCTAATGCACCCCAGGACACCACTGGCCTTCTTGGCCGCAGGGGCCATTGCTGGCTCATGGACAGCTTGTTGTAAACCAGGACCCCCACGTCCTGGAGAGTTGCTCTCCAGCAGGTCAACCCCCAGGTGATACTGGTCTTGTGGTTATTCTTCCCCTGTTTTAGGACCCTGCATTTGTTTTTGTAGAACTTCAAGGAGTTCCTCTCTGCCCATTTCTCCAACCTGTCAAGGTCCTCCTGAAGGGCTGCATAACACTCTTTGGTATTGGCCATTCTTCCCAGCTTTGAGTTTTCAGTGAATTTGTTGAGGAGACATCTTCCTCTTCACCGAAGTCAATAATGAATAAGGTAAACAATACTGGGCCCAGTATTGAACCTTGGGGGACACCTCGGATGACAAGCTTCCAGCTAGACCCTGTGACAATGATTTGGATGCTCTAGAGTCTGATGTCCAGCCAGTTCTCCATCCATTCTTCATGCATCTAATCCACACTCCCTGAATTTGTCTATAAGGATTTTGTGAGAGAGTGCTGAAAACCTTCCTAAAGGTAGGAAATATCCATGGTTCTCCCCTCATCCCTCCTGGCAATTGTTTCATTGTAGAAGGCAATCAGGTTGATTGAGCATGATTTATCTTTAGTGAATCCATGCTGACTGCTCCTGATCATTTCCTTGTCAGCATCAATAGAGATGGCCTCTGGAATGAGGTGGTCCATCCCCTTTACAGGGATTGAGAAGATCTCTGTGCACTCCTTCTTTACCTTTTTGAAAACAATCTGCTTTCTTCCAGCCCCACAGCACCTCTCCCAAGCTCCACGACCTTCCAAAGACGATGGTGAGCAGCCTCACTATGATTTCCACCAGCTCTCTCAGAACTCAAGGATGCATCCTGTCAGGGCCCATGGACTCGTGGATGTCAAGTTTGCCTAGATTATTCTAACCTGAGTCTCCTTAACTAGAAGGTAAGATCTGGGTTAGAATCTGTCTGTCTTCCAAGTTTACTTTACCCTGGTCTCCTGGGTTAGAGTTTTCTGAGGGATGATCCTGTCAGTGAAGACTGATGCAAAGAATGCTTTCGCTAAGTCTACTTTCTCTACATCCTTTCTTACCAGGGGCCCCCCTCTAGCAGGGTCCAAACTATCCTTTGTTTTCCTTTTACTATCGATGTACTTGGAAAAGCACTCGTTGTGCTTGAAATCCTCGGCTAATTTTAACTCCAGGTGGGCCTTAGCCATCTTTGTCTTGTTTCTACTTACTCTGACAACCTCTCTGTATTAATGCTAAGTGGCTGACCCTGCTTCCACCTTCTGTGTATTTTCTGTTTATGCTTGAGTAGTGACAGGAGCTCTGTGTTCATCCACGCATGCTTCTTGTCCAATTTGGTCAATCAGGATGCATATTCTTGAGCCTGAAGGAAGAGATTCTTGAATATCAACCAACTCCTTTTGGACTCCTCTCAGCTGCAGGTTTCTCTGTCCCATAGGATTCTTCCAGGATTTCCAGAGAGACTAAAGTTAGCGCTCCTGAAGTTCATGGTTGCAATCTTAACTCATTTCCCTACTTCCTTCTTGCCTGATCCTGAACTCTACAATCTCCTGGCCCCTTCAGCCATGGCTGCCCCCAATCTTTGCATAAACCTGAAATGAGTTCAGTTGGTTAGAGCACAGTGCTAATGACACTAAGGCTGTGGGGTCAATCCCCGCACAGGGGAATAGGACTTGACCATCCTTGTGGGTCCCTTCCAACTCAGAATACTCTCTGAATCTCCAACAAGGCCTTCCCTCTTTGTTAGCATGAGGTCAAGCAACACATAATTCCTGGTGGGGTCCTTCTGAAACAAGAAATCATCATTAATGTTTCCAGAAACCTCCTGGATTGCTTGTGCTGCACTGTGTTCCCTTACATGCAGCAGAACCAGGGTCTCACTTTGAGGCTGCTTCGAGCTGCCTCTAGAAGGCCTCACCCACTTCCTCCTCTTAATCAGGCAGCCTGGAGCACACAGCCACAACAGTGTTATCCTTACTAGTCCCCCCTTTTATCCTGACTATAAGGTCTCTACTCGCTTGTCAGAGACGGTGCTAAATACATTCCAAGTGTTGTCTCACATGGAGGGCAATTCCACAGTAGGTCATAACAGTCCTCATGACATAACTTTCCTTTCTGGATTCCTTAAACCAAATCTGAAACCAAGCTAATTCCATCTTCTGTCTGCACATTACAATGTATCATCACAAACACAAATTTCACATATATTCTAGTCTTTCAGCAGTAGTCTAATGAGCTGGGAACTTACAACTAATTGCTTCTACAAGGAGACAATGAAGACTGAGGAAATAATTTCAATGGCATATGTTGATCTGTCTTAAATGCAATGACACAGACATAATTTCAATATGAGTAGTGCTCATTGCTTTTCTTATTATGCTAAGGATGCAACATTACTCTCATGAAAAAGCAATGATAACTGTATTAACAATGAACAGTATTCCCTTTCGATAAAGACAATAATTGTTGCAATATTCATATGTCAGTTTTTGTTAAATATGAGACATTTTTCTTTCAAGATAACAAAACTGAACTTACAATCAAGAAACCATGGGTTGGAGTATTGACTTGTTTGGCTCAGATACACATTTCTTTGAACCTGGTGTGAGTAACCCTTTGTTTATTATGTCCACAAGATGTCCTTTCATATAGCTGTAACTTTTTCATAATTATAAATTACCGATTGTCACAGATTCAAAATCCCCTTGCTTTTAAGCTTTGTGTTTTCTGATGATATTATAAATATGGTTTTGTTAATTTCCTTTGAGGAGAGAGGATGTGAAGAGATCCTTTGCAGAAAAAAATGGTCAATCCTATTTCCTTTACCCCAGCAAGGTTACACAGATTTCACTCAAGCATGGTCTCTGATATTTATACTACTTAAACACACAGGTACTTAACTGAACTTTCAAGTATGGCCATACTAGTATAGGAACTCCAGAAGTCTCCCTGAAACTAATTAAAGAAGACACCCCAATCAGCTAAAAAAAATGGACCATGGGCATAAAGTGTCTCAAGTTCTTAGTATTATCTTCCTTCTTTCCTCCTTCTCAATCCCAGGAAGGTAAAATGAAGAGATCCTGTTTTGGTTATCAGTTAAACTCTTGTTCCTTACCATAGTAATTTAATAACCTGTTACATGGTGTCTTAGTTGAAGACAATTATAAGAGGCAAAGACTCCAAAATTAGCTATGTTCTCTTTAGTGTTGGCCTCTATATACAAAGGTGCTGAGTCACCTGGTCCCCTGGGAACCAAGAAAACAAGATGGGGAGAAGACCCTCCCCCCAAGATGGTGCCCACCTTAGCAGACCATGTGCACCAGAAGACAAAAACAGTAAAGTGGAGCAGCACCTCTCAGCTCAACCTTCCCCCAGAACAAAAACTGTGGAGGCCAGGAACTTACAAAGATGTGGCAGATGAAAATTGCTGTCATTGCCTGGGAAGCTCTGGCCCCTCAGTGTTGGTACCAAAATCTGCCAGATAGAAAGCTTCTAACACAGTTTTGAGTATTAGAAACCAGGCATTCTTTATTGCAGTGTACTGGTCACTCAGAGGTCCCTTCCTCTAATCAAGTGCCCCAAGCATCAGGTAAATAGAGTTTTTATCATACACATGATTACATATTTGTTAGCTACCCCTGCTTACTTTATCAGAAGTCCTTGTGTGGTTCTTTGGATCTATATTCAATGTTCAGTGTTTTTTCTAGGTCGCCATTCCTCAACCCCCACTTTTGAATAAGTGCAATATTGTTGTTTCGCGTAATTTCTACTTTGTTGGTCTTGCGGAGCTGTGCTAGCATCCTGCTTGCATTTTGCCTGACTCATCTTTGCCTAAGTTACATCCTAAGTTACATTCTAAGTTACATCTCCTGCTCCAAGGCTGTTCTCTTCTAGCTCCACTGTCCATATCAGTGTCAGACCTGCTTTCTTTCAGCAACCTCAGCAGTGTGTTGTGTGTGTGTGGTCAACGCTGCCACTTGCTGCCTCTTTGTGCCACCCAGCTGGACTCAGTTGAAGTCAGTGCAGTGTTGGGTCACTGTCCCGGTGGTGAGGGGTGGGTGGGAGAAAAATGGGACTCTTTGCTCCACTGGTCCCAACTGCAGTTCTGGGGCTGTCATTTCAGCACCCTTTGGCGCTCGGGGAGGGTCTGCCGCCTCTCCTCACCCCCCTGTCCTGCAGCAGTGTCCTGGAACAGCTCGGAAATGGGAAAGGAACCTGCTGGTTGTGCAGTGCTGGGGTCTGCCCTTCACTTCTGGGAGTCAGACAAAATGGATCCCTTTCTGGTTGTGCCCATGGCCTTTTCCCTGCCAAAACCACACCAATGCCTATGATGTGAGTGGTACTTGAATAGACAGCGCTGAATATCTCAACACCCTTGTCTCTGTATCCAAGACACAGGGTAAAGAACATTAGTAAATTCAATTTTCACATATTTTGTGCCCTTTTACCCTTAAATCCCTTTTTCTATAATAGTATTTCAGTCCTTTGCAACCTCCTATCTCTTCTCATAATGCCAATGACTAATCTGACTTTGCCATGCTGGGTGAATTGGCAGTGCTTTATTTGTCTTGCCTGGCTAGCCTGAAAGTAAGGTGAAAACTGAGAATGCAATAGCTGATTTTGACATAACTGATCCTCAGCTAGGGGTGTTACCATCTAACCAATCAGTGATTTTCACTCTATTCAGAGAAAATCTTTCGTCTTTGAGACCTGTCAAGTCTGACTGAAATTACCCAGCAGGTCAAAAAAAGCATGGGGGTAAAGAAACAGACAGAATGTGAAAAAAAAAAAACAAAACAGTAAAGCACTGACACTCTCATGTCTTATGCAGGTGTCTCGGTTCAAAAGACAGATGTCTGCCAAAGAGGGGGAGAACCTCCCTTGGAATGGAGAATATGACCCCCTTCCCTCCAAATTATTATAACTTTGAAAAAGCTTTCAGGAAAAGCTATGGGAAAATGAATAACAGTTCTTTACTAGTATGTGTAACAAGGCGAACAAACCACAACGATAGCAACAACCACCAAAAGCAGAAGCGCAGCGCAGCCCCCTCCGGGCTGTCCCCGCCCCCCCTGTGCTGCAGTTCCGCTCACAGCCGGCAGGGGCGCTGGGGGCTCCCGGCCGGGCAGGGCGGGGCGGTGATTCCTCCGCGCCGGCAGGGGGCGCTGTGGCACGGCTTCGCTCTCCCTCTCGCGGCAATGGCGGCATCGGAGGCCGCAGTGGATGGAGAAGGAGCGTCCTTTACAAACTCACACGGGGAGTCGGTCCTGTGCCCCCTGCGGAGGGCAGAAGGAGCTGTAGCAGGAATCTTAGCGTAGCAAGCTGTGAAGGCAGGGATGAGCAAAGTCCTGTGGTAGCAGATGAGATGTACCAGAAACTCGACAGCCGCTCCTGGAACTTCCTGGCTGGGCAGGTGGTGCGAGTTACAGCGTGGCAAAGAAACCCTGAGCAGTGGCAGGGAAACGTCGGGGACTGGGCAGTGGCCATCTGGTTCCCAAACACGGCCAAGAGAGACTCCCTTGGAGGGGAAGAGGGCTCAGGATCCCCGGGCTTCCCTGAGGCACCCGAGCAGATGGTGAAGGGTCCTTTGGTGAGGTTGGGTGTCAGTAATGTCCCAATGCAGCAGCCGCTCTTAGGAGCAAAGGCTCACCCATGGTAGGAGAAAAGCAGGACTCTGGGCTCCAACGCTGACAGCAAGTTCTGCCCCCGGCAGCAGCTCAACCATCCTCCTCCAAAGCCAAAGAGCAAGAGATCTAGCAACTGCCCCAGCCTCCTTCCCCTAGCCCATATCTAGTTATATCTTCACTCCTCCCAGAGAAACCTTCAGATAAGGGAAGTGCAGCCAGTTGCCTTCCTCCCTTAAGCCTTGGCAACTTCTTTTGTCTCTCTTAAGTACCCAGTCCTTAGCAACAAAATGAGGGAAAATTCCCTAGGAGAAAGAAAAACAAAAGGAAAACCCCTGACCTCCAACACCATGTTAAGAAAAGACATGAAAACTATACGACCTATTTAATTTCCCCCTTTCAGAGCATAAATTAGGAACCATTCTGTCACTGCTTTTGGTCTGATACAGTTCCAACTCTCAATGAAACAACAATTGTTGTATAGTAAAGGAGGTAAAAACCTCACATTTCCTGTGCATGGCTGCCTCAAATCTGTTTGGCCCTATAGCTGAAGTCACTGAGTCAATGGTTTTAAGAAAAAAAACAAACAAACAAACAAAAAAAAACCAAAAAAAACCAAACAAACCCAAAAAAACCCCAAGAAAACCATTGCTCTTCAATTGAATTTCAAGCTTCTTTTATTTCTTAGCTGATGAATGAACTGGCATATAAATGTTTGTATGAAGAACTAGCAGAAGGGTTGCACATAACCATCTTCCTACCTAATCATACTATTTACCCAGTCTTAAAAACACTAATTTTCATGAAATATAATGTTACATGTCTTTTTATTTGAGTGTTTGACAGCATTAAATTACAGTGCTCAAAAGGCAAATCTAACACACTCATTTAGTGACAAAACTACACGGAGATACACACATTTACTGTACTTACTAGTTATGTGTCATCAAAACAAATATCAGCATTATTTTAATCCAGAGAGGAATTTCTTTTGTGTTTCTGTTGAAGAAACAAAGTTTTCGAACTGTTAGCAGCCTGCATTTTTAGCTAGTTTAGCTTAGGAGAGTAATTTCTTTTTGCTGGAAATCTGAGATCAGAAAATAACCACATGTTTAGGATCCAAAATTTTGCAAGTAACTCAGAACTTTGTCACACTTTTAATAAATCCCATCAGTTCCTAACAGACTCACTGATATATTGTGCTGATAGCTTCATCGTGCATTTGATTTATGGCTAAATATTGACTTAAAAGCTTGTATCAGAAAAAGAAGTTGAATGAGGAAAAAAATGTCCCCCAAGCCCTTTGAAAATATTCACCCTAGTATTTGCTTGGTTTGTTATCTTTACAGCTCAAATCCATCAGAATGGAAAAACCCAGTCTATACATGAAAAGCACAATTAGAAAATTCAAACTAGACCATTTGGGGAAGTATTTCAAAATGGGGTTGAACCATAAATGAAAATCCCTAAACTCTCAGATAAGAAACGTCTCAGATGGAGGTGGAGCTGTTGACATAGCTTTCTTAGTGTCTCCCAGGTGTCAGGAACATTTTAGGATGAAATCAATTACTCAGCAGCTAGATAACAATCCTGCTTGGAAGCATCTATGAAATTGAACACTTCTTGTATTCTGAAGGGTTTTTTTCTCTGAAGGGATCTTTTCTCTAGAGAAGTAACAGTTTTAATTTCTGCTGTTATCTCACCAGTCTTTCAGATTGTCTTTTTGATCACATTTATAATAATAAATATTTTCCCTGTTTATTTACTCACTATTTCTGTCATATAAAACAACCTACTTAGTCTTAAGTATTTTGAAGTTTTAAGGACAGTTGAGACCAACATGGACCTACAAATAGCAATTTTCATCTTCTTTCTCTTCCACTCAGTTGTAGGTACGAAAGACTTTTTTAGGGAAACTACCTGGAGAGCCCAGGTTAGTGCCCTACTTTGAAGTGTCCCTGAAAGAAAGAGTTCTCTGTAAGAGAGTTTAGTTTCATTTAAAGACCTTAATGTCTCTGGAAAAATAGACTTTGTATTAAAATAAAGTTTAAAGATGAGTCTTTTATTGGCGGCATCTGTTTGCTACAACGCTTTCCAAAAAACACCCTTTTATTGATAACATGTTGAATAGGTATTTGCAGGTGTATTTTCAGGTTAAAATATCATTGTCTTCTGTACATTTTTTAAAAATATCCTTAGTATTTTTTAAAAGTATCCTTAGTGCTAGATTCTCCAGGAATATGTGCATGTGGCAGTGTTTTACAAAACATTGAAAAAAAGTAAACACAACTATATTTATTGAGGTTTAAATGCTCTTAAAGCAGTGCAATTCTGGATATGATTCCTTAATTATTTAATAGTTCATGGTGCTCAGATATATTCTACTTGTAAAGCCATTATATTCAGTTTGCTTTCTTGTTGCATATTTTTTTCTGCTTTATAACAAATACAGATAGCACTTCAGCCAAAGCTTTGTACTTTGTACCTTTGCAGGTGACGTGCAACTACAAAACACTAAGACTGTTGTTTGTCTAAAAGATTGATATTAACTGATACACTCTCAGCAATTAAATAAGTGGCTGATGTGCAAATTAATCAAATATACAGCCTCACTTTAAAACGGCATGATATTTTCTTTGCCAGAAAGGCAAATATACCAATGTTCATTCCTAAGCAATATTTCTTATGCAGCCAAGAACTGGGCAGACAGTCGGTGCAATTACCTAAGACCAAGTATGAGGAAAATGTTACAATTTGTCATGGTTTAAGCCCTGCTGAAATAAAGGCCCAAAGAACAATTTGCTGGAAATAGCAGTGAGATAATAAAACCAAGTAACAGCAATGATATTAATAAAAAAAGTAAAAAAGAGGGTGATTTACATAAAAAAATGCTCACCAAATGACCCAGCTGGTCTGGTGCCATGTGGCCCTCTGAGACAAAGAACAAAATGGCCATCAGACCTTCCCCATGTAGGTTTGCTCCTCCCCAGTCTCAGTGAAAAGCAATGTTAGACAAACTGCTCCCCTTGCCACTCTCTCCTGCAGAAAAGGGAAAAATGGCTGCAGAACCCCTGTGAGCCCCCTTTATCCTCCACCAAAAGTCATACCCCCTTCTTCCTGGAAGCGAGAATCCCTTACTTCTGCCCCCCAGTGAACATGTGAATGATATAGAACAACCATGCCTGTAAAGCTAAAGACTCTGCTCCTTCACATCCATGGCCAAAACACAAGAGCTCTGATCACCACAGACAACATGCTAAAAGGTTCATTCTCTCTTATTTACTTGAGTAATTTTGCCATGCCATCTCATTCTGAAGGAAATGGCAAATATTGCAAAATACGAAGCTGAAGCACATCTCCTCTTACTTATAGGGCTTCTATCTGTTAACAGAAAGGTTGACTTTATTAAGAACTGAAGCTGAATTGCCTTCACCAATTCCTGTAAACATTACTACGTGCTGTTGCTCTTGACTTCAGTGAAGACCTCCTTTTACTCTACCAGTGACATAAGTCACAGAGCTAGCAGGAAAACAAGGATAATTGAAGTGTGACTGTCAGCCCATTGTGTGAACTTGCATAGTTGAATCATATGCCAAATATAATCCAGTGGCCTGGAAGCAGAGGGAGCAGGGGAAGGTTTGATTTCTTCATATTTCCCTTCAAAATGGTCAGCGTTCTGCTACTATTTTGAACAGACACTGTGCCCATTTCAGTCACACTTCTGTCCCTTTTCATTTTACTGTATTTGTTGGAGGTCTCATTACGAACTCTTGCACACAGTCTCTCATGAGAGCCTGCCCAGTAGAGTCAGGGAGGCACTCGGGCTCGGGCACAAAAGGCTGAGCACAGCATAACCTGCTACTGTGTTAATGAAAAGGCATACCACTTATGCCAAGAGGTATGAGACCATGAGGGCTCCACAAGGACACAACAATTCATGTCCAATTAAAAAAAAAGAATTCTGTTTTAAAGAACAGAGTTGTATATTCAATACTTTGCTGCACCAGTTTTTGGCCTAATGTTCTGATTTTCTTGTTACTGAGATGCAAGTACTTGGAGAGGTATGCTGCAATACAGAAGCTGGAGTCCTCCCCAATGGTAAAAATTCTTGATAAAAGGAAAAAAAACCAACACCATGGTAAACTTCTTCTTTAGCAACCTACGCATCTGGAGCAACATATTAGAACATGACAGGAAAAAGACAAGAATTTCCGTCAAAAGCTTGTCATGATTTACTAGAGATCGAATATATACCCCTACATATTGCATCATACCATTATAAATTTACTATCCTTCTCTGTTCTCCACTTCCTTTACAGGGATTATATTGTCACAAATTGCTTATGGTCATCCACACTGTCACTATTGACATTGTCAAGATGTCTGCATTAGGCGAACAAGGGATCAGAGAAAAATGCTCATGAAAATGGCATAAACAAGTCCATGGGTGACACAACTAATTTTGACTGAAAATTCACTTCTTGCATTTTCCAGAGGAAACACAGAAAAGCCCTAAAGAAGGCTTTTTTTAATGTCATGGAAAAAAAATCAGTTAAAACCATAAAAAAAAAAAAAAAGAAATTAGAATCATTATCTGATTACAAATTGGCATTCCTAAATTTGCATTGAGATCAGTATTGTACCTAAACTTCAGAGTGCAGCCAAGGAACCAGGGAGGGACCACAAATGAGACTGAATGTAAAGCAGGATCTTGAATCTGTCTTTTGTTGGTAAGCTTTCCATTGCCATTAAATGTACCCTGGAGCATTACAAAAGACTTCTGGATTTTTTGCAGGATACAGAGTAAGACACTCTGGCAGGCTTGGGCAGTTGTATCCTCTTACTTCTTAATTGTTGAGCTGCAGATTAGTCATAAGAAAAAATGAAGCAGGGCCTGGTGACATGGGAGGAACACAGATGCTGCTTGCTAATGTAGGGAGAAAATTCATGCAGCCAAAACCCAGCTGGTATTGAAACTAGCTGGTACTGTGGGGGACAAAAGAAGGTGCTTTTTGAAATAAGTCAGTAGCAAAAGGCGTTTCAGTAACCACTCTTTCCTGTTTGAGGGTGATGAGGATGGTCACCTCACAAACAGCGACATGGATAAGGCAGAGATATTTATTGCTTTCTTTGCTTCAGTCCTCAACACTAAAGATGGGTGATGGGAGTCCCAGTGTGCTGAGCTGAGGCTGTGAGAATGATGAATTCCCAGTCACTCCAGAGCTCGTGTGGCATTGCCACTCCAGATGAAGGACTCGGGTCTTCCTAGGGCTCCATCCCAGCCTCAGTTCTCTTCAACATCTTCATGAACAACTTAGATATAAGACCCCAAAATGTGGAGTAAGTTTGCTGAGGACAATAAATGGGGAAAATGTCATCTGAAATTTGGTGATAAGTAGCTTACATAACTGGCGTACTCTTCTTTAGTTCAATAAGATTTCAAACTGTTTGACTCCTGTAAAGCAAAAGAAAAGGTCAGGAAAACTTAGCTTTTTGTGTATCAGGGTGTGATCACTACATTCCAATAGCTTGCAGGACAAAAGTTTCACTAAGTCATAAAAAAAAAAAAATAAAGAGACTAGAGGCAAGAGGGCACAAAACTATATATTTGGATTACCACAGTGGAGTGAAAGATTATTACAGAGAAGGCAGCAATCAATAATTATCCATGCCCAATTTGAAAGGATAAAAAGAAGGTTTAATTTGCAGAGAAACAGATTTGGGTTGGCTTCTTGCAAAATCTGTCAAAGCCGTTAAACTGATGAGCCACTGAAGCAGAGACATTCTGAAATCTCTCAGTGGATGATCTAGGGCTTTCATGAAAGAATTTGATTACTTTTTGAGGGCTTGCCTGGCTGTATTTCGATGTGGTTAGTTAGAGCATGATGCTAATCATCATGATTACGGGTTTGATCCCCGTATAGGCAAATCACTTAAGGGCTGGACTCAGTGTTGCTTGTGGAATCCCTTCCAAACCAGAATATTCTGTGAAATCCTGTGAAAATTCTGTGGTTAGTTATATTATGACAGGGCTGGACACAGCACTGGTGTGTGTATATGGATATATCTCCTTACACACGAACACTAGAGGTGTGTGTACACTAATATGCACTGATGCACTCTGTTTGCACACTAATAATTAATATACATGGGTACTCTACTAATATGCATTAAAGATACACATTCTAAATAAGCATGTGTGTGTATATAATCATATGTCTCAATTGTTTATTCTTCCTAAGTATTCTCAAAATACAGACAAAACTAATTAGAAATGCTGAAAATGTTCTCCAGTCATCCTAGTGGAGGGGGCCAGTTTGAATGGCTTCATTTTATTCTTCTTTACCTAAACCAGAGGCGTGCTAGGCTCTGGACTCAGACTGATAAGCTAAATGATCATAAATGGTCTGAGCTAGAATTTTTAGAGAGGAGGGTCACATCTTAAATAATCATTTATCCAACTCTTTCAACAGGGCATTATGAAATACCAGTTTTGGCTGACAGTGATACCTTGGTTTCCTCTCTGTTTTAGGAACGGCTGGTGCTCTCTGTGTTGCCGCGGTTTGTAGTCCTGGAAATGATCAATGATATGACCAACGTCGAAGATGAACATTTGCAACACCAGTTCCACAAGATCTACATTCATCGTTATGAGAATGTCAGGTGGGTGGAGTAGCCTCCCTGCAATGTTTAAAGCCTCAGACTCTGCCAAAGAACTCTTATTTGAGTCCTCTTATTTGAGGGTTTCCATTCTGTTGCTTTATTCATTCATAAATTAGAAAATTAGTTTAATCCTTGAGCAGAAAAACATTTTGGTGCCTTCTTTTACTCATCAGAGTAGGTGGATGCCACTGCAATGGGAAGATCCATTTGTACTAAACACAGAGCCTGGGCCATTTGTGTCTTTTACTCACTTAAGTGGTTAGAATTGCACAAGAAGGGGAGTCCTGTGGACCCCTACTCTGCCACAACCTGCTGGTTCACCCCACACACTGAAAAACGAGATGAAAGCTTGTAAGATGCTCTCAAAGATGGTGACTTGTTATATGGTTCCTCCATTTAGCAGCCATTTTCATTCAATCAGTCTAATATTTATCTTCTTAATCCCATTTCCTTTCTTTATTGCTCTCTCTAAATTTTGTCTTTCCTGAAGTTAGTTATGAGAAGGGTGATGAGAGCGAGGGACTGCTACTTGAGGTAATAAGGTCACTAATCTACAAGTCATTTGACACACGAGAAAACAGATCAAATCGTCAGCACCATGTTACGATAATCTTGATTTTATTTGTCGTTCCAAAAAATCAGAATAGATTTTGTTAAGCCAATACATTTTCCATACACTTCCCCAAAACAACACAAGGGCAAATTATTTGAGTGACATCAGATTGAAATTCATCATAAGGAAGTGAAAAATAAGCATCCTTGGATATGAAGGCAGATATTGTGTTAGGGAAGCATGTACTTTGCCTCTTGATGAAACCAAAATATAACTTTGTCTGGACAAGTTCAATGAAAATAATTTGCACTTCTGCAGAAGAGTAAATTGATTATCTGCTGTTTCTGTGGCCATGCAGTAGCTCAGATGTTTTATTAAATATGGCTGAAATTATCAAGGACCCTCATAAAGGTTTGAGTTGCACTAAATTAAAATGTCTTCAATTAACCTTTTCCATACTCAGAGTAAGTGTTTTTGTAGAAGAATCAAAATACGGAGAAGATGGCCTTTTTGTTTTAATGGAAAAGGGTTGTAGTCAGGGTGAGAAGTCGAAACATATTTTATGCTTGAAAGAGATTTGAAATCAAGATTCTTCATGCTTTAAAATATGGATACTGGGTTGCTTCTACGCATGCTGTCAGTAACTAGATCTTTTCAAAACTAGGTTTCACCTTATTGTTTTCCCCTAAATGTTGAGTACTAAGTACTACCTAAACCAATGCTATATAAATCCTTAAAATTGGTATCCAGTTAGAAATTTTTGATGGTTTTATGATTAAAAGTGTAGAAATTGGTAATTATTTTGATAAATAATATTTTATAGACACAATTTAGTTAATTAATATATTCATATCCTCTTTGAGATACTGCTGCTTTTTTATTTTAGTGTATTAATTATTTATTAAATTTTAGTTGTATTTATCTCAACTGGTGAGTAGTATTCTTACTTTGAATCTTGTAGTCCCTCTTGTTTAATCTCTCCTGCCACCGCCAAACCTAATATGTTCTGTAATTTGAAGATGGAATTTTTATTGCCAGTATCAACCCTGATAATGGACTGCCATTTTATTGTGGTTATATTACAATTCTCATCTTGTGTGTCAAATTTGTGATTTTTTTTTCAACACAAGTCATCAGCTAAAGTGAAACAAAATCTTCTACTCTGATTGTAACACCAGTTATTAGTTGACTTTCCAGTGCTAACGAGGTTTGTGCCAGAATGATGTGTCTTTTTGAGCCTCACTTCTTTATAAAGTAGCCAGTATTTTCTTAATCTAATAAGTACTGATCTATTGTATGCTTTGTTCTGCATGGTATCTTGCACACCAGACTTTGTGGGTTTATGTTTCTCTGTATTCACATGTGGTTATTGTAGGTACAGTGAGCACCCAAAAGGCTGAAAAAGTAACTGGATGTTCAAATGTAGGTTGGAGGTCTGTTTATAAGTAGTTTGATAATGGAGATTCCTATCCTTTTTTTTTTTTTTACAATCTTCAAGGCACCACAAGTTGAATCACTCCAATTCCAATGTAATTGATTGCAAACTGGGATCTTCCTGTAGAAGTCAAGTAGCAATGTACAAAAAAGGAATTATCTGATTAATGATTCATACCTTAAAAAGAGAACACTATGCTTCTAACTCAGGTACTTCTGTCAAATGCTTAAAATTAGATGCAATAAAACTGGCCTTAGCCTGTAACACACCTGCACTGCCACAAATCTGTCTATAGTCATAGGATTAAAGTCTTGTATGATTTGAAAACCTAGAATTTCCTGACCATTATACTTTGAGCCCGATTTTATATTGTCATCTCAGATTAGTGGCACCTGCT
Organism: Malurus cyaneus samueli; assembly: GCA_009741485.1. Lineage (NCBI taxonomy): Eukaryota > Metazoa > Chordata > Aves > Passeriformes > Maluridae > Malurus > Malurus cyaneus. The sequence continues at coordinate 58,673,089 of CM019236.1, read as the reverse complement.
TTGCACACAGTTGTAAAGCTGTGCATTTCTGGCTTCTTGGTTCCCTGTTTGGAGGCTGGATTATCATTTGCTTGGCAGGAGTAGCTGTAGGCCTTTGGGATGGGTGCTGCTGCATGGGGATCTGCAGTTTTGGAAGCTGTTTGTCTGTAATGCTTGGCAGCCCTTGCTTGCTTAGAAATGTGCAAGGACCCCATGGGCACAAGCAAATCCTGCTTGCGTGCCAGGTCACATTGCTTTGTTTTTTCATTCTTTCAGTGGAGACTGCAGTGCTGAGTACCCAGTTCTCTCAACTAAACCCTTTTCCTTTCCCATCTTGGAGTCAGCCAACAATCAGGTGCCATTGTCCCTATGTTTTCTGTGCAGTTACAGAATTAATCTCAGGCACAGCACACCTGACTGCAAGTATGGAGGGCCACGGCACTGTAAAGCCACTGAGCTACTGACTGGCACGTACTGTGCTTCCAATAAGGCACAGCAATTGGAAAATGTGTCCAGGAGGCGTCTGCCTCCTGTACAGGTTGCCAGAAGCATCAGAGGTCACTTACATTGAAAAGCAGGAATTGTAGAAATTGCAGAAAAGGAAGAATTCATTCTACAGCAGAAGACACCGGTATTCTTATTAACACTATTGTCTATAAAGGTAAAGAAAATTGGAATTAAAAGAATTGCTGTAGTTTTCCCAAATATGTAAAATGAATGCAGTAAAGAAGCCATATTGTTACAGCTGGCAATCATTAGCACTGGCAATATACACTTGTCTTGACAAAATTATAGTAGTAATAAACAGTGTCTTGCCTTAAATAGAACTCTTCTGCTGTTGAAGCTTGCTGCTTTACTTGTACAGGAAGTTAGGCTTTGCTGGCTTGTTACTGAACCCAAAGATTTTTGTTGTGTGCTGCTAGGATTTGGTGAGATTTTTTTGCCAGCATTTCCTCCTCTAAAATGCGGTTTAGTTAAATAATAGAAATGAAGCATTTTTCTGAGAACATACATGTTGCTACAAAAATGAGACTAGAAGATTAAAAAATGGGTAGATTTCCTAATTTTTTTAAAAAAGTAAAATGGTAACATTTCAAAAACAATCACTTTGTTTTGGTAACACATTAATTAGCTGGGATTACCTACTAAATTTAAATACTTGAATGAAAAGTGGTGATTGAGATTCATGGTAAGTTCAGGGTTTTTCAGTTCTGGCGAGATGACTGAATTGCCAGCTCAAACAAAGACGCTGCTATGTGGTTGGAGCTGTGTTTGCTATGGAGAAAGTGAAGGCATCCCAGGGAAACAGAGTGGGTGGGAGTGGGGTCAACTTTGGCACATAGCATCTCCAACTGCTATCCCAGTAGCAGCAGTGGTCAAACTCACTTCAGGTGCTTGGGAGAGCCAGAATAAACAGCAGGCCATACTTGTGGTAGCCTCCATGTCCACTACCTGCAGCTTCAGGAAACAGATTTTATGGCCTAACCGTAACTGAATTATAATAGCAAAGGACTACAACAGCTCCTACAAAGCCTGCCATAGATGCTGTGTCTTGAACTATGAACATACCATATAAAACAGAAATTACTTATGCCAGTCCTTTAGTTTTTGCAGTAGATATTCAGAAGGGAAAGAATTAATTCTTCTTAAACTTGTTCAGACCTGGTTTGCATTTTCATTAGTGCAATTTGTGGTAAGCTCATTCCTATTAAATAGTAGAGAAACTGAATGATATTTAAAACTATTTAGAGAAAAGGTTTTTTTCTTTCAAAAATACATGTTCCTGATCATCATGGCATTTCAGCCAGTGCAAAGGAAAAATAATTTAAAGTTGGACAGATCGGTGAAATATAAACAGAGTCAAAAAAGCTACCTGAAACCTAACTATCTATTACCACTTTAAGCCTTGAGGGGAAGATACACTTAGATGTGTCTTTTAATGATAACCTTTCCTTCAAAGAGAGAGAACACTTTACCTGGTCAACCCCAACATCCTGTCACTATTGGCTCCAGGACTGATTTCTTAAACACATTCTGAAACTCTTTGTTTCAGAATGGCTACAGGGTTTAAACCAACTCAAATCGTCTCAGAATTCCCCTTACAATGCAACTTTATGCAGATAAAAAAAATCCCTTTCTTTGTATAGGTAAGTACAGGAACAGCACAAAAACAGCCATCCATACAACCATAGCACATGACACCAGAGAGGGTGGTGAAATGGGTGTTCTGCGCGCTTCTCATCTGTAGGAGTCTGACATCTTCCATAGCTTGTCCCCCAGTATAGATTTACTGTGCCTTGAGATTATGGTTTCTATTCCCTTCTCTTTTTTTTTTTTCTTTTTTTCCTGCAGTTTAGACCAAAGGCCTTGAGCTCCGGATTTGATTAGTGGAGGAGCTGTCCACTCCCTCAAAGGCAGTTTCTCCCTGCAGAGAAACCTCAACAAATTAGAGGCCTGGACAATCACCAACCACATGAAGTTCAACAAGGCAAACAAGGGATTCTGCACCTGGGAGCACTGGGGCAACTGGATGTGGAAGAGCCAGAGAGCTGCAGGAAAGGACCTGGGAGTCCTGGTTGGTAGTTGACCATGAGCCAGCAGTCCTGGCAGCCAGGAGGCCAAGCGTGTCCTGAGGGACATCAGGCCCAGCATGGCCAGCCGGGCAAGGGAGGGGATTGTCCCGCTCTGCTCTGACCTGGGGGCCTCAGCTCCAGTGCTGGGGGCAGTTTGGGCACTGCAATATAAACAGACATGAGCTGTTAGAGAGCATCTAAACAAGGATGGTGAAGGGTCTGGAGGGGAAGCCATTGAAGAGCAGCTGAGGTCACTTGGTTTGTCCAGCCTGGAGGAGAGGAACACTTCAACTTCCTTATGAGGGGAAGTGGCGGGTCAGGCACCAATCGCTTCTCTTGGGTGACCAGTGATAGCTCCTGAAGGAATAGCATGAAGCTGTGTTGGGGGCATTTGGTTGGCTAGTAGAAAAAACTCAGCATCCAGAGGATGGCTGAACACTGAATTGACTCCCCAGAGAAATGGTCACAGCACCAAGACTGGCAGAGTTCAGACACTTTTGGGCAGCCCTCTGAGGTTACCTCACATGGTGTGATTTTTTGGGTTGTCCTGTTCTGGGACAGGATTTGGACTTGGATAATCCTTGTGGGTCCTTTCCAATCTAGATGTTCTGTGATACTAAGATTCTGTGATTCACTTTTTTTTTTTTTTTTTTAAGAAAACAAAGCAACAAAAGTCACTATCTTTACAGAAGAGAAGTACTTAGATAAATGTCAAAACAGATCACTTTAATTTCCCTCTTTGGTCAGCACACCTCTTTCCTCACAGGAGCTCTTTAGTGCAAGAAAAACAAATTCAAAGTCTCAAGTGCCCAGTATGAATCTTACCTGATCCTTAACCAGGGGCATTGCTTCTGTGTTCTGTAACAAATCAATCCCACATGTGACTTAACTGAAACGCATTGTATATTTCTGTCATGTCCAGTATATATGATATATATGACTTGAAGTCAGATACCAGTCACAGATCATAGGGTTGCTATAATGCCGCTCTTAAACCACATTAGTAAAGCCCATGGTCGATATTTCTGTTAAAACTTTCTGTTGATCTGTGCCCATCAACCAGGGAATATTGGTGAATTTTAAGTGGGCACAAGCACGGTGGTTTTGTAACAGTCCCATGTAACGTTTTTTAAGTTGCTCTTGAGTAAATATAATAAATGTTAGTTTTCAAATGTATTACATTATTTTGCGTTCCCATCTGTTTTCTTGTAAGAAGGCATATTTTGCATGTGATTTTTTTTTCTTCTATTTTTAATGGGACTGCTAACATTTTAAGTTCACCTGTTAGCCCTTGCTGGGGCATACAAAATAATTGAGAGCTCTAGGATTATGAAGATTATGTCAGGAAGGAAAGAGAAATGCAGTGCACATCTGTACAACAAACTATCAACAGAATCTGAAATTAGTGTTCTCACCATGGATTTACTGTACAATTCATGCTGTAGGGTACCACAATATCATTTTGGTGGGTTAGATTCTGGCTATCTCTGGTCACCAAAAGCATCAAATAGGTAAAAAAAAAATTCAAGGAAACGTAACTAAATGATTTAAACTTCTGCTGGCTGTTGACTGTTTCAGTTAGTATTTACAGAAGTTTTGTGTAGGACTAATAATAAATATTGATAATAATATTATATAATAAATATAATAATATAATAACTTTTCTTTTAGTCTTAAAATGAGAAATGTAATCAAATTTAATTTAACAGTTAGGAGCAGTTGAGGACCTAGGATTAATTTCTTTAGCCCACCACTATGGGTTACATTTACCTCTGTGCAACCTACACTGAAAAGCTTTAACATGTGCTCTTTTTAAAGGGAATTTACATGCTTTTACATGTAGCTGGCAAGAGTTATTCCTGTCCCTTTCTATGGCAGAATGTTTAGCTGGATAACAAGCCCAGTAATTTTGAGTGCCTGGGGCAAATCCTAATATGTCCTTCAATCTTAACATAACACAACAAAAAATAAATGATATGTTGTTATTTCTCTTTTTCAGTGGCCAGGTAAAGAAAGAGTCATGGTCACTGGATTTCTCTCCACTTCGGAGAAGTGCATAAATCTTTCCCTGATAAATTCTAAGTATTATTCTAAAGAAGAACAGATATTCATAGCAGGAAGGAGAGAATTAGTATCTAGATCTTTCATTATATTTGAATTTGTATGTAATGTTCTGGTTTGATTTCTTGGTTTTAGGTTCTGTTGGTTTTTTTTAGGATCCACTGTTTAATCTTTAGCATTCATATATAATTTTTACTAGTAAGTAGACTCTGGACAAACTAAGAGCAAACACTGGCTATTGATTTGTTGTTCTCTGAACTCTTTCTTTCTCCATATTTTCCACTTCTACAATTATGAGGAATATAGCTACTTCAACTTGTTTCTGTTAATAGGCAACAAAGTTTAATTCAGTATAGACCTGGAAAGAATTTTCTGCTTTAACCATTTATGATTGTCACCAGAGATACTAGGCTGGAATTGTCAGTGGGGACCACATGAAACCGACATCTCCCTGGCATTCCAAAGTCAACTCACTTGATGTGAAAAACGGAAAGAGCTCTTAGCAGAGAGTTTGAGAACTATTGGAACCTGAAACAAGTTCTTACTGATGATCCAAGACTGCCTGAATTTGATAATTCTTTTTTTTTTAATAGATGTGTTCCCAGAAATTAACTAACCCTTTTGCTTCTGATTGCCAAAGCTGGGTTTTTGGTTGGAAGTGTTTGTTTGTTTATATTTTGTATTTTGCATTTTTTAAAGTAGATACTTTCATTCTTTTGCTTACAACTGCATTGTCAGTTAGGATTCCCCGTGTATTTTTTTTCTTACTGTTCTACATCATAACTAATAAGTAACTAGAAATTAATGTTAAGTATATTTAAATTTCAGTGTGATTCAAAAAATATGCATGTGGAGGGTTCCTTTTCAATCCTGTAGCAGATGACTTTCTGAAAATTAGCAACATTGTGAAGTAATACAAAAAAAAAAAACCAAAAAAAGGACATCCCTATTTTAAATAATACCTTAATGATGGAATATTTATCTTTGCTTTTGGAATTAACTAAGAAATGGACCACTCTGAGGTCCTGGTATTGGAGACTTATTGCAGCACACAACTGGTGCTGCTGATTTATACAGATTCATAGTATTACTCCAGAATCTTTACCACTGAAGCTTTCTCTGTGGAACCTAGTGTTGCAAAGGTTGTTCCAACTGGTATGGCCTTTTAAATTGCCATATCAAAGTATATCTGAAATGATGAAGAGACAACAGAGCTTATTAAGTGTCATCATGTATATCAACAAACTGATGAAGGTCTGGAAGGTCTGATGAACCTCAGCAAGTTTGCTGATGGTACCAAACTGGGGAGTGGCTGGTGCACCTGAAGACTGTGCTGACATTCACCAGGATCTTCACAGGCTGCAGATTTGGAGAGAGTCCCAGTGAGTTTAAGCGATGTAGGTGTTGCACTGAAGACACATACGGTAAGTCAGGGCGCTGAAGGAGAACGAGCTCGTGAGAAATGTGATTGACACCAGATGATGGGGTTATGGAACCAGTGTGCCATGAGGCCAGGATGTGCCATAAGTACCAGGTACAATCGGGAAGTGCAGGCAGGTACAAGATGGTCATAACCGATAAGTACACAGATGACTGGAGCATCGCTTCTGTGAATACTGTGTCTGGGTATCTGGACAAAGGATACGGAAAGAATCAGGAGTCATGAATGTAGGTCAATGATGTGTGCAAGGTGGTGTCTTGGTTTAATCGGACACGAGAGGTATAATTAATCATTTTCAGTGCAGAAGGACCAAATGATGTGCTCGCAAATGAACTCAGTAACTACAGATCACTACTTGAGGAAACTCTACTGAGCCAGAGTCCTGGAGACATTATGCTTGGGTCCGTAACATGAACTCGTGTCTTGGCAGGGGGATGGAGTAATGAACTCAGATGAGTCCTTGAAACCTAATCAGATTCTGATTCTGTGAAGAGTGCAGCTGATAAAATGAACCCTAAGAAACATTGTTTTTCCAGTCCCCCATCAAAACATAAGACATATGAGAGAAGAACAGCAACTTCCAATAAAATACTTCCTGGTTTACAACTTTTTGCTTTTTTTTTCTGGGAGAAGTTTTGCTTTTTTTTTTTTTTCGGGAGTAATGTGGTTTGGAAGTCTATACCAAAATCACCTACTTGTCATCACAAATGGTTTTGTTCTTTTCAGGAGCCCTTCAACGACACTTATGAGGATCACATTCTCTCCTATGGGATCAAACAGGATGCCAGTTTTTTAGGTGATAAATAAGAGTATGAATCTGCCTCTATTTCTGTCCAAATCAATGCTAATTCTAAGTATCAATATGCAGAAACTGGGCTTGTGATCACAGGGAACATCCATGGCAACTGAGAAAGGGAGACTGTTTCCTGACTACTACTCCCGTGCTTTAACTACAAACCTTGTATTTGCCTCAAATCGTTGTTTCTTCACTTGTACAAGAGGTTACACGAAAGCTTCACTAGGTCCATGACAAAAAATAACACAGTTCTTCTTTCCTTCTGCTTTTGTTTGTTTACTTAGCTGGTGAAATGGAATAAGATGATGATAAATGATCAAACAAGACTGGGATAGAGAAATGGTCAAACTCCAAAAGTTCAGGCTGTTCTACAGAGGAGCTGTTGAATGTTTGCAAATATGCAAATTAATTGTGTCTGAGAGAACACTGACATAATGAACTTGGTGGGCTGTGATATTTTAATGCATTTGATCCATTGCATTTATCAAAATGTACTCCAAAACAATATGTAAGTAAGGAACCACAATTCCTGTAGCTTTATGAACTTCCTGGTGTGCTCGATGAAAGATCTTACTTATTCATATCTTCATTGAGTCACTTTTTTTTCAAAGAAACTTTTTTATCCTGTCTTGTGGTAACTGATTCTAAGATGTTCATCGCCAGACGCTTTCTGATGCCAATCCACCTTCACAAAGAGAAAGCTCATTTTCATGAAGAATATTTTTCCCTAACAATACATTTTTGGAGTTGTGCTCTCGACTGTACGTATTGCAGAGAATATGATTACAATACCTGTCTTTTCTTTAAGCTAAATAAATCATAACAATTGCTTCAATACTTTCCTAGTGAAATCTAAGTCAAATCTGTTTTGACTCATTTAAAGTATCTAGGTTGTCTAGGTCATATGTTGCTTATGTTACTCAATACTCCTTTACTTCATGGTGCTGCTCAAAAAGGCAATTCCGCTTTTCTCTGTAAAAACTGGAACTTGCTTACACTTGTTTTATATTAACCTAGTTTTATTACGTTCTTTGAAGTCACTGAAGTTACACTAAAAATGCTGAAAGCAAAGTGAGCACTGAATGGAAATTAACTTATCTAGAGTCCCTTTTTAAAAGGAATCACATAGAAAAGATGAGAGGTGATGGGCACAAATTACTCCTGGGTATATTCTGATTAGACAGAAACGGAAAATTTATTCCACAATGAGAACAATCAGCCATTTGGGGTGATCTCTTCAGGGAAGTGGTGGATTCCCCCACACTAGACACTTCCGTGCAGCAATCACATTCCAGACGGTGTTCTTGAATCCCTCTTTAGATAGCATACAGCAGTTCAGGGCAACTAAAGGTGACAAAAATCAGTTCTGCACCACCCACATATGCAATTTAGTTTATTCTACTTGACTTAGGAGCTTTCTATGTGATATGGTATCATACATGAGCTAAGGATGGAGAAGTGACTGAAATGTGGACCAGCTTTTCTCTTTCCAGTGACACATTTTATGGATGTTACAAACTTTTTTAGATACCGTACAGCGTCACTGTGACATCTGAGGTCCTGTTCTGTATTGAAAGTAGGAGCACAAGTTGCTGCTTCTTTCCTCTCATCTCAATTTATCAAAAAAGCTCAGTTTAAAAAATGAGTAAAGAATTTAAAGAGTGAGCATGAAAAAGAAAAGTGTTTACATCCAGCAGAAAGCATACTCAGCGTTGAACAAGCAGAAGCCACAGAATTTTGGTCCCTTTATGGTGCACTATCACTATTTTCAGTTATATTTGAGGTTGAACAGATTCTAGTGGTAACAAGAACAAAACTCTGTAACTCTTGTAAAGTGGTGGTACACTGGTTGAAAACAATTTGGGTAAAGAGTTGCAATAATCAAATCAGAACATCTCAAAAATATACAATATTATGGGCAGGCAGTGTCAGCCAGGCTATCATTATATCTTTTCATGACTTAGTATGCAATTTAAGGAAAAGAAAATAGTGAGATGGAGAGAGTGGGAGATTTCTTTGAAAATTCTTTTTTTCTTCTTGACATTTTAAAAATTAAATATTTTTACTTTCTACTTAAAATTGTCATTTATCTCATTAAAAAAAATAAAGGGAAAAGCACATGCTTGGAAAATAAAAACCCCAACAAATACCCTGAAGCTAAAAATGAGCCAATGATCAATAATTAGTAACTCTAACCTCAATAAGTGGAGAAAACTGGGGGAAGATATTGCTGATACAGTGTTGCTCTAATACAGCAAAATCTATAAAACCATGAGCTAATTGCTACTGAAAAAATTTAAAGAGATTTTATAGAAATGTTCATTTAGGTAGTTAGCATAAGTGAAAATTACCAATATCACACTTTTTTCAAACAGTTCATACGTGATAAACCAACAGACAATAGGCTAAATTCTGAAGCTTATATTTCCTTAAAACTAGACTTGCTCATGATGCTCAGTATGATGTTTTATTCCTCTATAAAGTGACTACTCAAACATGGAGGCTAAGCTGTTAGTGATTCAGGTTCAAATAAGGTAAGTCTAAACACTTTTACCCTGTCGTGAACCTGAGTGTTTCATATTTTAATTGACAACATTCACATCGTTGAGCTTTTCATTTAGACTTTGATAAAATCTGCTCAGAAAGGCAGATGGCAGGCTGTTATTTTTAATTCACAAGCAATGTTAAATATATGCCATATGTTATAGAACTTTTCAGGCACAGCCTTTTGAATGCTATCACAATAAACTTACAAAATTACATAGGAGGGAAATCTGATAGAGAAAAACACCATTGCAGTTTATGTTTTTGAAAAAGGAAATATAAATGACCAGACTTGCTTCTTGCTAAAATACAACTATTCAAATTAGCAATCATTGAAACATCAAATTGGTGTAGAAGGGAAGTATTCATGGGCTATCTGTCCTGCATCTCAGAAAGGGTCTCTGCATGCACTAACAGAGATGTTTTCTTGTAAGGACAATGTTTGTGATGTTTTACACTACTGCGTGTAGGAAGCTTCACATGTAGGTTAGTAATAATAGTGAGAAAAATGGACTGAATTAAAAATGTATTTTGGCTTACTTTGAAGTCACAGCTGTCTTTAAAAGAGGCTTTCAAGCTAGAGCTTCCTTAGAATGGGAGTTGTGGAAGCTGTAGCAACAACTGTAAAGGAACTCTGAAATATTATTTTATTTTCCAAGAAAATATAGCTAATGGATGGAAGCCCACAGTCTGCTGAAGCAAAGAAAAGTATGCTGCACTTCAGTGCTACTGGAAGACCCATATTTGAGAAGATTGCATCCAGCATCTTCCTGCATTGCATGTGGGCCTCTGGTCAGTGAGTTTTCAGCAGCAGCTGGGAGAGACAGACAAGGTAGGATGTGTAATAACAACCTTTTGAATTCAGTGTGATACAGAGAGTGAGATGTCTCCCAGGCAGTGAAATAACAACCCTGCAGGTCAAAGCTGGGGAGAATGGTGTCTTAGAAATGTTTACCCATGCGTGCAGGAGATGTAACCTCACAAATGCAGTGATTAGAGCTTGAAGACTGGAGACTCCAACAACTGACACTGAAAAGAGGTGCATTCAACAGCTCCTGTGCACTGGTGATCAGTCTGAACTGGCATGGTGAATGTGTCAGTTTGGCTGTCATGAGCAAGCATTGTTTACTTGGTCTTCTGTTTCACATGGGAAGGTTGTTGGGGTCCTGAACATATTCAGCTGCTGAACACTGCTTGGAGCCACTGGAAGTGGAAATTTAACGTAATGGTATAAATGTATGTGCAGAATGCCAAGAAAATTTCTATATAGTATAGAGATAGATGAATTATTCATTATGAATTATTCATAACACAAATTTTGACATTTTTCTGGAATGAATTTCCATTTTTTTTAAATTATTCACAATATGACCAAATAACTGCCGAACTTTTTATTACCAATTATCAGAATACTTTCACAGGTTCTTTGTTTCTTTTTTCATTACTCATCTTACTGCATTCATTGACACCTGGTTAGTACAGCTACTTCTGGAATTTTTAATATGTTAGGCCACAAAAACAAGAAACTAATTAGATCCAGCACTGCTCTGAAGGCTGTTAGAGGAAGTGGATAACATTTCTTTTTCAGAAATATTTTCTTCTAGAAACACTCTTGTACAAGACTAAATAGATTCACAGACATAAATTTCATTATAGTAGATAGATTTCTAGGTGTACAGTAATATTATTTTTGAGTATTGTCATTGAGATGACTACCAGCTGCAGGAGTTCCTGAAGTACTAGCTGACATTCACGTTTCTTAAATGGAATTGATCTAAATCTAATTTTCAGGTAAATGTGGGATTAGTTAATTAAGCTCAGTGAAGACATATGAGTGCATAAGCTGAATAAGAAATAAATTAATTCAGAATTGGAACACTTCTTCAGTGATGTTCAGCTATAAATGGGGGGTAACAGGAACAGATTCAGAGCTACACTGTTGTTAGAATCTAGAAATGGCATATAAAGCCCTGGAGAAGAAATCTACATATTTCTATCAGCACTACTTAGCATGCACCTAAGGAGCAAAACTGCTACTGAAACACCAAAGCTTTTCGAGATTTACCAGTAAACAAAACCAAAAAGGTTAAAAATATCACAACAAGGAGCTCCAGTCAATGAACTTTAGATGTGGTAGCAGCTTTAGACTACATCTGCTAAAAGCACCAGTCACACATAAACTCCCCTAGATGCTCTGGGCTAGTTCACATCCTTGCAAGTTAAGTGGTTGGGTGAATAAAAATAAGAATTAAAAAAAAATAAAAATACAACCTTTCTTGCCCAGGTTTCCATGGAAATGAAAGTGGAAAGACTGCTGGCAGTCAGTAGCTGAGTGTGAGAACTCTCGCTTGCAGATGTCAGTTCTTCACTGTTCGCTGAAAACTGCAAGTGTTGGTTTAAAAAATCAGCTGCAAATGAGTCTTAAAAACTCTGCGGATTTAGAAAAAAAAAAAAAAGTTGATAAACTAGTTTTAAAATGGAAGCATTTAAAATGTAAAAGTCTTTACATTTTTCATCTACCTGGCTGCTGAGACACATTCATTTCATAAAAAACAAAAGGTGGTTGACTACATTTTCAATGACTATCTTTTGGATTTCCCTTTGGCTCAACACCTTGAGTTGATTACTTCGCAGAGGGTGCTGAAAGTCTTCCCCACTTAAAGGAGGAATGTGATTTCTTATTGGATTAGTAAAGTACTCATGGATTCTTTAGATATGGATTGCTAAGATTTATGTTAGTTTAAACAAAACAGGGAAATTAATCTAGTTTTAAATCAAGATGTGATTGTTTGCATGTAATACCTTTCAAATGAAGATTACTAACATATTTGAAATAAAGGTTGAGAAACTTTCTCAGTGTCTTTGAACATTCAGACAGTTTGAAATCAAGTTTATGGTAGTTAAATTACATAATATAAAATAAAATATATAAATATTTTTCCTTCATATTCAAACATAAATGACTGGGAAACACACTTGGTTATATTCAATGCACATCCTCTACAGCCTATGAAAACTCTTCTCAATGTATTTATTACCCTCTGTTTCTTAATAGACAGTTTGCTGTTTTAAAATATTACACAGAGGATGATGATGGTGAGGGATTTTCCAGTCTTAAAGACAGGTAAGATGTTTTTAAAGGCACAATAATTATTTTAGTAACCCTGGAATGACGGTCTGCTAGTGGTCTAAATGAGGAAGCAGCTAACTCGTTTGCAAACAGCATCGTTAGGAGCTGTGGCAAGTGAGAGCTGATCTTGCATGTTCAGGACATTGAAGCCTGGGGACTAGTTTTCCCTTTTTTCCTTACTCATTATTTCAGTTTTCATGGCTGCTGCAGCAGGTGGAGTATTTTACATTCTCATTTCTTTAATCAGTTGTAGGTTACTGAGGAAACTATAAATAATTGATGAGTAAAATCCATAGCAAACCAGCTGTGGCATCATCAGGCTGCAACAGAACCAAGGCCTTGGTAAGGTACTCCAAATACTGTGAGGCATCTGTGAGGCAAGCAGTATTGCTTATCCAATGAACAAGATTATCAATTAAGCCATATCAATATAAAAGAACAGAAAACAATACTTGTATTGTTTGTAAACAATACTTGTATTGTAAAAAGTGTATATTTTACAATAGTAGACTTTCTGATGTATGGTAACTAGTACTGCAGAATTTGATACACAAATTCTCCACAGTCTTGCTTCATAGTCTGACTCAGAGAAGGTATTGTTTTCATTCTCTGAACTGATGCAATACATAATTATAAATTTTTCTTTTTCTCATTGTAATTAAAAGGCAAATATTAAAATACAAATACTAAAATACAAATATTAAAAGACAAATAGAACAAACTTTGCAATAAGCTTTTCTTTTACTGTCCTTTATATCTATGCTTATTTCAAACTACCAAGATTAGTCAATGATTACCCAGAAAAAAGATTTAATTATATCATTTGTGTTTATTTTATTGTAGGCTTACCTACAGAGAAGCATGAGATAAGAGGATAAAATCACTGCAGCAGCAGAGAGAAACTCCACTAGTGGGGCTCCCCAGGGCTTCAGCCCAGGGCCAATTCTTTTCAACATCTTCAAAAATTACTTGGATGCAGGACTGAAAGGAATTCTAAGTTCTAATTCTGATGACACTAAATTGGGAGGAACTGTCCACTCCCTCAAAGGCAGAAAGGCCCTGCAGTGACCTGGACAAATCAGAGCAATCACCAATCATATGGAGTTTCCAACAGGAAAAGAGATGAATTTCATGCACCTGGGGGATTGGGGATAGAATCCCTGGCTTTGCCGAGTCGGTGTGTGTGGCGAGCTTTTACAGCGAGGACTGGTAGAGAGCCGATCGGCTGCCAGGGTGAAATGGAAGGGGACCTGGGAGTCGCTAAGGTTGGTGGTGCAGGGTCTGTTGACTCAGTGGATAGTCCGCTCGCAGACGCAGAGTGTTTCCTGGATCAAGCAAAGCCATTGGATTGAAGGAAAGGAGCCTCATTGAGCCCTGTGTTCTTCCCTGCGACGCACGGGCATCAGGCCAGCATGCCAGCCGGGCAAGGGAGGATTGTCCCGCTCTGCTCTGACCTGGGGCGGCCTCAAGCTCAGTGCTGGGGGAGTTTTGGGCACTGCAATATAAAACAGACATTGAACTGTCAGAGCGCGTTGCCCCAACAGGGTGAGGCGCTTGCAAGGCCCAAGAGCAGATGTAGAAGGGGATGGCAAGAAAAATAAGTAGGGGATGCGTGTGTTTGCAAAGACAAGGAAAAAGACTCTCTCCGTGGGAAGGAATACTTGGTGCAAACTGGTGCTGCTAGGGTGTGCTGCCTTTCGCAGTAATAGCGTGCAGAAGCGGTTTGCTCGCAGCCTTGGGAAAAGATGATAAGCACTTTATTGAAAGAAAAGCCTTCTGCCCTTGTTAACCCTCCCCGCTTCCGAAGGCCACGTGAAGCGCTTTGCACGGCCCCGAAACGGCATAGAGAGCAAATTAAGAGTGGTTTTGTGCAAAACAAAAATTTCTACGAACCTTGTGAAGGAGCAGCTGAGGGCACTTGGTCAGTTCAGCCTGGAGAAAAGGAGACTGAGGGGAGACCTCAGCGGGGCCTTCAGTGTCCTCATGAGGGGAAGCGCAGGGGCGGCACCGATCGCTTCACTGTCATGAACGGTGACAGGAACTGAGTGAATGGCATGAAGCTGAGTCTGGGGAGGATTAGGCTGGATATCAGAAAAGAGCTTTTCCCCCGGAGGGTGGTTGGGCACTGGAACAGTCTCCCCAGGGAAGTGGTCACAGCACCAGCCTGACAGAATTCAAGAAGTGTTTGCACAACACTCTCAGTCGTGTGCTGTGATTCTTGGGGTATCCTGCACAGGGCCAGGAGTTGGAGTTGATGAGCCTGATAGGTCAACCTATTCTACCTATTTGTGATGCTCTGACACACTCTGCCTGCAAAAGAATGCTCTGAGGGCACGCAGGTCGGCACATTATTTTTGCTGGTTTTTTTACAAAACATCAGTACAGCAGGCATTTAGAAGGTATTTTGCCATGTATGAGCTTCCAATGAGAAGGATGAAGCAGCTAAGTGATCTAACTAGCCAGGAGTGGTGTAGTTTTAACCAAGTTCATAGATTGTAGTCAAAAAGCAGTTTTCAAAAATGCCTCACTCTTTACCAGTTGTCTATCCACATCTTGCTATCAGTATATATCCATTCTGATCCTTTGTACAGGTAAGGGCTTCTAATCCATTCCTGTGAAACAAGAGAGTACATTTTTTTCAGTGATGCATGTGATGAGATAGGTCAAAATATCTGTTCCTTCCGGGGTTCATGGAGATAGATGCAATTAACAGTGGTGGACAATACTGACTTTTTTGAACTGTACCATCCTAGAGCAGATAGAGGTAAAGTTTACCTTCCCTGTGTGGCTGAGCTATATCTTTGTCCATGGTAAGACCAGTGTTTGTAAGTAATTCAGTAATTTATTTATTTCCTGATGCTTATTGAAACTGTCTTTACTCTTGAAGGTCACTCTTTCCAATTAAAATGCTCTTTTCATCTCTCTTTAGAGTGTTTTCCATTTGGTAGTTCTTTCTCATTGTCTTCTCTCCTCTAGACCCTTTGCATTCATTTTCTCTTCATACTTCTTTTTGCAGGAATCTTCCATAAATGAAATATTGTTTTGAAATATCAATCCTTCATTTGATTTTAGGAGACTTTTCCTGAATGCAACATTCAGGGAGCTAAGAAAATAATCTTTTTCTATGCTCTGAGGTATGAAATGGCTTTTTGCTGGTGATAGGGAATAACTCCCGACCTCCAACTTACACTGTACAATATTTCTTATTTAACCAAACATAGCTTTTGAATGAGACTGCAGCAGAAGACTGTGCAGGGGAGGGGACTTGGTGGGACCAGGGAGTTGATACAGAATGGTTAGTTGTAACAGGGATGTCACTATTCCTGGAGCTTTTCTCACCCTCTTAATGGCTTTCCAATTTGCCTAGCTGCCTTGCTAGGCTTTCCAATTTTGCCAGCTATTTGCAGAGGTGTTATTGCCAGCCAGTGATACTGAGGCCTGGCTGATGTAAATCTATTTACATCATTAGTCTGATTCTGAGCACTCTGTTGCCTTCAGAGCACTGATATTAAACAATGAGATGACAAAATGAGCTGAAACTCATTGCAACAAAGTAATAACTTCCTAAGAAAGTAATTTCCTACTTTGTACATAAACTTGTATATTAGGATGTTGTTTTATACATTGACAATATGATTGTTCTTTTTTTAAATCCAGAGACCTACACACTCATCAGGTGTCTTGTCATTTTCTGCTGACCTGAAAACCTTTCCGATTCCTCTGCTTCTCATTCAGCATTCTTAAGCACTGATCCCACATAATAGTGAGATTACAAAAAAGATTTCCATTGTTTTCATAGTTTTTCAATTGAACTAAAAGAAAAAAAAAAAAACCAAAAACCCACAGTCACAGGTATGTAATAAAGCAGTATACATTTACACTTTTAATGGAAGTGGGAAGAACTATGCTCTATTTATGTCCCAACCCTATCTCTATGAGATAATCTGAAACATTTTCCCTAGTCTTTATTTTATGGGGACTGTGGAGGAAAAGCGGGAGACAGAAAAGTGCTTTTGAAACGCACATCTGAAATCTTGGAGTCCATTACCAAGTCCTTAGTGAACGAGCCCCCTGTGATGAAATTTTGCTTAAAAAATGTTAACTGCACTCAGGAGCTATTTGATTCATAGCAGCCACCACTGCCAATCTGAATTGATTGGTGGTGCACATACTTAGTTGCATTACTTTTCCTGTTTTCATCCAACTGGTTCTAATTCTTCAGATGATTCAGGCTCATCTAAGTCTTGGAAGAAACCTAGCTCCATTTTATTAAGAGAGGAACTTTAAAACAGTGCTTTGATTAACTATGCATGCCCTCCATCTGCAAGACTTCTTCAGTCAAATGCTCTGTTACAAGCCTGCCATTGCAGCTCATGACTGTGATCAAATGTCCCAGCAGAAACTTCTTTAGGCAGGCAGGATCAAAACTACATCTACTGAGCCAATGCACCCAACCAGATTTCATACTGACCTTCCCCCAGGAAACGAAGAACTTTTCTCGTAATTTGCATACAGCTGCTAAGTGTCGCACAGTGCAGTCTTGCAGTTTCCCCCATCAGCTCCTGGAAGGATTTTAATCAATAATTTCTAATGGCAAATGACAACAGTGAGAAAGGCCACCCTGCTAACTGTAGGAATATTGTAAAAATTGAGAAATAAACAAGAAATGTCACAAGCTTTCCAGTGAATATTCCATGACATACTGTTTGTGTTAGAGCACTAATCAGTCTTGATTCTATGATAAATTTGAATACTAATCCCTTCTGAATAGGGATTAAGCTTCAGCATGTAGAGGAGGGATTCATTAGAATTCATCTCATCAAGACACAGCTTGAACAAAGTTGCACAGCACTCTGTACCTCAGACCTTTCAGTGCTGACAACCAATTGCCAAACCACCACTGAGTGGCTAAAATCAACAAACTGTAACTTATGAATGCCCATATTTTCTCAGTCAGAAACTGATGATGTGTTGTGTTGTTGTCTGGAGAGGACTATCTTGAGGCAAAATGCTTTCTGGTTAGTTACAACAGGCAAACCATCAAACAGTCGTGAAAATGATGACAATAAGTAAGGGAAATTCAGTGGAGATCATGTTGACAGAGTATAAGCATGAATGTTTTGAGGCCCCATCTGTTGATTTATGTATCATTGGCTCACTAATTTCACTATTGTGCAGGCTCACAATAGTGAAATTACTTCATTGATTCTGCATGAATCAGACTATGTATTAATGCATTGCTGGAATGCCCTTTCCCAGGAAACATACACACTCTGGAACAGCTTTGACCTTCTCCAAACCGTATTCAAGCAAAGGCAATGGTGCCTAATGGAAGATGTGTTGTATGCTTAAAAGCAGTTTCTATTTCTTTAGCTACAGGGTAGAATCAATGAGTGTTTTGACCACTAAATTTGTAGGGCACACCCTCCAAACTTTTGGGACTCCTTTCTCAGTGTCAATTAAATTGGCATAGCTTTGATGAACACATGGAGATTTACTGATCACATAAGCTGAATATATTTGGAATAGTCCATGATACACTCTACAGTTGCAGGGAGAGATATCCCCAGGCACTCTGAACTAAAATGCTTTGTTTACAGCAAATTGTGCATGGCTACGCAGCAATTACAGTTCTGCATGCTCTACAAGTGCAATGTGACCGTTCTCTGGGACTATCTTACAAATAATTCAATTTCTCTGTGTGTCTGACAGCATCCCAGCAAAACAGCAGAAGAAGAACCATGGGCAGCACAAAAGTGACCCTGTGGCAGGTCATTATTCACAAGTTTTGGCTTGTAAGGAACACTTCGCAGTCCAAGCTTCATTCATTATAAGCAGCAGAAGTGTTAGCTAATTAATTTGAAATGTGTGTAAAAAAATCAAACAACAATTCAGATGTAGAATCTCAACACTGTCACACCAGCAGGTGTTGAGCACTTTTGCAGAGACTGCAAGCTTCAAAATCAATGTGCTGATCTCACTGACCCCGTGATAGAATTGCCTCATCTGGACTATTAGATACTGACCCAATTGGGTTTTGTATCTTTGAGATGCTCTTCAATATATTCTCTTCCTTTGAAGACAACTTCAGCCTGTAAGTATTCTTTGAAAGAGAGAAAAGCAGCCATACACCATGCACATCTGTGTGGGAAAAAGAAGAAACATCACTGTTGATGAAAATTTCCATCCACATCACTGTAAAGTTGTTCAGAAGTGGCAGCACCAGGCACAATGACATGGTTGATATTAAAGTAAATGGTATTACTAGATGGTAACTACTATCACTTTGGTTAGATTCCTGTGAAAACCTCAAGCTTTTGCACGTAATGCACTGATATAGAAGTTTGGCTTTTTCAGTCAAATATCCCTTATTGTCCCCAACAATTAAAATTGTGTTGTCTGTTTTTTATAATTCATGACACAAGGCAGATTCTCTTTGAGGCTGGTTAGACAATGTAATGCAAAATGCAATGTACAGCAATGTGAAATGTTAAACAAAAAAAAACAACCAAAAATCACTGACAAAGATGCACATATAGAAATCTGGACTGGCTGTATTCAGAGACCTTGGGATTATTGAGCATAGATTCTATGCTCAAGAATCTAGCAAGAACATCTATTTCACCCAGGACCATCCCTACAACTGGATGCCACATACAATTTTTAGGCAAAATTGGTCAAATGATATGCTGTATTTCAACTTCAGTGTGTTGAAGAATTTTTCTCACGAATTCTTAAAATAGAAAACCTAAAAACTCCCTGCCTCGATAGAACACTTAGCTGCTTCATCCTTCTCATTGGAAGCTCATACATTAGCTCATATAGTTTAGTCAAACTATACACAATCAAACTTGTCAATTTCCCCTTGTAATTCTCCTCTTTTTGTGCTGTTGATCTTCAAGCTGCTCTTTTCAAAATTCCATTCATATAGCAAGTGAGACTCCAAAATTGTAACTAGAGATCTATAGCTACTGTAAGATATTTAGAATTTTTTTTTTATGGTTATTCCTGCACGTGTAGATCAAAATACATCAGTTTTGGGCTGTGGGTTTTTTTCCAGGTTAAAGCATGGCTGAGCATCTAATTTGTTTTGGAATGGTCAGGGTGTTTTTTCCCACTAAATTATCTTGGAATTAAAATACATGAGAGTGGTTAGAAGTACTCAGAAAAGCAGTAGACTACTCAGGTGTCTGGACTCTTCTTCAGATATTAGGAAAACCTTTATTTTTCCATTTGATGGTATGATTCTGAAAGGAAACTCTGCAACATCCTAGGTTTTTTTTGTCCATACATGAATATTACTTGTCTTTCCTTTCTTTCCTTGTGCAGTTCCTGCTGGGCTGTACTGTACTGGCCATTTCCCTGGAACAGGAGTCTCTGAGGCCACTCTTTGCTACCAGCAATGTAACAACACTCCTGGTTCAGGTCAATACTCCTAACAGACCAGCAGCACAGCTGTTATTTAAAAGGGGTTGAGACACAGAGGTAAAACTGTGTGCCATGGTGATGAGGTAAGGTTTAAGAGTTTCCCTTTCTCCTAGCTGTGTTCCCCTTCTTGTGACTGATACACATCACTTGCTCTGCCAGGATTGAGATCCTGATCACACTAGGATTGGGACATTGCCCAGGTGTAGGCATTTACCAAGAGTAAGTATCTAAAGATGGATAATCCCCAGCTGGGTCAAGCACATCTGGGGAGAAGATGGGCACCAGAGCTGCAACTCGGCATCTGCAGTGTGCCATTCCTAATAATGACCTGGACAATCTCTGGGTCGAGGTCACAATCCCTCTGGCATGTGCTTTGCCCAATGTACAGGTAAAGCTGTTGCTCAGGGAAACACAGAGTGAAAGGAGAGACAAGTCTAGTTTGAAGAAAAGGCCAAAATATATGTGTCGGAAATAGAGACCTGGGAAGGAGTAAGAGGGGGATGAGAAAATGCAATACTCTCCCAGCTTGTCTTAAATCTAGATGTTTTCTTTATATCCCTATATTTTACCTATTTAATAGTTCTCAAAGGGTGCATTTT
The DNA here is from genome assembly GCA_009741485.1 of Malurus cyaneus samueli. Classification (NCBI taxonomy): domain Eukaryota; kingdom Metazoa; phylum Chordata; class Aves; order Passeriformes; family Maluridae; genus Malurus; species Malurus cyaneus. The sequence goes on along the minus strand of CM019236.1, from coordinate 58,652,538 downwards.
CGAAGTATTTGTCTACTCTCTGTGAAACTCACATATACTTCTAGCATTCAGAATATTGTTTCACAGGTTTACTACTACCGTTAAAGGTTTATGTGCATTCTGTAAGTTTTACAGTAGATGATTATCATACAGCTGAAATTGCTGACAGTTAAGTTTATTGCTGCTGTTTCATGATTGGTTTGCAATGCTTCTGAATTTGCCACATGTTAGCAATTCTGGTTGAAGAGCTGAACTTTTATATTTATTTTTTAATTTATTCATTTTTATATTTATTATTTATTATATGAATATTTATATTAATATGAATTTATTTATATTATTGAATGTTAATATTTATTATTATATGAATTTATTTATTTTTAAATTACAGCAACACGTCATGCTTGCTTCAGGAACATTTATCAAAGAACACATATGTGTCTCTACTCAAGTTAAGAACAGACTGTCAGCTATTGAAAAGAAGAAAACCATATAGGATTTCCATCTTTAATACTGGCCAAGAAAGACAGCAGATAGGGAGGTGTACACTCTGTGCCAGAGTCTCACATTTTCCAGTACATGGAAATACATTAATAAATACATTATTCCAGAGGCACTACTCCTGGTGCTGATGGGCACAACCTGTTTAGCAGTGGGTTTGTTTTGGAGTTGTCTGGCACTGCCTCTATAGGATATGGGGAAAGCTTCTCTCATCTATTCATGGAAGCCACACTTTTCACCCTCACAGAACCAAAACCATGATGTGCAAACCCAATATGGATGAATTAATAGTGCACATACCACTTTACTCTAGAACTTCTCTTGCTTTACTTTACTTAATTGTCCTGTAATGCAGCTGTGTTGTAATTAATAAATATCCATGTGAGTCCAAGGCTTGCATCTTTCCCTCAGTGTTTGTGAGAAGACATCCCTGACTGACTTTCTATTAACCACCTGTCATTATTCTTTATACTAAGCTATTATGGTACTTAAGTGGAAAAACCTGTCTTTACATAGCTAGAGTTCGCTTTTACTTTTGACATCTGCAGGATTCAGCACATTTTCTACAGTGGAGCTGGAGAACTGTGGCAGAACATGCTATGTGTAGAGATTGCTCTCAGTTCGCCTCAAAGAAACACTGGAAAACTCATCCAAAAGTGGAGGAAATAAAAGTATTTGAATAATTTTGCAGCTTGCATACTTCTATGCTATCCATAGAAGCATGTTTTTGCAAAACATAGAGCCTTTAGTTCAACAGCTTCATTGAAATCTGAACACATTTCTAATTAAGTGTCTTCTACAGCTTACAATACTGGAAAGGCATTTTTGCTGGGTACATTTCTCACTCGCTATTCCTTAGTGAAGACATGGCACAACATCCATGAGTCTAAAGTCAGATTACCTGTCTAGACTCAGTCAGCAGTGAACATGCAGTGTTGCAATCAAATTTGTGTAATGCCACCCTTCAGAAGATCTGTAATAGAGGGGCATCATCATCACAATATTTATGAAGTCTCTGGGCTAGATGATTTTCTTTCCTTGGAAAGAGACTGCTCTCATCACAGTGTGAAATTGCATGATGTTGGAGAAGAAATACTGTCCACTACTAAAGATAAAGCAAATAACTGACAGTATTTTTTGCAGGTATTAATATAGCACTCTCATTGTTATTTTTGCAAGTAATCAGACAGTATTGACAATATTGAAAAATGAAAATTTACATGTAGACAGCATCTTGGAAAATGTGGAAATGAGAAAATTTGTAGCTAATAGTAGACGACACCATTTAAGAGATTTGTTCCTAGTACAACACAAGCTGATTTAAAAGGAATGAGGTGAGAGTTTGATTTGCTTTCAGTGTGATACATTAGCAAGAACTTTGATAAAATATTGTGGGTTTTTTAAAAAAAACACCTCAGCTTTATCGCTGGGGATGCAGTACTGAAATTGTGACATTCACAAAAACATTGACACACACCTCTAAAGGTATTGTTAAAGACATCAATCTAGTCAGTAACAGGTATTTTTTTCATGACACCTCCTTAGTCCCTAGATATGTGGTGCTAAATGCACTCTTAATATTTCAGAGGGATAGTCAGGGATGAAATTAGGTCTCTTTTTGTGCTACTTAGTCACTTATGTATTCCATCTCCCATACTACCAATGTTCTCATCTTCTCAAGCCACTTAGGAATGGTCCTTAAAATGATCCTTAAAGAAAAGCCAATGTAAATATCTAATAAATTGTATTAAAATGAACTTTAGTACAGAAAAATGAAACTCCTAGAGCTGAACCCATAAATATCAGACTTTAATATACAAGTATGTGTGTATACACATACAATTTGGAGGGAGAAAAATATGCATTCTCATTTCTTCCTTCTCTCAGTGTTTTTATTTTTAACATTTAATGGGTAGATTCCTGAGTCAACCTGAAATAACTAAAAGAATTAGTCTCACTATTTCTTTCCTTAACAACCATCCAAGAGGTTTGCTGGTGGTACAGAGGATGGCTAAATTATTTGATTTTTCTGGGTAAACACTACCCAAGGAATACAATGAATCCTTGAGAACACACTGTGTTGAATTCCTGCTGTTTCATTAAAGGGAATTAAAAGTGTTGGTGTTGTGTCTATAAAAGGTCAAACAAATACCTTGACTTTACTCATTAATATTTTTCTACTCTTTTCATCCAACTAGAAAAGCCAGAAATCTGCTTTAGCAGGATCGAGCCTGATTTTATCTCTTAGATTTGGAAATCCTTGTCTCTGTTAGTATGCAAACTTGGAAGTTCAAGTATCAGAGAATAACTTAGAGAAAATTACTTAAAGTGAATTCATTACTTAATTTATAGTTACTTCTCATAACAGTCACTGAGCATCAAAACTTCCCACTCTCCAGCAGTTTTCCATTCCCTAATTTTTCTAAAAGGAGTCTATTGTAAGAACCTATAATGCTCCATGGCAGAAAAGACATTCTTCACTCTAGCACCCAAGGACAGGTTAATCTGGCATTCTGCATACCATTGCCGCCTCATTCCCCTTTTCTTTGAGTTGCCTCAGAGTAAACTTCACACTGCAGACTCTGTGGGGACACTGGCCTGTGAAGAGGTCTGAGTGTGACTATGTGTTGCTACATCCAAATGATCTGCCCTGTAGTGAGTTGGGGATAGGCTTCTAATCCCCATTTTAGAGATGAAAAATAGGTGGAGGGAAAGACTAATAGCATTTCTCAAGGATGATCACATACTCCCACTGAATTCAGTGTAAGGCTTTTGTTTAAATAGGCTGTTTTCTCTCAAGCATGTAGATTTACAGTTTTGGAACACTGGAACTGTGCAGTCTGAACGTTATCTTAGTTTTACAAAATCAAATGGATAAATCCAAAATATGAAATCTATGGAGCTCCACAACTAAAAAGTTATGGATGACTGTAGGATTTAAGAAATTCCATCTTTTTTTTTTTTTTTTTTTTTTTTTCCCTTTACTTATGAAGCAATGAAACAGTGCAGTATTGAAACTGCTGCCTCTGGATCCACTAGACTACCATTACCAGCAAAACCAGGCTGCTGTCTTAAAAGAATGCTAAATGTAATGAGAAAATAAATGAGAAAAACTAAAGCGTGCAAACGAATTATAGTCTGCCGTATTGGACTTGATGATCTTGGAGGTATTTTCCAGCCTTAATGATTATGATTCTATAAATATTTTTGCTAGATTAATTTTAACACAAAATAATAATTAAAACAGCAGGTTTACTACCAAGTTCACCTTTTTGTTCATGTTGCAAACATTGCAACAATGAGGTCACATATAAATGTGAGTTGTAAACTATATTAGGTAAATGACTCTTTTAATGATAGCATAAGGAGGGTACTTGTGGCAATTAATGGAGATTATTTTAAATGAGAAGTAAGTGACAACTTGGTCCTGCTAAAAACATCAGGTGATTCACTCTCAAATTCAGTAACATGGGTAATGTTTCAGTGTGAGGGAATGCCAGTGAAATAGGCTAGAGGGCATTGATTGTTACAGAAAGCAGGACCATGATGAGAATAAGCTTAGTATCTGTGTGAATAAATATGGTATTCATTGCCAGGCCATGGATGCACTTGTACAGAGCTTATGGTATCTGGTATTAGAATAAATGATGAGAGAGAAAACAAAAGATCTGTGCTGGTCATATGGCTGTATGGTAAAAATATTTGCATTTGTTAACAATTTCTTTGTATTTGCTTGTCCCATGCAAAAGGAGACAAAAGACACCAGATTTGTCTACACACTATTAATTTTGTTGGGGAAGTACGTATTTTGTCACCTTCATTTTGACGTTTACATCTTCTGTTCTACCCGGAAGCAAGGAGATAATTTCATATGGTGTCTGGTCTCTTTGAAATACTTTTCTACCTCTTTCATGTAATGCCTTAATAAGTTTATATCACAATCTTTTTCATGTAGTAGAATGCATTTGATCTCCAACAAATTTGTTCCTCAGTATCTCTGATTAAAAAAGTAAAATCTAGATGCCTTTTGAAGAATTGTTCTGCTTTGCTGAGAAGTAAATGGAATTTTTTGAAAATTAGAGTTCTGTCAGTGTCTTGCTCAAAACAATGTATCTGTACGCCTTTTTCTGTGTGTGTACAGGGGGAAGAGAGATTTTTAATTGTTACAATAGGAACTGTCTTGATTTAAGAATGATACTCCCCAATTTAGTTTTCCCCTATGACTCTCCAGGCCACACTGCTGTTTGCTTGTTCCCCTTCCCTTTCCCCCTCACAGCCCCTCCCCGGAGAGGAGTTTGAGGCACAAATACAAGATCACAGTAATAAGAACAATGACTGGAACAGCAATGAGATAAGAAAAATAGTGACAAACACAATATAAAACCAAAGGACAAAAGAGAGAGTGAGTCCACGAACATGCTTCACTGGTCTGACCCAACACATCATCACTCTCCCTTCCGGTCAGGACAAATGGCCATGCACCCTGATGCTCTCACCCACCAACATACCTGAGTGAAGACCTCATCCAGAAAGAAGATTCCCTCCCCTCCCCTACAATGGTGAGTGATAGATGCCTCCCTGTCTAGCCATTCCCTCCGTTACTCAGAAACAGCTGTCAAACTCAAAACACAATCCACGTATGATACAAAACAATTTGAAAAGACTTCATGTTAATGCCATTACTTCCCCACCATGGGTGCAGCCTCAATGTCATAAATTAAGTTGTAGTGTAAAGGACAATTCAGGCTAGCAAGTCGTTTGATACCATTGGCCAGCAGTCAAAGACTATCCTCTACTATTATTCTAATCCAGAGATGTGATTGAAAGGTGAAAGAGTTAGAATATAGAAAAACTGGAAGAAGCAAGTGGGGAAAGAGTCTGTGAGAGAATAGAGAGATTAAGTAGAGATAGTCACACCACAGAATCCCGTGGTGTCCAGCTGATCCTTCTTCACTCAGGCCTTCTGGCTGATGGGGATTTCAGAGTTGCTCTTTTGAGCACCACATTTATACAATACGGTCCCAGGCAGCCATGGGGCATAAATGGCTTTCTCCTCGTCTTGGTGCATGTGTGTAAGGACTGCTTCCTTCCCCACAGATGCCACTGTGAGAATTTTTTCGGTCAACTTACCAGGCCATGGAAGCAGCATCTTCCCATGTTACCATCGGCTTCCTCAAGTTCTCACAATGGGAATTCTTTGTCTTTGGCTTGTCTTATAGGAAGATCTTTCTGTGTCTTTGACTGTTTGAGATCTAACTGCATTCTATTACGCGAAAAGGCTGTGTCTGCTAAAGACATGTGCACAAACTAATATATGCTTGGTGTTTACCTAGGGGGGTACAGAACTATCACCACTGGATACTACAAGTAAAAAACACGTGGGCAAATGTCTATCTTCTAGGCGACTCACCTCCGTGGTCCTTTTACATCCACAGTTGTGAGCACAGAATGTGTAGAAAAAAAGTGGAAATACAGTGGACCGATTTATCCGAGCTTTCATTGGGGCGCCAATGTTATATAATATGACTGAATTCCCATGAGAGTACTTTGTCAATATATTTCTATCTTAAGCGAAATGCACAGTTGAAAAAGGTGCCTTGTTAGGAGACGATTGTTTTATTTGAGGTCATCTTGACGTTGAAGCTTTGTCGTGGAATGACTGGAAGACACAAATTAAGTAATTTGGACACATATAAGATCTTTGTGCTCAGCGTTGGCCTTCTTTTAGAAGTTGTGAGTATATATTTGCATGCAGCATAAATGCCACCAAGTCAGACTAGGAACACCCAGGTTTATTAATTAATATTTGCATGAAAGGCGGTTTTTCAGAAAAATTAAAACTTTTTGTTGGATGTAGTTTGTTTACTTTTCCCTCTGACTTTTAGAGGGCCTTTGCTTTGCACTGTTTGTGTGTGAGGACTTTTAGCCTTTAGTATCGATTCTATATTTTATAGTTCTGTGGTTAATGCAGTCAAATCATAGCCATGTTTCAGTGCCTGCCAGATAGTCAATTGAGAAACTGGGTGCCAGAGGGTTTGAAATAGACTACAGAGACATTAATAAACACACAATTATGTGTTTTGTCTCTTTACTAATCATATGATGAAAGACTGTGGGGAAATTCTTGATTCATTCTGAATCACGTGGAAAAACTTTCTAGGGATTTTCAAATTTGACCAGGTTTGTAAATCAAAAGGTATTGAACCCTGCCAAATTTACTTAATGTAATTTAAATTGATTTTAGTATAAAGATATAAAGGTGTTAAACGAACAAAGAACGGAGTAGAGAAAAGACGGTTAGTCTCAACAGGGGCACAGCTTTGGTTAAGTATAGACACTGTCGTAGCACATTTTTAACAAGATTCTACTATTGTCTCTAGACTATGTTTTTTCATCTTCTAATTACTTAGTGTAAGCATAAAAAAGCGACTTAAAAATGAGGTGGTTTGTTTGTGTGGTCTTGTAGTGTTGTGTCAAATTTATGTGGCATGGAAGGATATATTACAAAAAATCTTGATTTTCCTTTAGCCGACTGTCAGTATAAATAATTTGCACAGTCTCTTGAATTTTTTGTGTTATTTATAATAAACTTTTATTTTCGCTCGATATCTCAGGTCTTTAACGGAAACGAACAGAGAGTATTCATGTTACAAGGAGTTGTAATGCCTGCACCTCCTGAACCATTATCATTTCCTTTCGATGTTCCTGTCACTGACCTCACTTGAAGGATTTGTTTACTGTTCATGATTTTCTGTATCGGCTGTTGGCATTAAGATGGATTTATGTGTTGTTGTATGCGTCCTTAGTGTTAAGTGGTATTTGTCTACAGACATTGTGGGAGAATGCAAAGTTTATGAGTAATAAGTCGGTTAGTTTATCCATTTATTTTTTGGTCTTTGTTCCTTGTGGATCTGTTTTTATTGGCATCTGGAAGTGGGGTATGTGGATGTTTGTGCATCAGTTCATGTTTTTGTGATCATACATTTCCTTCTTGTTTGAGTCTCTCTTCAGGAATACGATGTGTGTTTTTGTGTAATCAGTTTGTGTACGCTCAAAGCAATCGTTATTTAGTTATTGTTTTAGTGCTGTTCGTATTACGACTAAGACTATTTTTGACTAATGTACTCAATAAACTAGACTTTAAAAGTAGAGTGAGTATAGTCGATAGGGCATGTGAGGGTTTTAATATATTCTTATGCTGAAACTGCAGGTTGCGTTCTCGGAATTGTGCTTTTGTTGCAAGATGATCTCTGAGAGATCTAAGGTTCTTTCAGACAGCATGGTTGATCAACCTTTTCTAAGCATTAATTTCTTTTCGTACTGCACTGTTTTAAAACTGTGTTTGTAAATACAGGAGTGAACCTATGGTGTGAGGTCCCGATATGTAGCTCTTCGTCTTTGCTTTGATTGGTGAGAGAGATTAAGGGCAGTCTTTTTGAAGACCTGCCGACAGTGAGCAGCATTCTGTTGTCATGGCCAAACACATCATGACAGCGAGATCGTGCTAGAATTTATTGAGTGATAGTAAGTTGGTTGAAAGGGCATAGGGTCTGATTGATATGAACTGATGGCATGCTTCAAAAACGATCATTATCAATAGCGTAGAGGCCTGACTGAATGGAAGTTGTTTGGTTCCATGTTATTCTCTGTGATTATGGTGCTGATATTATGGGGTTTTGGGGGTGCGTGTCTTGGTATTTATCTTTGATGTGTCTTTCTTCGATTACTTTTAAGAACATATGTCGGTCTGTTTTTTGCTAGTTACTTTTTTCTTCCTCTTGTGGATCTACTATTTTCGCATTTAGTTATGGGTGAAAGCATGTATTTGGGGGACTAGATAGCCAAGGTTACAAATTACATTCACTATAACATGTCAGGACAATCCGGTCTAGTGATCATTGTTAAGGTTCAGTATATTGTGCCGTTTTTTGCTAAGTCTTATGAATATTAAGGCTTAATATTTTCTTTTTTGTGAGGTAGTTGACTTTTATGATTGGATAGCTTCCCCTTTTTTGGGTATTAGAGTGAATGTTTTTTGTCCATTCTTCATTTATTAACTTACGAATAAGTAGTTTTTTGTATATCCCTGTTTTGACATGTACATTGGCATTCAAGAACCGTTCGAAGACGATTACTGATTTTGTTACCATCTATGATTAGCCTACATTTTGTGACAGAAAATTCTTGTATCTTCAAACATTTTATTGCAAATTAAAAAATATCGCTAATGTTTTTTGCTGAGGGATGGCTTCGGGGAGGGATGGCGTACACAATTATTTTATGTCTCCTTTTCCAGTTGGTGGTGTTGGAAAGTTCGTATATGGTTATTTCTTTCTGGGCGCTTTTGTGTTTATGTCTTCTGCTGCACTCAGGGTATTACAAACTGATGGTGTTGTGGGTGTGAGAAAGGTCATGACAAACAATACAAGGGTTTGCATAGGTCTATTGTCGTGATGCCCTAGGGGACACTGGGGGAGAGCCGCAATAGGGGGTGTGGCAGAGAGCAATGATAGTATCTTGCTCATCGAAGCAGTTATATATGTTTAAAAAAAGATGA
>CM019236.1:58613142-58641710 GCA_009741485.1 Malurus cyaneus samueli | reverse complement strand
AAAGGGAGTTATAAATTTCTGTAAGAAGATTAATACTTTCCTCATTAGCTTTCTGGTTTTGATTTCCAATGCCATGAGCTCTGTCTCTTTCAGGATGCACGCAGCCAGCTTAGAAAAAAGAAATGTCCTCTGTGCAACCTTTTAAGGTCCCTGAACACAGCATATATTTAGTACAAGATTAGACTGAACTCATGTGGAGAATCAATTGCAACACTGTCCAGCTTTCAATAAGGACCCCCTTTCCCCCTCACAGCCCCTGCCCCAGGAGAGGAGATTTGGAGGCACAAAATACAAAGATCACATGTTAAAATAAGAACAATTGACTGGAAACAGCAATGAGATAAGAAAACAAATAGTGACAAACAACAATATTAAAACCAAAAGAGTACAAAAGAGAGAGTGATTCCCACGAACATGCTCACTGGTCTCGACCCAACCACAGTCATGCCACCTCTTCCCTCCGGTTCAGGACAAATGCCATGCTACCCTGACTGCTCTGCCCACCACACTTGCCTGAGTGGAAGAAGCCCCTCATCCCCAGAGAAGAATTCCTTCCCCTGCCCCTAGCAATGGGGTGAGGTGTTATAGAATAGCCTCCCTGTCCTAGCCATTTTCCCTCCTTGTTACTGCAGAAACAGTTGGTCAGAACCAAAACAGAGATCTCACTGTTAGGATACAAAATACAGATTGAAAAGACCTATTGTTTAATGGGCTATACTTTCCCCACATTGCTACCAATGTATTAAAATAGTTTTGTAGTGTAAAATGGACAATTTCTAGCTAGCAATGTTTCTGATTACCATGCCAGCAGTGTTCAAAGACTATTTCCCTCTACTAATTATTCTAATCCAGAAGGATGTGAAAGGTGAAAGAGGTATAGAGATATAGAAAGAAACTGGAAGACAGGTGCAGAGGTGGGGAAAGAGAGTCTGTGAGAGAAAGAGAGATTAAGTAGAAAGATAGTCACCACCACATGAATCCCGTGGTGTCCAGCTGATCCTTCTTCACTCAGGCCTTCTGGCTGATGGGGATTTCAGAGTTGCTCTTTTGAAGGCACCACATTTATACAATACGAGTCCCAGGCAGCCATGGGGCATAAATGCTGTTCCCTCGTCTTGGGCTGGCATGTGTGTAAGGACTTGCTTCCTTCCCCACAGTATGCCACTGTGAGAATTTTTGTCGGGTCTAACTTACCAGGCCAGGAAGCAGCATCTTCCCATTGTTACCATCCAGGCTTCTCTCAAGTTCTCACAATGGGAATTCTTTGTCTTGTGGCTTGTCTTATAGGAAGATCTTTCTGTGTCTTTGACAGTGTTTTGAGATCTGTAACTGCATTCTATTACAGCGAAAAGGCTGTGGTCTGCTAAAGTACATGTGCACAAAACTAATATACTGCTTTGGTGTTTACACTAGGGTGGGTACAAGAACTATCACCACTGGAATACTACAAGGTAAAAAAACAACAGTGGGCAAATGTGCTATTTTTCTGTTCTAGGGCATGACTCACCTTCCGTGTGTCCTGTTTTACATCTCACAAGTTTGGTAGAGGCAAAACTGGTTAGAAAAAAAGTGGAAATACAGTTGGACCTGTATTATACCTAGCTTTTCATTTGGGGGCTGCCAGGTTTATGATGAATATGACTGAATCTTCCATGGAGAATGACTTGTCAAATATTATCTCATCTAAGGCAGAAAAATGCAGACAGTGAAAAAGGATGCCTTTGTAAGAGGAGACGATTGTTTTATTTGAGGTCATACCTTGACGTTGAAGCTTTGTCGTTGGTAATGACTGGAAGACACAAATTAAGTAATTTGGACACATATAAGATCTTTGTGCTCAGCTGTGGCCTTCTTTAGAAGTTGTGGAGTATATATTTGCATGCACATAAATGCCACAAGTCAGTCTAGGAACTACCAGGTTTATTAATTAATATTTGAATGAAAGGCTGTTTTTCAGAAAAATTAAAACTTTTTGTTGGATGTAGTTTGTTTACTTTTCCCTCTGAATTTTAGAGCCTTTTGCTTTGCACTGTTTTGTGTGTGAGGACTTTTAGCCTTTAGGTATCGAATCTATATTTTTATAGTCTGTGAGTTTAATGCAGTCAAATCTATAGCCATGTTCAGTGCCTGCAGAAGTCAATGAGAAAACTGGGTCCAGAGGGTTTGAAATAGACTACAGAGACATTAATAAACACACAATTAGTTTTTGTTCTCTTTTACTAAATCATATGATGAAAGACTGTGGGGAAATTTCTGATTCCATCTAAATCACTGTGAAAACTTTCTAGGATCAAAATTTGACTCAGTGTAAATCAGAAATTATATAAAGAAAGAACAAAGAAGAGAAAAGACAGCAACACACAGCTTTGTGTATAGCACTGGTAGCCATTTCAAAACACTAGCCAAACTCTTATCTCTCTGGAAGAAAAAAAGCACTAAAAATTGTGTCAGTGTTTAAGAGATTACAAACTTTGTTTCTGCCCTTGTCAGAAATAATTTGCACTCCTGAAATTTTTTAAACTTTTCCAACAGTTTCTTAAGGAAGAAAAGTAATGTAAAGAAGTTGCTGACTCTGCCTTCTTTTTCAGTTGTACACCCTTGAGGTGTGTTACTGAGGCTGTGAAGTTGGATGTATTAGGTGTAGACTTGAAGAACATGAAAAGCAGTAAGATTGCATGATTGGGGTGCATCAGTCATTGAAATTCCTTCTTGTTTGAGCAGAAACGATGTATCAGTGCACAAAGCATTTAATTAATGAACACTAAACATTTAAAACAGAAACTAGACTTTAAAAGAGTAAGAAAGAGGCAGGTATAACTTCTAAATGCATTTCGTTCCGGAGATCTTTCAAGATCATCTCTGAAGATCTAATTTCAACACTGTTACAACTTCAACATTAATTTCTTTTGCTACTGCACTGTTTTAAAACTGTGTTTGTAAATACAAAGCAAGGAAGTGTAAGGTCCCAGTTGTAGCTTCTCTTTTATAGAATTAAAGGCTTAAATGGCACAAGGGCAGCAATTGTGTCATCCAAACACATCATGACAGAATTCTAGGGATAGTAGTAAAGGAGGCTGAAAGAAGGCAAAAACATCAAAAGTAGGCATGAATTTTGTTCCATTTATTCTTTTATTCTTTCATGGGGTTTTGGGGATTTGGGATTAAGAAAATTGTCTTCTATTACTTTTCCCTTGGGACAATGCAGGTAGGAAATGCGTTTTGGGACAATACCAGTACAATTACATTCACTAACAGGCAACCCGCATATTCATAGTCATATTTTTGGTGCAGGTCTTGAAAAGGCTAATATTTTCTTTTGAAGTTGACTTTATTGGAACTTACTTTTTCTAGATAATGTTTTTGTTTCTTCATATTACTTACGAATATTTTGAAGTACATTGACAGAATCAGAAAATCCATCTATAATAATTTTACAGAAAACTATTTCAACATTTATTGCAATTAAAAAATATGCTAATGTTTTTTGCAGAGGATGACACAAATGAGCTCTTTCCAGGTGTTTAATCTTTTTCCTTTTGTTAGCTCCTGCACAAAAACTATGGTTTGTAAAAGTTCAAACAATACAAGCAGTCAGTGAGCCTAGGACACTGGAGAGCCATAGGGTGCAAACAAAATCTTCTCACAACATATAATGTTAAAAAAAACCTTATCCTACTTCTGCACATTGTAAGAAAGAAAATAATGATGATCATTATGAGAAAAAATTAGTGATAATAATCTGATGGGCTAAGACTATATATATGTGGATTGGCTAGAGGAGATGAGAAGTGAGAAACTGATGATATAGAATTCTGTGTGTAATTTGCTCCATGATTTCAGCTTCACCAGGAGGCAATTTTATTTAAATTACTTGCTGTATGGAATCTTTAATTATGTCAATGAAAAGAACCCCACCAAACTACAATATTTGGGGCATTTAAATTTTCATGATTTTGAAGTGTGAATGAATTCCTCTAGACTTACCTGAACTGAAACTACAGATTACAGAACTTGACAGTGTCTCAAGTTATTGTCTTGTCTGTTGCTGCTCTTCAAGTGAAGCAATGTTTGAAAAGGTCATTGCCTCATGGTGGCAATGCACACGGCCACCTCAGTGATTTGTTTTCATTGTGGTCTGAACCTGGCAGCCAACCTTACCATCTGAGCACAGAGAGAAGAATTACAGGATTGTTGAGCTTTGAAGGGGTCTCTTTAAGTCAGCTGGTCCAGCCCCCTGTTCAAGAGTGGTTAATGAGACCTGGTTGTCCAGGGCCGTGTCCAGGTGACTTTTGAATGTGTCCAGGGATGGAGATACCACAACAACTCTGGGCACATCTGCATTTTGCAGTTCACATCCCCAGAAATGTCTTCTGGATTTCAGGAAATTGGACTGTGAGTTAAGTCACCTGAAAAGCTGAGCTGTGATAAAGCAGGCACTGTTGTCCAATTATTGCATGTCTAAGGTGATGTAAACTCCTTGGGGAAGAAGAATGTGTCCACAAGGAAAGCCAAACACAGCAGCTATGTTGAAAATCAGCTCTGTCTGGATCCAGGGTGGGGCAGCCATAGCCTACAGACTCATTTGCAGAGGCCGGGTTTTGCACAGACTCCCCCCACAGCTGAGAGGAGGGAGGAGGAGAGGAGAGGTTTGAGTGTGTGATGGTGAAACCTCTGATCTGCATAGGTGAACACCCACTAGTGGAGGCTGTAAGCAGGCACTGTGGGGATGGAATGGTGCTTTTTATGATGCCATTTTTCTTCTCTTACACAAATTGGCTCAACTATAGAACTCACGACCACCTGCAAAGGTCACATTCACTCAGGACATTCGCATAAGAGGCAGCTGTCACATCTTACAAGGTGAGACTCATTCCCTAGACTCATTCCTGAGGCCTTCCTCCACAGGGCTGCGCGTGGTCCAGATTCAGAGTGTGTGCCACAAGATGATGTAAAATTGCCTCCTCCCAGAGGAGGAGCTTGGGCATTCCCACCTGTACCTGAATATTTATTAACCTGCTGAGCTCTGTGTTTTGTGGGACCCACCACTGAGAGATGAGAAGAAGAAGACCAATGGGATGCTGTTGGGTCCACAGGGGTGGTGATACCTTCCTATTTAATCTCTCTCACTCTCTTTCTCTCCCTGTGTCTCTCTTTTCCATTTTTTTTCTATCTCTCTATCTCACATTTACGATTAAATAAAGTCCTCACTATTGACTTCAACATGTGGTCTCATTTGTGCCTTAATTTGTTCAGAAGCATCTCTCTAATATTCTTAATAGTTAGATCATGAAAACCTTTTTGAAACGAGGAGAGACATTTAACACACTTGGTCTGTCTACTCCTAAGAGAAATGTCTGTGAACACAGCTGGGCTTTGAAACCTCAGGGGTTTTGTGGCTCCAAATAATATTTTCTCTACATTTTAATTCTAATTCAGATAAACCTGTGCATTTCATGTGACTTAAATCTCAAGTCAAGATATCCGAAATATATCAAATATATTCAAAAACTGAATATTCAAAACAAACCAATAGAATATCACTTGTCCTCCTGGGCTGGCATTTTCCACTTAATGATGTTATGATTTTGGAGTGCAGGAGTTAAGCTCAGCTAAGAAAACTTTTTACATTATTGATATTTCGTACTTTGAAAGTACCAACATATGCCCCAGTCCAGGACAGTATCACAGTAAAATAAATTACCATAATCTCTGCAGTAGTCAAAGCTTAGTGAACCATTAAAGACAAACCAGCTCAATGAACCAGGCAGCAACAACAAAATAAATGTACACTGAAAGCATGCCTAAGGCAACAACAATTTTTTTTTTCACTTACATGTCTACTACTGACTTTAACAAAGGACAAAACTGTCCAATGGTTTATTTGCCAGCCTTTTTGCCTGGGCTTCCAGGACTTTCAGCCAAATTTTCAGTGTAGCCTCTTGGTTTGAGTTTCCACCATAAATTCAATTTTATGCAAAAATATCTATTGCTTTCCATTCTTTTCACCAGATGGTGTATGCAGGATGGCTTTCAACTTCTGATAATGCTATTTTAGTGTGGGGGTCCTTGTGTGTGAGCATCTATATGAGGTATTTGCCAACTTAACCACAAAAATGTGAGCTCCATGCAAGGCATTGTAATTGCAGCTGTACTGCTCTGAGCAGAGTGGAAGCCCCTCTTGGATGACTTTAGAAAGCTGCAGTTTACAGTTCACTGATCTTGCAGCCTTCAATCCTAGGTCTTCTTTAGTCTGTTTAGTCCAAGTCTATCCAGTGTGCAACAGGCATGGCATATTTATTGCTATGAAGAAAGTAATTCACTTTTTTGAAATCTTTAATAAGGGATGGCAACCATTAATGTAATCTAGAACTAACTGAACACAAAGTCATAGGTCAGATTGAGAGTTCACATCATATTTCCTATGAATGTGCTGCCATTACCCTTAGGGGGAAAAAAGTGCATTTTTTTTTTTTTTTTTTCTTTTTTTTTTTTTTTTCTGGGGGGCATTTCCCGTTCGTTAGAACAACAACAACAAAACCCATCCTATTACCTTATTTTGCAACTTCATCAACAGTCATGTACTGAGTTCTTAGGTTGTGAGTGCATTACTATCCTTGAAAAAAATAGAATTGGCTTTCACTGAGTTGTACAACAAAACAGACTAAACAGAGGAAATACAGGCAGAGTTCTATCAAAGCCTCTGTAATGATGTTGAGCTTCACCTCCCTCTCTCTCATGCATAGCTTGTATTTCCTTCTAGTCACAACCAGTACCAAGGCTGACCATCAGTGAAGGTAGATGGAGGACTGCTGAGCCCTAGCTGGAGGTGCAGAGCAGCTAAACTGCACAGCTGAAGTCTTTTCTACTCTCTGATTTTCATTTCCCAAAGTCCTGTGGCCAAAAGAGAAGTTACTTCCATTATTTCATAATATAACAGATGAGTTTCGATGAACAATGAGTTCTTCCTCTCCCCTGGTATGTCTGCGAGGTGGAAACTAGGCTGGTAGACATATTTCCTGTGTCTTTCCTAATCAGGCAATGAATACAGGAGAGTTTTACCACTTCATCAAGAAAGGACAATTTTAGCTGTTCAAGTTTCAGAGCAAAACTTGAAAATGCAGAGCAGGTGAAATCCAATGGCTTCAAAATCAGATGGCAAATACAGTAATGCTGGCTTTGCTATGATTTTGAAAGCTTCTTTTTTTAAGCTGAAAGCCAAATATGAGAGGGAGCATGGCATACTGTTTTTGTGATACGCTTTAATCTCTAGGGCTTCACAGATGATGCAATGGCAATTGATATGGAGATGCATGACTTTTGGCATTATTGATCGCGTCTGCACTGTCAGACGTGATCAATAAGTAACTGGCAAATGCCTAATCCCAGCATGCATTAGGTTTTAGCAAGCCTCACAGTCAGAACAATTTGGGGTCACTTTTGGTTTTGGTTTAGTTTGGAAGAGTTACAAGGGGTTTATTGCACTCTCTTTGTTAAAGCAGTGTTACCCAAAAGCCGTAAGAAGATAAAAATAACCTTCACAAACAAGGCATACAAGAGTCAACTCTTTCTCTCTGTATTCCCCATATTTAAAAAATGAAATTCTGTGTATGGGTCTCTTAATTTTCCCACTTGGTTTATGACTTTAGGGACATCTGAGAGCAGCTTGGGGGAATAAGACAGGGGCCAGCTGCTTGTGGCAAATAACTTAAAGCATCAAGAGTTATAAGTAAAAATAACAATGAGGGTACTCTCTTCAAGCTATTAGGCAAAACTGGAGTTTCACTGAAGTTAAAGCATCCCTCAAAAAGGCCAGTGTACAATTTTACCTGGTATATTTTTACTTATTCACAAAACTTGATATAAACATTGTACATGTATCGGGTACAATAGCTTGCAAAAAACCCCATGTGACCTAGTACATTTCCAGCAGATAACACAGATATTTCAAGGCTCATCTTTGAAAAAGAGAGTTTTGTGCTTAATAATGTTTTTCAAAATAAACAGAATGGATGTGAACATTATTCTACCTGCAGTGTCAGTATTGTTCTGCACATAGTAGCTCTCAGAAAAAGCACAGGTAGCAAAACTTCATTTCCCCAAAATGCACTTCAATATATTTTGAGTATAAAAACCTAATTTAAAATAATGTCAGCATCTTTTGCCTGTAGAATATGAGGCTCAGCATCTTTAAATTATTTAAGGGTTCCTTAGAGAGTCAGTTGTGCTTATAATGTCAGATTTGCTCAAAGAAATGGAAAGAGCAAAGCAAAGTGTTGAATAAGGACTTCCTGTGTGATTTTACCAAGTTATTTTTTACTGCCTGTAATTGAAGCAGTTCACACCCTCACCCATTTTTAGCCAAAATAAATAATGTTGTATAACTGCACTTTTTTATTGGTTTTTTTGTTTCTTTTTTTTTTTTTTTCTTTTTTTTTTTTTTTTCCTGTTTATAAACTAGAGTTACGCTTTACTGACTGCCTCATTTTCCCCATGAGGACACACCAAATAAATACAAACTCTATCAAGATTCAATTGAAAAGTACACTTGTACAGGGGCTTTACCAAATTCTGTGTATGTCTTCCTCCTAAAAGGAAAAATATAAACTGTTAAGAATTTACTATTACCATCCTGATATATTTTGTTTCCCTTACTGTGGTGGAAGGACCAGAGCTTATTACTTTATTAAGCTACCTTAAATGTTCATAATTAAAACAAATGATGAATGGCAGGGATTTGTTGCAGTGTCACATTAGTGTCACATTTGTCATCATAAGTGCATTTTCATGAGATAGCCAAAACCTTTTTCCTGGTATCAGGCATAATATTAGGTTGGATGAAAATAAAGATTCTTGTTAGTGTTGTCTTGTTAATTTTTATAGTGGGTTTTTTTTTGAGTCATTTTTGAGACCTCTGAATAAAACAAAGTTTGTGTAAGACATGTTATAATTTTTCCCATGATTAAGTCCCAATTTATCTTTTTTAAAAAAATGTCCTCCTCAAGCACCAGTGTTTTATTAGTAAAATAGATTAAGGATGTGAAAAAAATATAAATTATAAAAATTATAAAAATGCCAGTTATATATTTTTATTTAAATACTCTATATACTTGCCACACATTCTGTCTTAACTTAGATATCTCTTTCTAGTTTAATGAAATCTGACAATTCCTCAAACCAAATGGAGAGCTTAATCCATGTTCTGAGCCTGTCCTTGGAACCACCATTCATTTGCTGCAATTAGAAATTTGGCACGCTTAACTCGTGAATTTACTGAGGAAAACCTGCATAGGGATGCACTGTCATTTCCTGGAGCTCGCTGCACCGGCATGCTGATCAACAGCTCCTCATCTTCTCTCTGAAACTGAGGTATTTCTTATGGCTCTGTAACTAAAAATAATAATAATAAAAAAAGTATCTACCAATCTGTCTTTGCTTTGACCCTCTTTTGGCACTAATGAGGAAATTAGAGTACACAGAGAACATCTATCATAGCTAGAACAAGGAGAACAGGTCAGCTCCTGCTTTACCTCAAAACACCTTGCACTGGCACACCATGTACCGTCTGTGCCTGAAACACTTTGAGTTTGAACCGGAGCACGGGCTCCCTGGGGAAGCAGTGCATAACTTCATTTGAGTTTGATCTGGGTGCAGTCATTATTGATCGTCTGTGCATGACAAAAGGGTTGTAGCATTTATAATGTTAATATTCTGCCAAGGTGTTCTCATTTACTAATGAGTTAGTACAAATAGTACAAATAATGCTCCTTCTAAATTACAAAATTAAAATACATAGTGAGCGTGTTTACACAGTTCATATGGTGACATTCAGCGATCAAACCCTCTGACCTGAGAAGCTTTGGGCAGTGGTCTTGGCATCTGAGCAGAGGCCTCTGCTTTCACTCGTGGGCTGCCAGGTCACTCCCATGCTGGAACTCACCGAAGAGCCACACTTCACCACTGCTCTAGTACAGCCACTCCTGCAGACAAGAGCATCTCTCTAGAGCTGACCATTCACCACCCCGCAGCAATGCTCAGCAGCTTAGCCCTGGGTCTGAGGACTGTCCTTTACAGAGGAAGCTGCAGGCTGAGTATTTTTAACTGGATTTAGATACTGTGAATTACACAACAGGAGTAGGAGCAAAAAAATGAGATTACAGAAATCTGTGTCATTGTTTCAAGTGTTATCTTCACCATGGATAGATTTTTTTTACTATCTTTATTCTTAACTTTGACTAATATTTTAAGTATTCTGTGCCCAGTGAAGTGAAATACAATAAAATAATTTGTTAGGAAAAGTAACATTTTTTGCTGTTCTGAGACTAGCCAACCAACAGCTGCCACAAAATGTTAGATTAAGGAGGGACTGAAGATTCAGTACATGCACCACTCACTTATCTCTTGCTCTCATTCTTTGACTTTAATAAACAATTTGAGATCATATTTTATGGAAATAAATGGCTCAAGACAGGTGGCTTTAACCTTTCAGCTGTACATTGAAACCTTACAACTGGAATAGCACTTCATTTACGTAGAAGTTGAAAGTTGGGTACGTTTGAAATTATTCATTATTTCACTAGGAATAAAAATTGTGTCACATATTCCTGAATTCAGTTTGACCACTGTTTCTTGCTTCACATTTCAACTTCCTCCTTTTCCCTCAAAACAGAGATTTTGTAACACAGAAAAATTGGGAAGAACTAATCAGATTTTAACATTGGCCTTGGTCTGTACTCTTTCACCTTTCCTTTTTTATCCTTCCCATGTTTAATTAAGTATATCCTCTAAGTATTGTGCCAGCATCATCTGCCAGCTCCACTGAAAGGCACTGTTCATTTAGACAGCTATGCATTCCTTCACCTTCATTTTAATGTCTGACTTCAGCTTCTGCAAGCTCCTGTCTCCTGGATCCCACACCAGCATACCAGCTGTGATGCCGGTCTTTTGGCATTGCGAATTGCCATTTTTATTATTTTTATCTATCAAAGTAGCAGTGCATTCCAATCGTTGTCTATTACTACACAATACAAAAGTAGCTTTTTTTTTTAGTATAATATGTCATATTTTGTATGTATTCATTTTAACTATTGTGTCAAAAAATCTTGAGCATGTACTTGAGAATTTATTCAAAGGTTGCCATAAAAGGAATGAGAGGCATAGTAGCTTTCAGTTTGAAAATGACGCTTGAAAAAGATTGCATAACACATGTGGAATTCCCAAAATGTGTTTACAGAGGTCTCCATCAGCGCTAAGTTTTGTCTCTGCCTAACACCTTGGCTTAGTTGAACTAATTTTGTTTGTATATAACAAAACATCTTGAAAGATGCCAG
This sequence comes from Malurus cyaneus samueli, assembly GCA_009741485.1. NCBI lineage: Eukaryota > Metazoa > Chordata > Aves > Passeriformes > Maluridae > Malurus > Malurus cyaneus. The sequence goes on along the minus strand of CM019236.1, from coordinate 58,630,383 downwards.
AGCAATTTTTTTTCATAATGAGAGAAACTAAAAATGAATGAAATTAATGAATTGAATGAATAAGAAAACCCAGCATTAACAACTGCACATTTTGGATGCCAGCACATTTTTAACTGAGTTTTTAGGCTGGAACAGAAATATGTAATCTCCCAATGGTAGCTTTAAGAGAAGTTTACAAGATATACTCTTAATGATCTCTTATAATAACTCAATGTTTAATGAAAACTGTTTCCCGTGTTCAAGTGAATGTATTTCTAAACTGCTCGCAAAGGTCAGAAAATTCCAAGTAATGTCTCTGAACTTCCCCACAGGGTGAATTAGGAATTATTTAATATTCAATATGCGTTAGGAATTATAATCTTTAGCGAAAAGCATCACTGATTTCACAGATTGCAGAGCACATAACAGAAAAGAAGAGTAGAGAAGGAGATGCATCTCAGTACACAAACTCTCCCAGTTCAAATGAAACAGTGTGCATAAACATGAACAATAATGTGCAGAAAGACCATGTGTCTATGACTTGATCATTTCAGCATCTTTGAGCACTGACATAAATTTTGGTTTGGAAATACCTGAAGAGAAACTCATTAAAATATGTAGCTTGACTTTCCTTATCTAGAAATGTTTAAAACAGGGTTTTTTTTGTTTTTTTTCTTAAATCCCACAACGGGTCTTTGGTTTTGTTTTCTAGCAGACATATGACCTTGTTCTGGAGATTGCTGTGTCTTGCAGATGTATATATTTATAAGTATATAATTTTTTTATATTGAAACTTGTAATGGAAACCTCTTTCAGAATTGCTCTGGTAGGAGAGGAATCCTAATGATTTGTCACTTCGGTGACCTCAAGAAGAATTTTTTTTTAAAATCTAAAACTCATAAGTATATTGTCTAAAATATTTGTTTTCCCTTTATGTTATTTGCGCAAGAAATCTATTAATAATGTACCAGTGTATTTCATAATTAGCCTACACTTTCTAGGACAACATAACTGATCCTTTGAGTCCCCTTTTTGGGACCCTCAATCACCTTTTGGTCTCTCTTGATGTCTGGATCCTTGCCCAGCTATACAGCAGGTGTTCTACAGTCTCTGCAGCATTAAATGAACTAAATCTGCCAGAAATGTACTGCACTCTGCATCTTTTCTGAGCACATGCACCTTTCACAGCTCCATTACCTAAGTGAATTACTGTAAAATCTTGTTCATGTTCATAGTTTTCTCTTTCTCTTACTTTGTCGAAATGATGTGCATACAACTTATAACAGCGGTTCTCATGAGTATATACAAATATGTCTAGATATATAAATAAACAATAAAATTATGTCCTTCAAGGTTATGGAGTTCTTCCTATGTACCCTGATGCATCTACCTTGTATCTTTATTTAGAAAATCAGCAAGGTCAGTTCCAAAATTCATTTTTGATGGACCTTATTCTGATTTTACAATCTGAACTGAAAGAGAATCTCTTGAGCCACTGTAGCTTATTCTACAGGAAACTTTTACTCCTGGTTCAAATTTTGATCCTTTATGTCTAACCTAGATAATCATTGCCCTTTTCATGCTATAGTGTTTTCACCAATGCCCAGATACATGGACATTATATGCATCTTTTCTGAAGAGGATAGTTTTTCACAACAACCTCATACTGCAAATTCTATTTCATGGTTAATATGTCTGGAGATATTATTATTATTTTTCCTTTAAGCCTTTCTATATTCCTGTCATGACAGAAATTAGCTGAGGAGTCTTCATCATAAAGTACTATTTGTCATACTCAGAGAAGAGAACACGGAACAATTCTCAATGGTATGCAAGATTGTGAAGAATTAACAACATACAGTATATATGAATTTTATATTTGTTTATGTTTATATTTATGTTATGGTGTCCTGTGGAGGCTCTGTGCAATGGTATACAAAGAGATAAACGATGCTTAAAATAAAAAAGGACATTTTATAAGCCATCAGTGACCTTAGAGTTAACCACTCAGTTTATGTAAAGATTTCCTTTGATGCAGAAGGAAGTAGTACAAACACTGTGGAATATACACTCCTGATGCTGTGGGAAAGTAGCACGCCTCTTTCCCTGAGAGAGGCCGAGTTCCCTTTCCCTTGGGTGTTCTCCTCGGGGAGAAATCCAAGCAGGCAAGAGCGGCAACATGTGGGCATTCAGAATCTCGTCTTAGCACCTCGGCTTGACAAAAAGGCAGCCCACTAAACACAGATGCAAAACATACATTTTAATATTACCCTAAAACCACGTAAGCCACATCAGCCATTCTACTTCACTGATTCTTCTGGCACTGACATGGTTTGAAATGAACAACTCATTGTAAGAATCAGTTCACCCGACCAGTAAGGATGGAGTGGAGTGAAGAAAACTGAAGATCTGGCTGGGAGTTGGGATCATTATATGAGATGGCAGCGAGAAAAATGTGTTAATAATAACTATATTACTGGTATAATAAATAGTATTGTTTAATCCTAGGAAATCAGAGGAATACAGCATGAGGGAAACCTAGCTGTTGGCACAATTTGCAAGAAAAAACTGGGTATGAAGACTGCAGCAAACGATCTAACCTAAATACAAACAGTTATTAGTATGATTTTGCTTTGGACACAAGCAAGAAGATACAATATGATTAGAATATTCTTATCAACAATCACAGCAGACTATTTCAAATACACACATCCTGGTATACATGGAAAAAGCCAAACCTTGGACACTTCCCTCTAATTCCGTGGAACACTTTCTCTTCTCCAGGATGAAAAATCAGCCTAAGCATCACCAAAGATTAAGATCCCAAAGGAGAGCAGGCTTGTGTACCAAACAGCCTTATGCCACCTTCTAACGAACAGAAAAAGTTAATTCTGTTTTCAAATACGTACGGAGTGACCCACTGGAAAGGGGTGCATGAACTGCATGGGGGTGGCTGGAGAAGGCTTTCCAATGCTCTCGCCACATCCTCAGCCCCCTACTGCAGAGCCCTGACTCGGCAGGCTGGAGGGACCCTCCACAAGTGGGACTCGATGGGTGTGTCATCCCCTTTGGACACACTACAGAAAGTCCCTGGCTCTCTCCAAAAGCCATGACCAAAGAGCTGAGGACTGGCTGAACATGAAACTTCACTGCTTCCTCAAGGAAATCGTTCCAACAGAACAATGATTTCCTGTTCTCCCTGGGTACTAGGGCACATAACTGTAATCACACAAGCACTCCCACTGATGATACGCTTACGTGTCCCCCCCTGCCGTGCATGATCCAGGGGATCTCCCAGCAAGGCAGCATAGCCCCTAATCAGAGGCAGCTCAGAGAGCATCCTGGCTCTTGCCCTGGGAGCCCGAGGGCGATGGGCTGTCCACTCTGCGGCGTGACAGTGAGACAGGCAGTGAAGACAGCCAACCCAAGCTGGGGTGCCCACGAGCAATACTCTGGAGTCCTCACATGGATTAATGATCCCAGCAGCACAGAGCCTTCCTCCATTGCCCTCTGTGGGGAAATTCTGCCCAATTCCAAAGGACCAACTCTCAGAAGGCACCATCCTGCCCCGGCTTCAAGCAACATAACTCCCCTGAAGAAGAAGCTTGCTTCTTCCCACACCCACTTAAGGCACTCAGCAGCCTAAAAAAGCTCGCTACCTTGAACATTTTAAGAGAAAGGGGAAAATAGAGGGGAATAATATTTTTCCAGTCTTTTTCTTTTTTGTTTGTTTTTGATCATTTGAGGGCACAAAATCCATAGAGAAATGGTTCTCTCAAATGAAGGATTAGCATGAACATGCAAACAATTTAGCACAGGCGCCAAGTCTCAGAAGTTAATAAATTTAAGTGCTAACAGGTTAAAGGCTACTCGAGGTATTACAGTTACACCGGCCAGTTACTTCGAATATGCTATTAAAATTATGGCTAAATAATTATGTGTGAATTACGGTAAAGCAACATGGTGACAGAAGGGTGTAAGAAAAATGAGGTAAACACACAATGCCGGGTGTAGGAATAAAAGCGAATGGATCCCTGTAAATTGTATGGCCTGTAAGGAAACAAAGATGTTAACCTGAGCCACCTGCAACCGAACATGCTTGTCTGAAGTGCTAGGGTAGCAGTCAGGAGTGGGTGAGAGCTCCCATCCTACTGCTCTGGGGCACTGCTGTAAGCAGGAGCTCAGCAACCGCTCGTACTACGATAAACTGCTGGGACAGCAAAATCCTCGAGGGCAGGAGGCAGATCATTGGCCACACCTTCCCATCCTCTCCGTGAAGCGTAATAGCGACTACCAGAGTGTCAGTCGGCGATCGCCGAACTCGCGGGGGCTGGGCCCCTCAGAGCATGGAGTGAGCTTTATGCGAGAAGAAGAAACACTCGTTATGAGAGCGGCCCAGCAATAGCATGGACGCATGAAGAACATGAGAGAAGGAGACTAGACGTGATGGGCCCTTTGCGAGGGCTGTCACACAGGTGCGCCAAAAAGCAGAAGGGATCAGTGCAGGAGGGATGCGTATGATGTAGGAAGTGGGTAAGATCCTTTTAAAGGTCCGACGTGTCCACCCAACCTCTGCGAGGGACCCAGGGAGGCTCCCGATTAGCAAGAACAACATGGCCACGGGGTAAGGTAAAAAGGATCCAGCAGTGACACCAGGCGCCAGCACGGAGGCTTGGGAACCTAGATAGCAACGAGACCAAAGACCGGAACGTGGAATCCCAAAAAAAAGGAAGTCACAGGATAACCGAAGGGCAAGGAAATGTAAAGATTGGCCTGAATAGTAGGTGATAATTCCCCGATGTGGATATCGCATTCCTGAGTGGGATTCGCAGCACCACAGCTAGCCACACGACAGTGGGACAGTGTGCCCCTACAATCTCCACCATTAATAAGTGCTTGCCGTCGGGATCCGGCCTAGTGGAAGCATCAGAGGGCGAGGTGCGCCTGGCCTGAAGTAGCGCACAATGGCACTTTGTCCACACCGCATCAACGCACAGGCTGATGCAGGGCGAGTAAATTTTGTGACATAATCATCTGCGTGAGCATTACTGGCGCCAGGTACACGTCTGTGTGCAGACATTCTTGTGTTGGCGTACTTCTACGCCACTTGCCACTAGTGTATTGGTCATGTGCAATGCCTTTCTCTTTTGTTTGGTGGAAGCCCAGCACAAGCGTCGGCGACATAGCAGGTCGGTTAGTACAGCACCGTGGCGTGGTTGAGAGCACCAGGTCCATGTTACGCGAATTAATGAGAGCCCAATATTGCCAGCACTGGGTGCACAGAACTGGCTGCACTGTATTTAAAACGCAGTTGGGGGTCGCCACATATGTGTGGCCTCGACCTTATGTGGATTCTCAGCACACAAGAGTTGGAGAGATATGGAGAAGAAACCCCTTTTTAAGAAAGGGAGGGTAAAGATTTTCAGGGGCTCATGAGAAGAAGCCCAGGAGATAAGGGAAACGACGATCCCTTGGAAAACGTCCCCGGTATGCACAATCTAGCTTCTTGCCACAGACAGCTCACCATGCAGTAAGGGAGGGATTCTGGTCTATGCGCTGGAGAGAAGAAACAGCCAAAGGGTGATGTCTGTAGAATATATGAAGAAACAGAGCCGGTCCCAAAATATGGGGGAGGAAATAGGGGGAAAAAGGCCCCGTGCCCGGGTGAGGCCACAGGGGCGAGCTGTAGATACATGTGTCGGCTGAAGCCGGCAAACAAACAAGGGGAGTTGAACAGAAGGGAGCACGTTTGGGGATGTATCTCTTTCACAATGGAGAGTAGCTCACATGTCAGGGTGATTCAATCATCGTGCTCAGATTAATAGGTTTTTGCTTAAAAAAATGTATTAGAAAAGAGAAAAAATATTCCAAGAATTAAGGGCAGGTTAAGCGTGCCTGTATCCATGCGGGACTAGAAGCAAAGTGCAATTGCAGAGCCAGTATGGACAAAAGACCACATGATAAGCACACCATGGTTATAGAAGGGCTACAAGGTTCACGCGCCTGTTTCTGCCGGCTGCGTCCAGTGGCCCTGTACTATAACCCCTCCAGCCTGCTACTGGAGAGTAGTTCGTCATGCGCGGAGCACTGGAACTTGTGCAAGAAATCAGCGCAAGGCAGGCCTGGCAGAGAGTTTTGGGGGCAAGTTGCTGTAACAAGAAACCAGAATCAGGGTAGCACATGGGCAAATGGACACAATCAGTTCAATTTGCCCACCGGCAAGGTCACGCTTCCTTGGAATTCAACTCAAGCAGGCAGTTGCATGCACCTGGGTTGAACCGTTGGGTGGCACCACCATCGCCCACGGAGAGGAGGCGCCTCCCAGCGACCACCTACTCAATGCGAACATCCCGACTAGGTGGGAGCAGCAGAGGAATCCTTCCCTTTCAGGACTACTGCTCCTCAGTTTAAAGCGCCCAGAGGGGGCTGTCACTCTTCTTGGTCCACGAGTGACACAAATGGGAAATTTCGGATGCTGGGCAAAAGCCGTTTCCTGTCCCCCTGTGTGATAGAAGGGGCTTGGTCTGGGTCCGGGGTGTTTACTGTATTCAGTCCATCTCCACTCTCCCCTTTAAGATAAGAAAGCAGATGTCCAGGGCCTCCAGCATTTTACTGATGTTCGCTGACCTTGGTGTGGCTTTGTGAGGCCTTTTTATTCATCACTCAGGACGGGCGTGCGATTGGGAGGTGAATTACGGTTAAAAATCCGTTCAGATGCGGGAATGGTACCTACGTCCTGAGGACTAGCCTGCGCCCTAGCACTGACAGGCTTATTGAGAGCGCTCACAGAGGGAGTGACCTGACTAGTGTTCGTCATCCTTCTGATTTATCTGTATGGCTCGGTAAACGGAGGGGTGTCAAGTGGGAAGGACGCATGAGTACCGCATCTGTTGGGCTTGCCTGAGGGCCATGAGGCAGGCCGCGAGCCACGCCAGGCTAGCGATGTTCCTCTCTCTGGTGGTCGAGGGCTTGGGCGTTCTACTGAACCCCCAGGCTTGAGATATAGGCAGGGTTAACCTGGGGAGAGAACTCAACAGCTTCTCATCTTTGAAATTTGTGCTAATGCAACATTTCCAGCACGTGGTGCTGTGTTTTCGATAGAGAGGACTGAGGGTCCCGGCCCGCGTATCTCTAGTTTTGGGAGCGAGGAAGGCACGGGTATTTTTGTGCTGCGATACATTCGGGCGGTTTCCTTCTCTTATACCAAATCGGTCGCCTGGTGCTCACAACTCTACGATCGGGAGTTGTTCATTCGAATAGGAGGGGTTCCATTTTGTTGCCCGATACTGAACAATCCTTACAGTCATCTGCCCGACTATAGCATTTATTACTAAGCTAGCCATCGTAGCAAGAGAGTTATCATGTCACTCTTCGTCTATGCAGGCGGGGCCACGCCAGGGCGTGTGCCGGGGCTGATATGGGAGGGGAAGAGTGCACTGGAGAACAGTGTAGGAGAGATGTCGGCTACATGCTACCACGCATCAGGGAAGAGGAGGTTGTGTATTCATTTATAAGAGGCACCAATGGCGACGGCGATGGGGGAACTACTCTGATGCTTAACAGAGGGGGGCCTGCTAACCAACAGACGCGACCAGACATGGCCATAGCTGCAAAAGCTATCTGCTTGTCGGAGAGCCATCTGGGTGTAACAGTAAGGCCAACCCGGCCTAGCACCCATTCGGACCAAGCCCAGGTCAGTGTACTGGGGCCACAACACGACCTTTCCCGGGCAGTTCCATCGCCAGGAGACCATAGCTCAGGAGGTTTTCTGTGTCATTTGGGCGCGCGCAGCTGACTCAGCGCAGCCTGTTCCATGCACCGCTCGCAGAGCCATCCACAGGAGACAGCACGCCGCGGATGTTCGCAAGGACAGTGGCTTCAGCCCTCTGCGGCTGGACCGATGAATCACAGCATGTGCTTTTTCTCTATTTTCCTGCCAGCTACTTTTTCATCACAGGATGCAGCATCTTTGTGGGTTTCATTGCTGGTGCCTCAATCGCTACCGCGCGCATAGAGCGCATTCTTATCTCTTGAGGAAGGAAACACTCTGGGCCGCGCGAGGAAAACGCACCATACATCTGACACCGCTGCACCTGGGAGAAAAGAATTCCTGCCTCCACCTAGTAGGCGTCCCATTGAATAGTTAGCTGCTGTCTCTGGCTCGCTGTTCAGGGTCTTAGTTCATATAAATCTCACCATCACTCATGCGCACACAGTCGGCAAGCCACTCAGAAGGAGCATAGTAGAGAGCTAGACGGAGTGGCGGATGACTCATAACAAGTAACGCTTGTGGCAGTAGAGAAGGCGAGCACGATATGCACTAGGGTAGAGGGTGGCAAGGAATGGCAGATGCAGAGTCGAAGGATGAGATGGCATGCTCGGAATTGGCCCGCGTGAGGGGAGTTGCAGGAGGCGAGACTGGGGGTGGGCACTACGAGGGGAGCGGCGTAGGGGTGGCTGAAGGAAAAGTAGGATTGGCAGGTCTCCGAGGTTTGCACCACAGGTTGGGATATGAAGCGAGGAATGGGGTGAGGGCAGGGTGTCTGGGCTCCTCCAGGCACGGTAGGACACCGGGATTGAAGCTCAGACTCATGTATACTCCAAGACTAAGATTCATGGGCCGGCCGCTATGGTATAGAGAAACGCGGAAGTGGAGGGCAGCCAAGGCTTATGGGTCTCTGTGTTAGCGTGTATTTTTGTGCGATGCCGTTATCACTCGCCATAAAGTGGAGTTGCCTAATCCACAAGAAGGTCTTTGTTGTCTATTAATGGGGGATATGGGGACTCAGAGGGAGGGGGCGAGTAAGGGAAGAGGAGGAGGATCGCGTCACATGCATATCACAGGCCCAGCGTTTCAGCTGGCGACATTCCGGCCTAACTCGCTTGGCCGCAATAGGCTTACTCCAGCTCCAATCAATGCCGAAACCCTGTATCAGACTGCCACAGCGTTAATGGCGGCAGTGAGCGTTAGGGTGTCGAGCTGCGCGAGCAACGTATATGGGTGCGCGAAGGCCACCGTCCGCGGGGGGGCGGGAGTCGGAATGTCCGCAGTCTTTGAGCCCAACACCTGAACTCATGTTAACAGTAGTCACGAGTATGCAAACTCTCCATCTGAGTTATGATCGTGTCTTGCATGCTGTTTTCGGTTTGGTTTTTCTTTTTGCTGGCTGAGCGTCGGAGTGAGTTTTGGGCCCAGTGGTTAAGCTTCGATATATCGCAGGATACTACTCATCAATGATCCTTATGTATACAGGATGGCTAGCGGAAGAACTCGATTTGTCTCTTCTCTTGGGTCGGGAGAGCACACTCCGCCTCTACACCATGGTATACACTTACATTGGCTTGTTAGCCAGCGGGACAATAGTGCAACCCTTGAGCCACGGGCACAGATGAACTCCTCTGCCAAGTATGCTCTGGGCCTACGAGCTCTCCCTGCGTGCCCTCTTTTATCATGGACGCTAATGCATCTATCTGCTACCCGCGGAGTGTCCCTCGCACTGCACATATTTGGCTGCCCTCTTCGACTCTCTGCGTTGCACACCAGGCCTGAGCGAGGGTTCACCTCCGCGTCCGCCCTGCTTGCGGTCACTGCAGCTCAGGAGGGGCACTGCGCTCGGTCGCGAGGGCGTCGTTTGGGTGCCAGGCCCAACTCTGGACATTAGGGGAAGAGCCAATCGACTGGGAGACTGGCACGTATGCTACAAGGGATGGCGTCTTTTTTGTTCTCTCCACTCTTTAGTCTTGCAGGCATTTTTAATTCTGTTTTTGTTTCCTAGTGGTCTTATATATTTATATCATTATTTAACTTTAGATTTTGAATCATATTTGCATTTAGAAACAGAAGAAAATCAAAGTATTTTTTTTTTGATGGCACTTTCGGAGTATGTCTTGGTGGGTATAGGGTGCTAGTGCTTGAGACGAGAGCAGCTGGGATGGGTATTGGCTTGCTCCATGAAAGCAACTCCCGTTTTTTCTTTTTCTTTCATTGTTTTTATACTATGTAGGGATAAGCTTAGCTGTAGATGCAGTTGAGAACAACGGCGCGAACCGCTACGCATCCCTTCCGCGAGGAAGCCAAAGAATTCCGCATTGCTTTCATTCTAGTGCATGGACCAGGCACTCAGCATCAGTTCGGGCAAACAATGCCAAGGGCACACGCGACAGCACACAGAGTAGCTTTACAGGCTGTGGAGTTGATTAAGTCAGGGCAGCGTCCAGAGCCCGACATCTAATAATGATGCAGACCTTGTGAATTCTGCTTGTTCTATGGGGTTACGCAGGTGAGTCGTGATAGTATGGAGTAGCTGTGATCCCCTCTTTCCAGCTTCTTCCCTTCACGCAAGTCAAGGAAGGACTCATAACCTTGGTTCACTGTCCTCCTCAGTCCATCACCTATTGGGATGCTTAGGCACTTGTGGGGTAGTTGAATATTCTACACGTGTATCTTTTCGCAGTATTGCGCGCTATTTTTGACTTCATAACAGTGAAGCTCCACACCCATGACTAGCCACGCTCTGTCCCACTTAGACCATAGAATGTTGTTATGCACCGATTAAGCTCCTGCATTTGACAAAAATCACCCTCGCGACCTGAGAAGCCATTCACGCAGGGCATGCACGGAGCGGCAGCCACTATGTCTTGCTCTGGAAAATTATACCCTGTGCACTAGGCTGGAAGAGCGCGGCTATGCGCAGGCCGTTACTCCAAAATAGCAAAAGTTGAAGGAAGAATGATTTCTATGCCCTAAATATCAACAACATCTGAACACCCCACCCTCTCATGGGTATCAGTAGGGGGAAGAGACCATGTTCGCTGTTAAGAAGGGCGCTTGTCGGCAGTGTCGGCTCTCTCAGCGTATCTCGCTGGGCCTCCTTCAGCTTTAAAAGGTTGTCCGCAGTGAGGGGAATGTGAGATTCGCATAGCTGGGGACATGAATGTGGTGTTGGAAGGGAAGTAGAGGGAGGGCAAGTTCTGGTCGACCAGGGTCTCTCCACAAATTCGGCCAGTTTGCGCAGCAGGGGGCAGTAAAGGCGGCCAGCTTCCCAGGCAACACCCATCGACTAAAATAGTCACTGGAGGAGGCAGGAATAATTGGTGAGCTTCATAATCCAGCTTTCTAGGATTCCATGGAATTCATTGAAAGCTGCTATCATGACTTGCCAATGGAGAACTGCTGAAGAGGACAGATGATTCACATGAAAACCCTCAAACATATAATAAGGGGGGTAAGTAACGCGCAAAGGAGAAGGAGCCATGGTAAAGTAAACCATCTCACCTCCCTCTGTCAGCTTGAAATATTTAGGCATTGCCTTTGAACCATCCTCAAATCATCGGCCTTGCTGCCCTGTTCCTGCCCCTGGGTCAGCTGGCCACGCAAGACCTCATGGCACAGAATATTATTATTAAAGAACCGCAGTAATGTCACCCACTTCACTGATCTGCTTGGAACTGCCTGGGGGCCCAATTATTCAGGTAGAGAATAATGCACTAAGAAATTGCCATCTGTATCGCATCCCCTTCATAGGGCCGGCGACACTAAAAGTCAGCATTGTGAGAACATTACCGAATTGCAAAACAAAAATATGTTGTATGTTACAAGAACTTGCTGCTTCGGCCTATAGGGATCCTTTCCGGCAGGAATTGTGAGGATCGGGGTGAACAAAGTTCAAAAGCAGTAGAGACAGAATCAAGGGACAATAAAGATATTTTCTATGGGTTGTAAGAGAGTTCTCGATGGCTTGCTTTTTACACAACAAACATAGAGAAGGAGAACTGCGCATGACAATCTATTCATAAAAAAGCACGAGCTACAACTTTAGCGGGGGTTTGACACAGGTGGGAGAAAGGTAATGAGGAAGAATGCTCTCAGAACTGTGCAACCAGATGGCGTCATCTCGGCAACGGGCATGCTAAGAAGGCAATTGGGGGCACCGCTGGCTAAGGTTATGGAACGACGGCTGCTAGTATGTGGAGGCCATCCCAGTAGGGTGTGGTGCACACTCCTCGTAGACAACAAAATGTAGCCGCAGACGGATCTAGAAATGAGGGATTATCTTATATTTTGTTGTTATGCCCTGAGGAAGAAGTTCCAATCGGTTGAAATTGATGGCGCATGGTTTTAATAATTTTGCTAAGGTGTTCCATCACCAAAAAACCTGAGAACACAAGGCTGCGGTGCAGGGTCATATAACCGCTTGGATGTTGCTTATCTGCAACAAATTCTTCCACCATCTCAAAAAATTGTGGGATGTGGCTTCCAGTGATCCCTTGTTTTCGGAGCGTCCAGTAGAGAGCTCCCAACGAAGTTACGTTCTCAGCAACACCCAGTGATAACGCTAAATAAAGTAATATAAAGTGCAAGCATGAAGGCGGCGCAAATGTTGAAGACTATATTGAGGCGCAGAAAGAGTTAGCAACCAAAAAGGAAAGTTCCAATTCGAATCAGGGAGGTACTTGTTAATTCTTCTGATTGAAAGGGCTGCTGATTTATAGTGGGATATACAGGAAGGCGATTCACCGGCTTGGTTTTGACACTGGAAGGGTGCTTCCACTCTGCCTGAGCATGGGCCAGGTTGTCCAACCGAGGACAGTCAGGCTGGTCAATAAGGCCTTTTTGGTTGGTTTCATTCTCGTAGCATCCCTTCGATCTCAGATCAAGGGGAATACCTTGTCATGAGCGGAACCAGCGGATGGTCCTTCTGCAGAACAGCATCATAACGCCCCCAAATTTCTGTGTACAAATTAAACTGTGTCCTCCGCACTATTTTTCATGTTCCTGGAGATTTCTGTGATGTATTTGTTCGATTTGGAATAACGCATATTCTCAACGAAGGCAATCTTTCTTTGGGTAAAGCCAAAGGCGAAGCTCTTTGGGCAAAGGCGACAAAAGCGCACAAAGCCGGATGTTGTCAGTTGGAACGATATAATCAACATCATCCCGAAGACTCCCTATTTGTTCTTCCATGGGCAAGGCAGAGTATCTTAAGCTGGAAGAGCAGAATGGTTTTCCATCTTAATTATGCAATCACATTTCATCAGCCTTCCTGATATAAGTTTCACAAAGAAGACAGAAATACTGAAATTGGCACCCAAAATATCCCTTAAAACAAATGCTTGGACCCCACAGAAATTTCTGTTAGAAAAAAAAAAAAGATGAACATCTGGTACAAGTATAGAACTAATTTCGGTAACCTCCTAGCAACGAAATGTGCTGACAAATTCTTCAGCAGAATTAAACCAATCCATAACGAATGGCGAGAAAGTAAGGAAATGTATGCTTGTTTCGCTTTTAAATTCTGCCTTGCGAGCTGCATCTGCAGCAGCCCTACCTGGTGGCCAGCTTGGTCTTCTTCGCCATCGAGAGGCCGGAGGCGTATTGCAGGTGCCGGCTACTTTGCTGTGTCCCCCACCAGGAGAGACAGAATTAGTAAGGGACGAGACAGGGGAGTGACCTCAGCCGAGGTGTCGCAAATTGCAGCAATGCCCACACACCTTAATCTGGGCCTCCAAGTCGTCTCTCAGTTACGAGACTGCCGACTCATGGAGGAGGCAACCCGCGTGATTTGAAAAAACCCCTCAAGAGGAAGTGTCAGCGACGGGCTGCTCGGCAAGAGTGTTTAAGATTTAGGGAACAAGGGATTGCCCTACAAAGATTCTTCCCAACTTAAAGCGGCTATCTATTTTACGGCAGTCTTGCTCTGTGTGTACATGTCCCGTCACCATCAAGTGAACGTCTCCAATCCAAGGACATGTTGGATCAAAACCTTATTATCCCTTGTTCAGGTGAATTGATGCCCAACACTTGATCTCAGCTCCCTAAAGTAAACACAGTGTGAAACTCCTGCTAAGAGCGATGGGGATTGTCCTCTGACTTTCTGACATGGGGACATTAATAGCGTTAGGATGCGCATGTATATTTCGCGCTGGGCCTAAGGGATGCCATGCGACAGGCATCTTAGCGGTGTCAAATTGGCGTGAGCATGGAAGCGAATGGAGTAACTAGGGTGAATGGGCAGGAAATGCGACACAACAGCCACGTGGTCCTGGAGCTGCCCTCTGCCTCAGTATGTCCTCAATGATGCCATAGCTTGTATGGCACGACTTGGTGAATATTTCGCCGAAAAACTGGTTGGCCTGGGTATCCTAATGTTAGTGAAAGCCTATTAGTCCCGTCGCACCAGAATGTCCATTGCCTGTCGTTGGCAGGAATTTGTTCATTTTGGGCACAGAGCCTGGTCAAAACCTACCATTCCTCTTGGTAACCATATGATACAGCAAACGATGGACTGACTCGCCTAGGGGGGTCGTAATCCATGGGTCCCACCTTGCAATGCACAACATCAGAGCCCATTTTCTCGTCATTAAAAAAACACAACCGGCATTCTCATAGAACCGCGAAGCCACTTTGATGGAGGGCGCTGGAAGCGCGGCGGCTCCGGCTATACGAACGAGTCATCCAGCCCCTGTTCATGGCAGAGTGGCTCACCACGAGGCCCAGGCACATGAGGCGTACAGTGAAAATAACACTTTCACGGCTTATGAAACGGGTCCGCACAGTTCAAGAGCAATGCCAGCAGGCTCTACAATTATACTGGGGGAGGTGTTTCCTCCCTAGGGAATCAGTGGGCTGGGTAAATTAGTAGTAAAGGATACTTCGTGCATCAGAACATCAGGGAGATTACCCGAAGAAAAAACGTAAAGATCACGGACAAGGGAAAAATAGGGTTATGTTTTTTGGGCCTGTCGAGGCGAAAGGAAATATAGCCACCAGGACATTGAGAGCAGAATCTACACAATAAATAATTTGGAGGGCCAACTGAGCAAAAGAGCTTCAATCCGTAACCCCCACCCGCTGGGGCCTGTCTCCTCCCGGGAGCTTCACAGCGCAGCTTGAGGAACGCGCAGGCCTCTCCCACCACAGAGGTATGCCCAAAATATCTCCAACATCTAGGCATGGTGAATAAAAAATGAACTAGCAGACATTGCCGCGATGCCGGCTAGCACCCCTCCGCAAGGGACTTCCGGTCCCCTTGGGGTATAGGGTACCGAATAGGGTCTTACAGTAAACGGTGATGGGTGACATTATGAGCGCAGGACGATTCTGTGGCTATTGGAATAACCAGCAACGGCCCAGCTAAGAGCCGACAGGAGTCGGATTCGACTCTGCTGACCTCGTCTTTTGTAGATCGAGTCGCTTGATAATTTATGGAGAGTTCCGAAAGTTGCTTGTACCTCCAGGTGGGGGGGCGGATAAAGTCATGTCAGACTACCCTCCGAAAGGGGATCTTACCAATAATTTTAAGACCCACAGAGGGGCTAGTACCTCCTGGGCAGAAATTGGGGTCATGTTTTTACCAAGAGCTAAAAGTGAGTAATTTGTCATCCGGCGTCTCTTTAGGTGTCCGACGGGTAAAGCACTTCACACGTTCTGTTCGTTCCTCTCTAAAATGAATAATGGACCTTATAAAATATGAAGCACGTTCATAAACAGACTTAATTGTAGGTATGATGGTAGTCATTTTCTAGTGGAGGTGCCTGCAGGAAAACTTAGGGAAATGTTTTTGAAGATCTTATTCCTGTTCAAAGGCAGTAGGATTCAAAACTGTCCATTAGTACTTTTGAAGGGTCTATGATCATGCTCATTATAAATCCCTTAAAACGTTTTTGGCAGAAAAAGTTTTAGAAAAATAAAAAGTGAAGGATCTAGTTCTTCATGCAGTTTGTCTTTAGATCAGCATAAGTCATATAATTGCAATCTAAGGAAGAAAGAAATTTTTTTCTGGAAAATATTCCCAACCATGTATCTTTTTGGAGGATTGAGACTATCAAATGTTCTTTGCTTGAGTTAAGGTAATGACAAATTATTAATTAAATGGTAAATAAGGTCTCAACAAATGTTGCCAGGTTGAGGGATGTAGACGGTGTGAAGGGCTCTGCCTTCGTGTGGGAAGACCCAGGAACCACATGACCACTGCTCCGTTCAGCGGCCCACCAGCCCAAACAGAGGGAAACTGCCCACGGGCACACTCCTCGCAAAGGCAATCGGTGTGTATGAAATGCTCGACGCATCTTTCACGATGTGATAAAATTCGCTCGCCAATCCAGGGATCCATTCAGGGGTGAGGTTGCATTGTGTCGATCTCACTCCATGGTGAATGATCGCTCAGTTCGGCGGTGCTTGGGCCTTCTCGCTTTTCCCACGCACCTCCCGTCCTATGGGAAGATGGGGAGCACAAAGGCAAAGAGAGGCCATGAGCATTCCCAGCAGCTTCCCATGTGGCCCACACAGCCGCCGACACAGCCCAGGCAAGAACGGCAAGCCACACCGCGCTGCATTGTGCTCAGGATATCGGCCTCTCGGCACTGTCCTCGAGCCTGTCGGCCTGCACAGGAGGCATCTGCCACTGCAGCCCATCCCTGGACTCCTCCTGCAGCAGGAGCAGGCACTGTCATAAAAAAAACAGGACTCCAGGGAGAAAAGGATCAGGGGATGGCTGCTGGGACGCACTGGCTGCGCTCAGCCTCGTCCCTTCGTCGCGCTGCGGGAACGAGCCCTTGGCTCAGAGATCATAGCATTCCATGGTCAGGAGCCTCCCCGCTCTACATATCTCACCACATCGGATTCACGGGCCTTCGGCCATCCACATGTGCCAAAGGGCACGAGATCTTGGGTCAGCGAGGATATGGCATGATTCAGCCTCCGCTTCGCGTTCTGCCACTGCTCAGTGTCATCCCAACGCATAGGCGAGGGGGGTTAGTCTCGGGCTTTCACCATATTGTGGCGGCGGCTCCATTCATCAATCAGAAGGGATTAAAACGCGAATTCCCAGGAAATGAGGATGGGCAGAGGGGTGAGAGGAGATGACGCGGGCAGAGACCATTCAGGAGTGAGAAATCACTGATGTGGGGGGGCAGAACCTACAGAATAAAAAAAAAGCAGCTCAAGTTGGCTGCAGTCTTCTGGTGGCCCACTGTAACATGGGTAATCAAAACTTTCTGGCTGCAGGCTTCCTTCTGGGAGATAACTGTCTTCTAGTGGGTTGCAACCATTTTTCCCTCGCGCCATTGGCGTCATGATGGGGATGCTGAGGCTTGTGGTTGCTCATTGCTCCTGGTTTCAAGTCGCTCCTCTAGGCTCCAAATCCTGCAGCTCGCAGGCTGTGACACCCTGGAGCGGGGCTGGACGCTTGTGGCATGAACAGGATAACGCTTTGGAGGCAGCCATCAAGCTCTCGGGGATTGACAAGCAGAGGATACAACTCT
>CM019236.1:58586298-58598094 GCA_009741485.1 Malurus cyaneus samueli | reverse complement strand
AAGTAATTCTTATATCATCATTTATCTTGGAAATCTAGCCCACAACTGTACTTTCTAATTCTCTCATCCAGGAATGTGTCAGAATAATTCACACTTGCTTCTATCACTGCCTTTGACAATTTGTTCCATTATTCAGTAATCCTCTGCATAAAGAAATTCTGTCTGAACTGCTTATAGACTAATCCTTTCTTTTAGATCTGTCTATTATCTCTGTTTTTTTGTAAATTATTATCTCAAACAGTGCCTTAGTGACAGTGTGGTTCTTTTCCTTCAGGATTTTACATGGGCCTAATTGAGACCTCATTCTGCTAAGATCTGTGCTCTCCATGTGTCTGAATTCAGATATTTTAACTTCTTTCACCAATGAATGGAAGTGTCTTTTCTTTTTCGTCTCTTACAGAAAAAAAAGCCAACAACAAAACCACTATACCAGAATCAGAGGCTGATTCTTGTTTACATCAGTTCAGCAAAGCAAAAGAGATGAAAAAGCCCTCATGTTTGACAAAACTTCTTGGCATACAAGGAGTCTCCTGGCTTGGTTGCTCTTCATACAGTTATGGGAAAAGGAGACTTTCAGGAGTCTTCATCTGCAACATTTGTTCTCCACTGCGCATCTCTGGTGAGCTGGCAGAAATGCAGGTACTTGGTTTACTTGGTTTCATCTCTGCTAGTATCAACAGGACTTAATTAAGATTTTGTTGTTGCAGGTGTTTAGTCTTTCTGCAGTAATGGAAAAAGAAATTTAGCTCTCTATCCTTTTCTGAACAGTCCTCCATTTTTTTGTACACTTAGGCTTTGTTGTGCTGCATCAAAACATTGTGTGTCAAAACATTGGATCTGGGGAGGGGGAGCCAGTAATTTCAGCTCTCAACACAAAGATGGATTAATGGGTTTGCTTGATGGGCTGCCTACTTGCATAAATCTCTCTATATATTTGTCCTGCTCCCACTAAGACCTTGTTTACTCAAATAGGTTCTGTATTATATTGGTTTTGATTCATCATTACTCCATAAGCTGCTTTGAGATAAATGTACAGATCTGAAGGATCTACATAAAGCTAAGTTTTTGCAATTCTTTAGAAACGTTGGACATCCATTTGTTCAGCTCTACTATTTCTGATTTTCCTAGGTGAGGAACATTGCCAGGAATCTCTGCTGATGCTATCTTCTCTTATAACATAATACTTAAACTTGGTACTGCACTTTAAAGATATGAAACACTGACTTATGGTTATTCTATCGACATTTATTCTTCCTTGATAAATTTTAGTTGGAGAACCTCTATGGAAACTATAGCATCCTACTGGGCTGGTTCTGATTTGGTAATTAATTATATGATGTTGACTGTAATGATGTTGCTATCTATTTATAGAATATTTGAGGTAAAGCTCTCAAAACTTTACTTTTTTTTTTGTTGTTGTTGTTTTGTTGTTTTTTATCCTAGGTGGCAAAGATAATAGAGACCAGTACCCCAGAATATATATATTCTTTAAGGTAACAATCAACCTGGTGCTATATCTGGTATTTAACATTTATTTTTCTATTAGAGTAAAAAAAATTGAATTAATTTTGTTAAGATGAAAAGTTCTTATGATTTTAAAAAGAAAGAGACACCATGTTTTAATTTGGCATTACCCATTAAAAATGGATTCTTAATGATTTGTCAGTTTCACTGCATTATCCATAAATTTTTTACTTTTCCATAATGCTGCACTCCTGCTTGAGAGCTGCATTTTTTGTGAAGTTTCTGGAGTTGATAAAAAAAGAAAGAAACCATAGCAAAATGCTCTTCTCCTCCTCCCCCCCCCCCGAAACTATGACTCATGTCTCCCCAAAAATTTTGATTTGTCAACAAATTTGTTTCCTATTAACTCATAACAAAAAATTGCCCCCTTCTTTTCCATAGCAGGATTTTTATTGATATCTTGCACTGCAGGTGTGTGCGTTATTATATATTGCTTTCCCTCTGCATGGTTCTCTCACTGCCACTAATAATGGTTGATCTTTTCACAACAGTGAGTGGAGGTTAGGGGTGAGTGAAAGTAATTTTTTGTCTATGAAAAAGTGGGAGAGAAGGCCACAAAGATTTCAGTCTAAAAGCTTTCTAACCTGAAGTCAGAAGACATATTGTTATTGTTAACATTGCTTCACAAGAAAGCCAACAAACTATGGAGGTGTAGCACATGGAAAGAAGACAATTTTATTGCTTTGCATTTCTTATTTTTTGAATGTCTGAGTTTTTCATTTACATTTTTACCAGTTTTAGGATGAATATTTAAAATACAGCCTAAGATTAATGTTATTTTTAGTTATAAAATTGAAGTTTTCATTTTAGAAAAACTATTTGGAGAAATTATTACTTACAATTTCTCCAGCTGAAAAATTTTTCTAAGATGTTTCTTTTCTATTAATAAAATCCTAATTCTATTGATTGACATTTCAAACAAAAGTTTTCTACCAAGCCTCCATGTTTTGCCAGAAGAGGCAAGTATGCTGTGTAGAACTGCTCAGTAATTTCACACTTACAGGAAGTGGAGAATAGAAAAAAAAGTTGCATTGTAGCCCCTGCATTCATTTTGTAATATTATCTGTAAATATATTATGCTTCTCCTTTTTTTTTTTTTGCCATGAACATGGTTCCTTGCTGACTCATCTTTTCAGTCAATTTTAGTTTCAACTTTTTCAAAACTTCCTACATTTTAAAAGCCTTATTGTGCCCTGCTCATGTCTACATAAACAAAGCTGGATGAGGGGTGGGCATAAACTTATATAAATCCCCACGGGATGTCCATGTTTTCATCATCTTACTTTAGTATTTTATATTTGTGCTGGACTGATTTGATTCCTTTAATCCTTTTGTGAAGCTCCTAATTCAGCAACGTATTGCAGGTATTTTTGCACCTGCTGTGCCTATAACTAAGTAGCATAATTTTTCTTCTGCTTTCTACAATGATTGTCTTACCCAGGTCTTCTTGCTTTCCGATTTCATAGTGTCCACCATCTATTTTTGAGGTCTTTGTACAGGATTTTCAAAAGATCATAGATTTGCATTATTAAAAAAATACAAAAACAAAAAAAAAAAAAAAAAAAAAAAAAAAAAGAATATAATTAATAATAATAAATAATAAATAATATTAAAAAAACAACAACAACAACAACAACAACAACAACAACAACAACAACAACAACAACATAACAAAGATTGACTTCAAAGTTCCTGTTCCCCACCTTCTATTTGTCCATATGCCCAGGGTCATGGTAAAACCACCTACCTATGCATAGACAGAGCCCCCTTTACACATCACAGCAGATACATGGCAAGCTGCAGGACATTTCAATGAAGCACAAGCATGCTGATTTAATCTGTAGAAATTTAGTTTTGAACCAGGATTTTTGGAAATTTCTGACTGCAGGTGGCATTTCCAAATTTACTGCCAGGCACTTTTTTTGTGTGTGCACTTTAAACTTCGAACTCCATGGGAGTGTGTCGTTGAAGAAACGTGTACTTGCTTAGGCATTCTCTGCTCTGCTAGACATCATGATCTAGGCTGTTACCTGCTGTCCCAAACATTTTGTTCAGCTCCTTCATGGGCCTTGAGCAGCTCTGGTCTTATCTGACTGGAGTATTTCAGGGAAGTTAAGAAAATAGAGTGTTCTCCATTGTTTCAATTATGAACAACATAAGAACTGCACCCAAAGAAGAGGGGCAGTATTTTTTGTTTGTTTCATTGATGACATAAAGTGTGGTAAATGCACAGCTCTGATAATTTCCATCTTTAGCATAACTACCCTGCCCAGTCACAAGTACCCAGGTTGTACTTCCATCAGGTATAGCCCAATAAACTCCTGGGCTGAGGTAGCTGACACAGAAGACCAAGGAAAATGCCATCCTTGATGCTTAATTCTACACAGTTCTGTTGTTGCTCTACTTTGTTTGTTTTCCAGCTGTTTTAGAATTTCCTTCTCAGAAGAAGCCTTAGTTTTTGTTGTTTTTGTATACCAGGTAGAGCAAAGATACAGCATTTTGAAAAAATTACCTCTGCTTAGTTATTGCATTGGGTAGATTCACAGAACTATAGAATCATAGAATGGTTTGGGTTGGAATGGACCTTCAAATGTCCTCTACTTCCAACCCTACTGCTGCAGGCAGGGACATCATTGCTATTCCCCCTGCTCCAGACTGGCACTGTCATGGAGCAGCCCAAAGGTTGGGTCCTGCGTGGTGCAGGGCACCTCCAGCTCCCCAAGTCAGACTTAGAGTATTTGGAGAATTATAGCAATGAAGCTGATGATGGCTCTGGAGCACAAGTCTTAAAAGGAGTGGCTGAGAGCTCTTTAGTCTGTGGAAGTCTCATGAGGGATCCCTTCTTGTTCTCTGCAACTGTCTGAAAGGAGGTTGTGTCAATTTGGGTGTTAGTCTCATCTCCCAGGTAACAAGGTCAAAAGGAAATGGCCTCAAGTTGCATTAGGAAGGCTGAGATTCAGGAGAGGTGGACATTGGATAAGAGACAAAATTTCATGATTGGAAGTTTGCCAGGCATTGGAAAAGGCTGCCCGGGGAAGTGGCTGAGGCACCATCCCTGGAGGTATTTATTTGTAATGTAGCACTTAGTGCATGGTTTAGTGATGGAACTGACAGTACCTGGTTTACAGTTGGACTCTGTGATCTTAGAAGTCTTTTCAAACCTAAATGACTCTATGATTCTGCTCTGAATGTTCGGTACTGCCAGGCTGGGTCCCAACAGAGCTACTAGGAAATATTAAGTTCTCTTCTCAATGTCTTTATTTCTTGCTTACAATATGTTTTGTATCACGAAACAATTTAAATTAAAGGCAAACAAATGTAAATCAGTAAAATACAAAAATATTGGAAGTATAAAATATGTTATTCTGTGCACAGTCTTCTATACGTGCAGCAGATATATTAACGTTAGTATTCAGATCTGTGGAACAAAATATTAAATCAGCTGAAGAATTTTAATATTTATTAAATATGTATGACTTTGTAGAACAGTAAGGAAATATATTCTGCTCAAAGCTCTCCTAATGCTGAACATTTTAATAAAACTTACAGCATTTTTCTACAAGTGCTATAAATTACCCACTTTAAAATTAGATAAAAACTATTTGAGAAATAATTATGGGTATATGCTCATTAGATTAGAGTTGAAGGACTGAGAGATAAGGGCATTAGGTCAAGTCTTTCAATCTGCCTCCAGATACTCACTTCCACTATAATACCTATAAGCACATTATGGCAACAGAATCTCAGTATTTGGAGAATTCTAATTCATTCCCACTCTCTCACTACTTGGCAGTCATTTTTAGGCAGTGTGCATAAAAAACACCAGCACAGAATTTGAGTAGGCTCATGGCATTCCTCTCTGGCCCCTTACTGCCCCCCATACTTTTCCTGCCGTGCCTTCAGGCTGCCTGCTGAAGCCATCAGCATGCAAGACTTAGCCAGCAGTTAGTAAATGTTGATTCAGACTGCAGTATTTACTTAATAATAGCATTGCTTTATCCTTGCTTTTAAGTTAATCACAAACAAACCTCCTTCAATCCTTGCCAGGAAGCCTCCCATAAGTCCATTGCAAATCATAGACATAATCTGTGTAAATAATTAATCTGCTTGAATCTTATGCCAGCAACACCTGCACCAACACTGATTACCAGATATGTAATTACATTTTGTTTGCATTTAAATAGATTTGCCTCCGCTTTCTGTAGTGGAAAGTGCCTGACCTCCACAGTGATCGAGGGCAGAATTTCTTGACCTCTCTTTGGCTCCCTGGTGTGAGTGGTCACTGAAGTAGACAAGGGTGATGTCAGACCATGAGGTTACACCTTGTTCAGTTAGAAATCAGTGTGTTGATCAACAAGTGGCAAATGAATCTCTCACAAGCTCAAGTAGTAACAAAAAAAGAAGGATTGTTATTGTACGGCTCCACAGTGCTTTCATTGATTCAGAAATTACCACATGAAATGATTTCTGAGATGGGTTGACCTTGATTGGTGCCCACCAAGCTGTAATATCACTCCTCTTCTTAACAGTACAGAGAGGAAAAAATAAGATGGGAAAAACCTTGTGGGTCAAGATAAAAACAATTTAATAAAGCAAAAGCAAAGGCCACATGCAGAAGCAAAGGAAAACAAAATATTTATTCTTTACTTTCCATTAGCAACTGGCCACTTTCTGAGAAGCAGATGTTGGAAGACAAACACTGTAAATAACAAATTTGTGCGTCTTTCTCCTTCTTTCTGTTGTTTTTTTTTTTGTTTGCTGCGCAGGCACATACATTGTGTTGGTCAGTTTGGGCCAGTTGTCCTGGCTATGTCTGCTCCAACACATGGCAGTGTTGGGTTGAGGGCTGGACCCAAAGGTAGTAGAGATCTATCCCAAGCTAAATGATTCTATATGAAGTGTTCTGCTTAGTAAATCAGTACTAGTTAATTTCACTAGTAAACCTGTACAGCCCACTGCTTTTATTCTGTCCTACTTCAGCCTTTTCTTTTTCCTGTTGTTCTTCCAGACCATCTGTTCAAGACATCTTTCTTAAAAGGCAGGAGACCAACAAGGAATGTCTGCTGTATGATTACAACTTTTCTCTACAGCACTTCTCTCTGAAATAAAATTTTTCAAATTAATTAAAACTAATGCTGTGACTTGCACTGTTATTTCAGACTCATATGTAATGATTTGGGGCCACCTTTTGTTTAGCCATGTATTTTTTCTTTCTCAAAATTTTGGAGATGTACTATGTATTTTTCCCCCTTTCATGTGATTGCAGAAATGAGTGTCTTAGCCCAAATACTCATAATGACACATAATGACTTAGATGAAACAGAGGGATAACTGGATACCTATGAGGACTGCATACTTCCACACAGATTTTTCAGATTACCCTAACCTCCTATGCTTTAGACAAAGGCAGACCAGAACAAGCTAATTTATAGTTATGGGATTAGATATCTTGTGAAGCAACAACATGAACTAAACCCACTAGAATGCAGGCAAAGAAGAATACCACTAAACAGTATTTTGGACTGACACTGATGAGGGACAGAACTTCATATATTTCAGCAATATTTTCAAGCAAAACAAAAAATTTTCCTCTGATGGAAGAAGGCTATATATGTCTTCATAACCCTAAGTAATACAAAGCAAGAGAAACATTAATGTCTGGTGTAAACTATCTATTGAATTCCAGCGTAACAGCTCTCCTACAGTTATCAAAATGTTACCATCTAAAGTCAAAGCATGCAGAAACAGCTGTCCTTACAAATCCTTAACATCCTCTGACAAAATAATCAAGATAAGCATTGTGAAGAAGGACAAAACAGAACCAGTGAGATTAGAAATATATTGTCAAATATATTAATCACATGTGATTAAGTCTGAAGAAAACATGGCAAGGCAGGCCTTACTTTGGAGCACATAAGAGAAGAAAAACCAAGGCAGACAAAAGCAAAAATGGAAGCCTGTAATTCATGTGGAATCTGAAAACCCCTCAAACTTGAAGGTATGCAGGGAGAAGAAAAAGGACTTCATGAGACCAAAAACATGAAAAAGGGAATGATAACGTGTTCGTTATTTTGCTTTCAATATGCACTCATCCATGAATACTGAATACGTAACAATCAGTAGCTGAAAGAGAGGAAAATTGCCAATGTATTGGTGATGCAAAACAACATTCAAAGCAGTTCTAGATCAGTCTTCCTTAGAGGCTTTGGACCACATCATGCAAGCAAGAATGAGACCAACAGAATCAGTGGCTGCTGACAGCAATTAGGGATATTTAGCAGTTTCCACACAGTACAAAATATTTAAAGCTGGTTATTTCACTTTAATTTTGCTCCTCAGAAACTAACGTGCTGCTACTAATGGTACTCTTTAATATTTGGGGCTGCTTTTCAATACCTGTGCAATCCTCTGGGGATCAGTGAGCTACACTTTTTGGAATGCCACAAAGAATGGCTGCAAAGTTACAGAGCGTTTCTTGCATATCCCCCAGACTCAGTGTGATGGTTTTGCTTGGCCCAGTTTTTGGAAGTGGGGGGGGGCCAAAAAGATGGCTCCTGTGGAAGAAGCTTCTGGAGGCCTTCCACCATGTCCAGTAAGAGCCAAGCTCTGTTGGCTCTAGGATTGATGGACATGCCATTGACCAAACCTGGGCCAATTGGAGATGGTGGTTACACCTTGTGAAAACATATTAGAAAGAAATCGAAACAAAGGTGGAGGCCAACTAGTTTTGCCAGAGGAGGAGGAGGAGGAGGCTGAGAATATGTGAAGGGAATGCAACAGACCAAGGTCAGTGGAGAAGGAGGGCAGGAGTGCTCCAGGCGAAAGAGCTGGGATCCTTTGCAGGCCCATGGTGACAACCTGGTGGAAGCAGGCTGTCCCCCTGCAGCCCAGTGGTGACCATGGTGGAGCAAGGCTGTCCCCATGCAGGTGACCATGGTGAAGCAGGCTGTCCCTCTGCAGCCCATGGTGACCATGGTGGAGCAGAGCTGTCCCCGCTGAGCCCATAGGTGCATGGTGGAGCAGGCTGTCCCCTGCAGCCCATGGTGACATGGTGGGCAGGCTGTCCCTGACAGCCCATGGGTGACCATGGTGGAGCAGGCTGTCCCCTGCAGCCCATGGTGACCATGGTGGAGCAGGCTGTCCCCCTGCAGCCATGGGTGACCATGTGGAGCAGGCTGTCCCCCTGCAGCCCATGGTGACCATTGATGGAGCAGCTGTCCCCCTGCAGCCCATGGGGCCACAACAGAGTGCAGAAGACACCCGCAGCCCGGTGGAGGAGGGAGTCCCCACGCGGAGCGGGTGGATGCCGAGAAGGGGCTGTGTCCAAGCAGAGAGAGAGGCTTGCTCCCGAGGTGAACAGCTCTGGCCTTGGCCTGCACCCAGGGACGAGGACCCATGGTGGCCAGCTAGTTTTGGGAATGACTGTCTGCCCGTGGAGGGACTCACGCTGCAGCAGATGTTTGTGGGCTGCTGCTCATGAGAGTGGAACCATGCCGGAGAGGTTCACCGGGAACTGTCTCCCATGGGAGGGACCCCATGGCAACGCAGGGGAAGACTCTTCTCCCTCAAGCAGCCGCAAGATCGATCCAGTGATGAACTGACCAACTCCACACCCTGAACTGACCAACCCCACACCCTGAACTGACCAGCCCCACACCCTGAACTGATCAACCCCACACTCTGAACTGACCAACCCCACACCCTGTTCTCCCCTCCCTGCACTGTTGGTGGGAAGCGGGGATGGAGTGGGTAGAAGACTGGTGTCTTTGAGGATTGTGTTTTACTTCTCATTTTTCTCCTCTGACTTCGTTAGTAATAAATTCACTTCATAACTTAAGTAGAGCCTGTTCGTCCATCAAGCGTTTCCTCCCCATTCCTTATCTCAACTCATGAGCCCTTTTGTTATTTTTTTTCCCCTCGCTCTTCTCTGCCCAGTGGCAGTTGGGGAGAGCGAATGAGCAGGTGTTGTGGGTGCCTGTCTTCCGGCCAGCATTTTAAACCACAACAGTCAGGCACCCATTCCAACCACAAGCTATATGCTTTTCTTGTTAGTTGTGTTTGCCATGTGAGTGTCTAATGAGGACAATTAATCAAGGACATGTAAATGAAGCTCAGCTATCATCCAAGACAAATACCATAACAGTCACAAAAGTAAAAATTTAGATGCACTAAATTCACGTAGACTGAATCTCTATGATTCTCGGTAGTTTGGTTGGGTTATAGTAAACAGATACAAAACCTTTGATTTTTATTAATAATTCCATGAAGTCTCCATTGTTTGCATTTCTGGAATATTAAAGTAAAAATTAGAATACAAAAGTGACCAGTGAAGTGAAGTACATGCTTAATGAGCATGAGTGTAGGTAGGCATAATTTTGTTCTATACGTCTACTGAGAGATTCCAATAATCTGATATAATGATATAATCTAGAGAGTGCTAAGATCAGAAAGTCTCAGCTCCAAAAGAACAGAACCTGACTGGGTATTGTCTACTGCAGGAAATGAAAAAAAATGCTGCAGTACTGTATGTGGGTTTCCATTGGGCACAGTTCACCAGGCTCCCGTACATGGATTTGCTGCTTGGTGCTGAGCCAGACTGTGCTATCCAAAGTAGCAGGTACCTGTGCTCTTCCTTGGTGCATCTGGATGTCACCTCATGGGCCCCATATAAGGGCAAATGCTTTCCTTTTCCCTAAAGGAAAAAAATATCCCTTTGTCAGAACCACAGAATTAGTCAGGTTTGAAGGGACCACTGTGGGTATTTGGTCCAGTCTCTCGTTCAAGTAGGGTAATATCAGAGTACATGGCACAGGATTGCATCCAGACGGTTCTTGAATATCCACAGTGAGGGAAACTCCACAGCCTCACTGGGCAATCTGTTCCAGCTCTTGGTCACCCTCACAGTAAAGAAGTTCTTCCTCATGTTCATGTGGAATTTCCAGTGGATTGGTTTCTGTCCATCACCTCCGGTCCCATTGCTTGGCACCACCAAGAAGAGCCTGGCTCTGTCTTCCTGGCACCACACCCCTTTAGATATTTGTACACATGGAGAAGGTTCTCTCTGTCTCTTCTTGAGGCTGAATAGGGCTAGCTCCCTCACCCTTCCCTTGAAAGAGAAATGCTCCAATCCCTTTCTCATCTTTGTTGTCCTCACTATCCGGTCATCCAACCTGTACTTCCTGAGTTTGCCCACGAGGATTCTATGAGATGCAGGGTCGAAAGCCTGGTTGAAGTCAAGAAAGACCATACCTACTGCTCTCCCTTCATACACCTGGGTAGTTGTTTCATTGTAGAAGGCAATCAGTTTGGTCAAATATGATTTACCTTTAGTGAATCCATGCTGACTGCTCCTGATCAACTTCTCTTCCATGTTGGAAGAGACGGCCTCCAGAATGAGGTGCTCCATCTCCAGGCGTTGAGGTGAGGCTGATTAATGGGTAGTTTCCGGGGTCCTCCTTATTGCCCTTTTTGGAGACTGATAACATTTGCTTTCTTCAGGCACATCTCCCAAACTCCATGACCCTTCGAAGATGACTGTTACTGGCTATAAGTCTGCCAGCTTTCTCAGCTCTCATGACTGTGTCCCACAGGCTCTGTGGACTTTAATATTGATATTGAGTTTGTTTAGGTGTTTCTGACCCAATCTTCATTGATCAAAGGGAGGTCTTCCTCAGCATTCATTTAGTCTGGTCTCCTGGGTCAGATATTTCTGAGGAGTGGTCTTATCTGTAAAGTCTGATGCAAAAAGGCATTAAATAACTGCCTTTTTTGTATTCTCTGTTACCAGGGTCCTGTCTCTGTTAAGGATGGACCAATGTTATCTTTTCTTTTCTTTCATTTGTGTTTTTCAAAAGCAGGTTTTTTTTTTTTTTAGTTTTTTTTTTTATCTTTGACATCTGTGGCCAGATTTTACTCTAGGTAAACCTTCGCTGTTCTAGTCTCAACACTGCTTATTTACTCTGTCCACCTCTCTATATTCACTCAGAGTAGCCTGGCCCTATTACATGTCCTGTCCATACTGATTAATGCAGAAATTTCTTTCATCCCCAGGGATCTCTTGCACTCTGATCTGATTTCTTCCTCATTGGAATGAATCATTCTTGGGTGGAACTGACCCTTTAATGTTGACCAATGCTTTTGGGCCCCTGCTCCCAGCATGTTTCCCCTTTTCCATTCACCTGGGACTTCTCCTGACTGCCATGGCTTTTTAAAAATCATGGAGAGTGTCTTGGCTACTGTGTCAGCCAATTTCCTCTGGACACATCTCATCAA
>CM019236.1:58561406-58586227 GCA_009741485.1 Malurus cyaneus samueli | reverse complement strand
AAGTCAAGAAAGACCATACCTACTGCTCTCCCTTCATACACCTGGGTAGTTGTTTCATTGTAGAAGGCAATCAGTTTGGTCAAATATGATTTACCTTTAGTGAATCCATTCTGACTGCTCCTGATCACATTCTTCTTCCATGTTGGAAGAGACGGCCTCCAGAATGAGGTGCTCCATCTCCAGGCGTTGAGGTGAGGCTGATTAATGGGTAGTTTCCGGGGTCCTCCTTATTGCCCTTTTTGGAGACTGATAACATTTGCTTTCTTCAGGCACATCTCCCAAACTCCATGACCCTTCGAAGATGACTGTTACTGGCTATAAAGTCTGCCAGCTTTCTCAGCTCTCATGACTGTGTCCCATCAGGCTCTGTGGTTTAATATTGATATTGAGTTTGTTTAGGTGTTTCTGACCCATCTTCATTGATCAAAGGGAGGTCTTCCCTCAGCATTCATTTAGTCTGGTCTCCTGGGTCA
Source organism: Malurus cyaneus samueli (assembly GCA_009741485.1). Classification (NCBI taxonomy): domain Eukaryota; kingdom Metazoa; phylum Chordata; class Aves; order Passeriformes; family Maluridae; genus Malurus; species Malurus cyaneus. The sequence continues at coordinate 58,585,754 of CM019236.1, read as the reverse complement.
GATATTTCTGAGGAGTGGTCTTATCTGTAAAGTCTGATGCAAAAAGGCATTAATAACTGCTTTTTGTTATTCTCTGTTACCAGGGTCCTGTCTCTGTTATGGATGGACCAATGTTATCTTTTCTTTTTCTTTCATTTGTGTTTTTCAAAAAGCAGGTTTTTTTTTTTTAGTTTTTTTTTTTTTATCTTTGACATCTGTGGCCAGATTTTACTCTAGGTAAACCTTCGCTGTTCTAGTCTCAACACTGCTTATTTACTCTGTCCACCTCTCTATATTCACTCAGAGTAGCCTGGCCCTATTTACATGTCCTGTCCATACTGATTATGCAGAAATTCTCTTTCACCCAGGATCTCTTGCACTCTGATCTGATTTCTTCCTCATTGGAATGAATCATTCTTGGGTGGAACTGACCCTTTAATGTTGACCAATGCTTTTGGGCCCCTGCTCCCAGCATGTTTCCCCTTTTCCATTCACCTGGGACTTCTCCTGACTGCCATGGCTTTTTAAAAATCATGGAGAGTGTCTTGGCTACTGTGTCAGCCAATTTCCTCTGGGACACATCTCATCAGTTTCCATAGACTTGAATGTTCTTCTGGTGGTCACACACCAGGTCTTCTCTTATGGTGGGAGAGACTTTGCTCCCTGCTGCTGTCCCAATCCTGCTGTCCATCTACTTGAGAGGTGTGGGAAGAGAGATTGCTATTGAAAACTGAGGCAAATATGTTGTCAGCCTTCCCCTAATCCATTGTTACAGGATGATGGTAGACATACCATGATCTTGCACTAAAATGAAAAGCCCTGTGATTACAGCAACAGAAGGATTAGGTCCTTTCAGATAGATTTAAAAAACAATGTTTCCCATTTAATTGACTGTACTTTGAAGCAGTTTCATAGCTGATGAATAACTAAATATACAAGTTATTTTATATAGGAGAGTATTATCAGTCCCTTTAGTTTTCCCATGGGTGTCTAAGCATTCAAGCTTTATCAAAAGTTATTGAAAATATTTTGTAAGCACTATTTTTGCTGTGTTAATATACAACCTGAAGTCTTGGAGTTTGATTTAAAAAAAATTAAGTTCTATAATTATCAGTAAACAACAAAAATATTTATAAACATATTTTATAAAACATGCACATGAACACAGAATTTTATACACATACAGTTGCATACACGCACACAGATGCTCACACAGGGACACTTACACAGTTATATTTACACACAGATTTATTAATTGATTTGTTTATTGATTTGGCTATTTATTAATGTATTTGTTTATATATATACATAAGTATCTAAATATTTGCCTTAAGATGCACACATACATTTACATCTGTGTGCCTACGCATATGTGTATACATACATGTGCATAGAGAGATATGTACTGATAGCAGAAATACATTCTTAACATTTCAGTGATGAAGTTGGAGTAATCCATGTTAGGTTTAAAGCAAGCATCCAAATATGTTAAGGTGTTACACATATTCCCTACCAGCAGCTCTTGCTGTTCCCTGCTACCCTAAATGAGTCTTGAAGTACGTACTACCAAATGTGAGCAAATTTTGTAAGCAGGAAATCAATGAAGGCAGGTTCTCTGCTCTGCTAGGTCTCCTCTAAATTGTTTAAAATAGATTTATGAATATTGAGAATAAAAAATACAACTAACAAAAAGGCTTCATGCACAAAAAGTGCAAAAGTTTCAAATAGTGATGGCAATGTATGTAATTCTGACATTCATACATTGTTCTAGCATCAGAGACCACAGAAATCAGGGAAATTGCTGTTAAACAATTGGATCTAATTACATATGCCATTAAAATTATTAAAAGCTAATTGACCAATCACAGAAGGAACAGGATGATAAAAGGGGGAAAAGAAGTATAGAAAATAGAAGACTGATATGAAGGTTAATGCACATGTATCAGCTCTATGGTTATTAATATTTTGCTTGGTTACATTCTTTGTTTTGTGGTTAAATTGTCTGATGTCAGCCTATCTGATGCTTCAAGAAACAGAAAATTTTGGATGAGATAATCAAAAAAGCTCAGTATAGCACATGTATAAACACAATAATACAGGTGCCTCCCTCACCAAATTGTATAAGCTTTTCCTTGCACCGGTTCTCTCTTCATGTGTTTAAGAGCAAAAGAAAAGGGGTTTTGTCAAAAAGGTGATGCTGTGTATCATATACAAAGCAAACCTAAATGCTGAAAGAGAAAACTGCTACTAGAAGTCAAGATTTTGTGTTTAAATATCTGATGAGTCTCATCCTGAGCTACAGCTGTCAGAGTTGCTAACGATAATTGAGTCAGTTACAGACAACCATGACAGAGAGGCAGTGTCTTGGAATTTAACACTGTGGACATCCTCACACTGAAAAGTCAGATGTATGATGTAAAGGAGTCAATATTTCTGCTATGTAAGATTTTCCTAAACATTTTCTTTCTAGTTTAGTGAAAAGTTGACCACCTGCAATCTGTAAGTGAAAAAATGTAAATAAAAAAGTTTTTTTGATTTTTAAAAAATCTTATTTTTTTTAATGCAGTTTAGCTTTTTTTGAATGTAGTTAATATCTCTTTCAAAACCCCACAACATAATGAAACCATGAAGATAAAATATTTAGAAGGTTTAAATATTTTCAATACCTTAAGAAAATATTTTTAAAGGAACGCTTTTTCAATAAGAAGCTTGAAATTACCTTTATTGACAATAAAGTTTTTGCAATAAGAAATCCTTGTGAGCTAGAGCACATAAAATGAGTTGTATATATACTGCACATTTCTACTGAGTTTTTCTTTCAAAATGCATTCACTTAGAAAATTTTATTTAACAACTGATTTTCTTCCTTTCAATAACTTTTAAGGAATATTAATATTTCACAATTTCTGGAGAGAAAAATATGAAAAATAAAGACATTATGTCAGTATCTAGCTCTTCACTAGGTCTTCAAATTTCCAATGCTGGATATCAGACGAGAAAAATAACTAAAGAATGTGAAAAAGGCAAAGAACAACTGAAGCTTTGAAGAGGTTAATTTGTAGTAAAATTACGTTTTGATTCAAACATGTTTTTGGTGTTTCATCTGATCAATTTATCCATTGCTAGTTTTGAAACATATTCATACATTGGAGTATTATCTTTAATGTGCATTTATTTGTAATGATCTTGTACAATTCTGTGGAGCACTTGATACATGTTCCTATATTAAATATGCAATTAGCATAGTTTTTATTTTCAAGAGGGTTTTTGTTAAATAACAGCTGGTTACTTACATGTAAGAACAGAGATCATGAGCACACACATCCCTTTGTCCATCATGATGCCTGCTAAGAAAGCGTAAGGAGCTAATTTGCAAAGAGTTATCTGTCTGTACATATAGGCAGCCTATAGATGTGCATTTATTATACCTGTTGAAAAACAGAGACACCAAGAATTATTTTATTACCACTAAAAGAAAGAACCAAAAAAACTGAAGGTCTTTTCCAGAAGAGAAATCAACCAACCAACTACTCAGAGAGCAGGGTCATCAACTAAAAAATAAAATTTATATATACAGGAGCCTGCAAAACCTCTCTGGCAAAGGATCAGGATGTAAATGCAACAAGAAGCAATGCTCAGAAGAAATCATCATCTTGTGAAACACACTAAGATGAGTATTACAAAGCCAAGAGATGAAAGGTTTTCCTGAAAATAATTTCTTATTATTAAGTTATAAATGTATTTTCAACTTTGAAACACCAGCATCAGGAATGGCCTTCAATTTGGAAAACAAATCTTGGTAAGCAAAGATATTGCACAAACCATCACTATGTCAGTCTGTCTCACTTTGAAAACTAAAACAACATGAACTTGCTCCATGCCTGTCCAGTGAGGTGGCATAATACTAGAGAAGATATATGGACTGGTATGAGGCTTACTGACTTCTGCTTTGGATATTTAGACATCTCAGATTGAGCTGTTCTGCAGAAATTAAATGAAAAGACAAATATGGATAGGATATTCAGCATTACAGGTGAAAGGCTACACTTCAATTTGGCAAAATATGTTTAAATTAGGCCTTATAATAGGTTGGTTCCCCATTATTTTGTGCCATTCATTTGGTTTTAGAAAATACTTTAAAATACCTCCTCTTGTGAAATCTTTCACAGCCAGCTGATTGTCTCTCTAGCAGAAAATGAGAGGCAAAATGTCAAGAAGAGCAAGTATTACCTTAACCTTGTATTACACTGATCAGAAGTTGTCCCCATGTCAGTGATTGCAACTTGTTCAGAATAACCTGATAACTCAGTCTCTGAGAATGCTAATCTTCAAATTCAGAGCGGCAAAGGACAAGGGGATTAAAGCCACATTCAACTGTAATGAGATCAATCATTAAAGGCAAAATAGAGTCCATTGACGTGAGATGTCTAGCATGTGTAAATGCTTTTTCTTTAAAGTTTTCATTAGGAAAAAGATTTAGAATCATTGTTCTGTCATTACATTTTGCCTATTATTTTCATTTTATTCTTATTAGGTTGTTAATAAAGCTCTCAATTTTCTGCAGTTACTTGCATTGTAGCTTCAATTTATACAGACACCAGGGGATTTTTCTGTTTGGTTGGTTGGTTTTAACGAGAAAAGGAATCTGGCTGTATAGCTTCTTCCTATTATTCTTCTGATTTCTTTTTCTTTTGAATATTTGAAAAGATTGTCTCATTCTGAAACTTTCTTTTTCCTGCTTTCTGTACGAAATAGAACTAGAACTCCCTATTCCCCTCAGAATTACTCTCTATGTTGGGCTAATGCACTTGCAAACTGGATTGGGAACATGCAGTCAGCTACTGGATGATGCTCCACTCCCCCTCCCCTCCCCTGACACCCCAAAACACCAGGAATTTAAGAGAAGTGTGGAGCATTGCTCCTTTGATTTTTATTTTTTATTTTTTTTGGGTAAAACAGAAATAAGCAACATTCAAATGTTATTATTTTGTGTTTCACTTTGCTTTGTGCAACTCCATTGGAGAAAGTTACAGCATTTCATTTCCAGAAAGCAAATTTTAAATTTATTTGGGATGAGGAATAGCAAAGGATACTCAACATGACTAATTAGCCCGAAGTATGAGCTAAAGGCAAGCAAATAGAATAGCAACAGAGCCAAATTGTGTGTGATTCCCATTCACTTTGCCTAGGGAGAGCAATAGAGTTTGTAAATGCACAGCTTTTGACCAAGTCTTTCTTTACCCACAAGGAACTAATTCTCATTTTTGCCACAGAGCATTTCTTTTTCTATCATTGAAACTGGGAAATAAGCTGGAAAACGTGAGTAAAATAAAACCTCTCATTCTATAGCAACTATGCTAAAAAATACAGTTTCAATTTCCTTGTTATGTTCCCCCTCCCATCTCTTGCTTATGCTGTATATACAAATACATTTATTGCATTTGTGCATATATTTCCTAACAAATTTGTTTTAAAGAGTGTTAAATTGATGATAGAGGCAGGATTCTAAGAAATTCCGAGTAAAGTACATGGTCTTCAGAAGAGTTAAAGCAATAAAGGCAGGCTTCCAGCCTTGGAACAAAAGAATATAGCAATGTTTTCTCAGTTTCAAAGTATGTGAGTTGGCTTACATATTTACCAGGCACAGATCTTGATTCTAGTATTCTTTAAGACTCATCTCTATTCCACTGTGACATTGCAGTTCTAGGTTTATTACTGCTAGACAACAGTACGAAATTGCTGTAATTATAATTACCTTTGCTTTCAGATTCTCCCTCTCTCAGAGCCTCCCTGGGAGGTTTTAAAGCAAAATAGCTAATAATATAGGTAAGTGAACTCTGTAACGTCGTTGTCATATGACAGGCCTGAAAGCATTAGCAGCAAATTCTCCCCTGAAGTACCTGGCTTTTCTGACATTCAATGAATGAGACAATTTCTCCTGACTTACCCTTGGCAGAGTCTAAGTCATCAAAACAGAAATGAATAATACAAAATCAGAAATTACATGATTTTTGGAAGTAAAAAGTGTTTAATGGAAGGGATTTTTAGTTGCACATTTTCTATTTTTTCCTGTCTGAAGCACAGACTCAATAAAAAGTTACTGCTTTCTTAGACAGTGTTTCCTGAATTTTGTTTCTATCTCAGCTGAGCATGACAAAAGCAAAGAGGGGACGGGAAGAGGGAAAGGAAGAGAACAAAAGACAGCAAGAAAAGAAACGACTTCTGAGGAGTTATTACTGAGCTAAGGGCCAAATATTGATAACACAAAACATAGATTGTTGCAGTAACGTCATAATTAACAGCTGAAATCTTGCCATACAACATGTAAAAGTAGCCTTGTGCCATCTGGTAATCATCTTTTTCCCAGGCAAAATGAAAATTAAGGACTAGAACAAAGCTAATCCCTTAGCCTTGGGACAGTGTCAGAACAAGCATATGCCACTTCTTGGTATATTTGTTCCCTAGGTATGTCCCTTGATATTACGTTAATAACTTAAATAAAAAACTCTTTATGTTCTAGTATAGGTCTCTCATAGGGATCTAAGGCAATTCACAAAAATAACAGAACCTTCATAATGACAAATATTGACTATCTTTCTTTGGAGTCCAGCTTTCACTCTGCTTTCTTCTTTTAAGTCTACTGTTGCAGTGACTTTTTCAGTGCAGATCCAGCTCTTAATATGAAAATCACAACTTTCAAAATCGAGTCAATTTTACTTTTATACATACTAATTTGCAGATGATCATGCATGCAAATTTCCTAACTTATTTCACATTTATGACAGGATTTAATATGCTTTCTACTGCATCTAAGCGGTAATATATTTCTTCATTAAGATAGAGTACATTGCCTTTCCAAGTACGTTCATTTTGTTTATATTTGCACATTTTGCTAGGCATGATATAATTTATAATTTTTACTTTAATTGATTTATATTTTGCTTTCCCATTTGCATTCAGGTGAACAGAACAGGAGGACAGACAAGAATAATAGCAAATGATGATGCAATGTTTCAATTACTAGCAATGTATCTTCCGCATTAGGCAGAAATTACTAGTTGAACATAGGTTTGAAGACCTTGACATAGCTGTGCTATTCCAGACCTTCATATGTTTTCAGGGGATAATACCTTTCCTGACTTAACTCATAACCAATTTTCTGTGATTAACTGCTTATTTGCACAGGTAGCTAAATGCATATGTAACTGAGTGCATTGGCTTCTTGATAACCCAGGTCTAGAAATGTTGTTTGGGTCACAAATTTCCCAAGAAGTCATCTACTCTTATAATCTTGAAGACTGGCATGTGATGGAGAAGGTCCATTACTTCTTCTTTGGTTTATGGCTTTTATTATTTGCATAGAAGGTCTTATTGTCATAAGCACAGAGGAAAATCACAGGTGAGGCATTTCCTTTACAGTGGTTTCCAAACATGATTGGTGAAAATACTGCACCTTGTCCAGTGACTTGCTTCTACTGCTGGGAGACACAGAATGAGTTTGACCAGTCTTGGCTGATAGCTAAAGCCAATTATGATCTCTCTCTCCTTGAGCAGAGGCTGAAAGAGTGTTGTTGATACTTTTGACATGGTCCATAGTACATAATAGGCTGTTATTAACCAGTGTAATCCCCAAATGCATGGATTCAAATGAAAGCAGCACTTTTGCTGTTACTTGGTACAGATGCCTGAGGGACTTGTTACTGAGATGTATTTTACAGAACAGTTTGTCTACAGCAGAATGTTTAATATAAATAAAGTATCCCCACATCTCTTATACCAATGTGTTTTCAGAAGCAGCAGTGAGATTCTAAGTCCACTGTGAAAACAAGTGTGCTTGTGCTTTTAATCTCTGGTTCCCTATTTTTGCCCCACAGCCCTTCGGTCTTATTTAAAGAAATAATGATTAAAATCTCATGGTTTCTTCCCTTTTCCTTAAGGAGTCAGAAAGTGCAGCTTTCTTAAATTTGAATAAAATTCCTGAATTCACAGCCCATACTCCATATGAAAAAAAAATTATAATGCCTGCAAGTGTCAGAACTCCTAGGGACTGACCTGTGGGATCACTCTTGTTTCCTCTGCTTGGAATTCTTCTGACCCTACTGCTGCTGCACTGAAGGCAATTCTTTCTGTTTGATGGCAAAGCAAAGTCCCTGTGTATGGCAAAGGATAAGGTTTTTGTCGAGTTAGAAAAACCTCAGTTTTCCACAGCAGAAGCTCTAAATTTTGGCCTTGATATGAGGACCACAACAAATTAAATTTCTTTGTGAAATGTGAACGTTATGGCATGCCATTAAGTGTCTCTTACCAGGCACAGCATTTTGAACCTGTTTTCTTTCTCAGAGGCAGATTTTTCTTTGTTTAGGTGACCACAATCCCTGAAGTTGCCTAAAAAAAGCACAAAACCCCCACCACATCCATTTATGTGTTTATCCTGATCTGCTGTTCGAAATAAAGATGTATGTTGAAATAACTGTACCTAAGTGAAAGTTTAAGCAAGAAATACCTTGTCCTTTTTATTCTGGCTGTCAAATGCCAAATGTTTTGACTGAAATGTCGGTACTTCACTTCCATAGAAATACTGGCCAAAGTAAACACATTCTGAGATAATTGGACAGAACAATAATTATACTTTAAAGCCTCAGTGCCTTAACTTTCAAACAGATTCGCTTTCTTATTTGCACCTATCAGTGGTGCCAAGAAACGAAACAGCATCATTCCAACTACCAACCCTCAAAAAGAAAAAGGCATCAGGCCAACATTACTCTTCCATGAAACAACACTGTATCAACATCAAAGGAAAAATTTATTTGACATAAAATAAATTTTATTTGACATAAATTAAAATTATGTCATGAAATGACATAAAAATATTTCCCAAGAGTATATTAAACAATAAAACACATTTCTATTTCTGTTTCTGTATAAGAAACAATGATATATAATTTTTTAAAGGCAAAAAATAAAAGCATTTCTCATGTAATCATTGTAAAATTTGAGGGAAATTTGAAAATTGATGTAAATCTCAGTTTTGTCACCCTTGCTGTTCAGCTTACCTTACAAGTCAGTCATTACTCTCAGGCTGAACTGTAACTATATTAGCTGGGATATTCTAAGTTGACTATGCTACTTAGAATTGGAAGCCAAAATTAGATGTTCAAAGGGAATTAAAAAAATCACACAGCATGTTTCCATCACTTTTGACAAGATACCATAATATGCAAAGGAAGATGTCAATCACTGAGTAGAGCTTGAGGGAGCTTGTTTACACACAGGGAGGGAAAGGTGGTGTGCTTGTCTTTGAAGATCCTTCCCTTTCAGACCACTGAAGATGATTTGTCTGGTGTTAGAAAATGAACCACACAAGAAAACTGCCACTTCCAAAGAAAACCAGAAGAAAAGAATGCTGAAAATCTTGAAGACCCAATTGAAAATTCATTATCACCATTTAAATTTGCTTCAAGCAATGTCTTGACTGACATCAGTAGTACCTTCAACGAAACAATAGCTTGACTGAGCCAGCTGTATTTGTAGTTCCTCACAAGTTCAGTTTTGGTTCGTATTCTTTGAGTACTGTAGCATTTTTGAATAGATAAATGAATTATTCTCCGCATGTCAGAGCAAATGGATCTCCATACAAGGCAATGAGTTATAATGTATATTACATTTTTTATTTAAGGCTCAGGTTACCAGATAAAAGCATTCCATAATCGATTTAAAATATTAAACAGTTTTCCATAAATGTTCATCTTTAGTGATCAATATCGACAGAAAATTTTTCAAACTCGTTTTAGGGAAAGAATCTTGGTAATTGTTCGAGGATCCAGGAAAAAAAAAAGTCAAGAAGTCATGGTAGGCAGCCATTTGCTAAGAATCAAGTTGTTCTTGTTCTGTGGTGAAGTAATTCTCAGACCGACGTACGTTCCAATCTTAAACGATGTCAAAAACTGCAATGTTCACTGTTGCAGTTCAAGTAATTTTTGTAAACTCCTTGCCCTTTACTTCAAGGTGTCAGGCTTTGGTTCAGGTATTCGTTAGGACGTCATCTAGCTACATTTTTATGTTTAAATATGTCTAAGCAACATTTGTACACTTCTCAACCAGGTCCGGAGAGGCCTTGGTTTTATACAGCCTACTTACTCCACTGATTCAGAAGCCAAATTCCCAACAAGAAATACATGTGTTTGCTAGTTTGTGACGTTCTTAGCTTCGGAGGGCATGTGTTTAACTCTTTTTTTTTCCAGTCATTCCCAATATTTAGACCAAACACATTTCCTAAGTATTAATTTCTTTGTCTCCCTCATTCAACTATTTACAGGAATTTGCAACTAATGGTTGTTGTTTTTACATTCTCTTCCATTGAAAGCCTCTCCAGCCCTCTCAATTATTATGATACTCCATTGGTTCTTTGCTGGCTTGAAAAGAGCTCTGATATATTATTGTATGGTTTAGCAAGGGGGATTACAGGATTTTTCTGTGAGAAGATGCCAGAAGCCAATCCCCTCATGTCAGAGTGTCGCCTTCCATGTTCTATTATGGCACTGTAGGGGGAAGTAGACATTGGGGTGAAGTTGAGTCAAGGTGGGGAATAGGTGTTTTGGATATTTATTCTATTTCTTATTTTCTACTTTGATTTGATTGAACATAAATAGCAGTTATCAAGTTTTCCCAGTATAAGTCTGTTTTCTGTTTGCCATGGACAGCCTAGGATCAAATTTGATCTATCAGCCTTCAAGAAACACATTTATGAAATGTGGTGTTTTGCTTAAATATACAGAGAGTTAAAAGTGTGGGAGACCAGAGTGTTCATGGTTAATAACTCAAAACACTTTGCCATTGCTTTGCTGAAAATTTGCGACAGTAACTGCCCAGTGCAGAGGATGTGCACAACCAAACAGAGGCCACAAGCTGGTTATCATGCCTTGTCCTGCTTACATAACTGCTCAGGTGTGAAAATTTCCGCTGGGTCGTTACTGACACATTGAGCAGTTGCCCTGAAGGTATTATCCCATTCTGGATGGGGCACTTGGGGTGGCTCAGCTGTGCTGGTGTGAGAGGCGGCTGTGGTCTCAGAAGTGTTGTATGACCATAAGAGACCCCTGAAGTGGCCCCGTGATCCCAATGTTAAATCAGACAGAGTAGAACTCCCACCCACGGAGGTACCTCGGCTGCTCCACCTACCTGAACATAAATTAACCCACTGCACTTTGTCGTTATGGTCTCCCACCCCTGATTGGATCAATCCACAACCATTGTCTTGACCAATGGACACTGAAATGAGGCAATAATGTCTCTATGCGGATCCATGGGCATGGTCATACTCCCTTCTTCCTTCTTTGAGACCAAATTTAGCCAACTTTAACTTTACCACACATAAAGCTTAACTGGGCAGAATGGAGTCTTTTATTTTAGTTCTGTAATACATTAAACCTGTGCATAGGATACCACACAGGTAAATTATGTCTAGTATTCAATTATATTTAAACGAACCAATCACATTACTATGCTTGCTGCCATTGCTCCTTTTAAGATTTGTACTGTGTAAAATCTGCTCTAGTACTGCAGTTTTCAACATAAAAAGGACCCTTTGGTCTCATTAATAAAATTGAAAATTTCTGCTTGTGTGAAGTGGTACAGTCCACAAGAGAATAGGATCATAGCATGACAGGGGAGCTACAGATTACTGGAACATATTAGCAATAAACAGTTTACAAAAAGATTTAGGAAACTAATTTTTTGTCTTTCCATTTAAAGCAGAAAAAAAAATTTTTGCACTTGTAGGTGAATGTTATTTTAAGAGCTGATCTTACATTAACCATTTGGTACATCTCTTCCTCTTCCCAGTCACATACAAGAATATGTTAGTGATAAAGGTAAAATATTCCCACACTTCCTGTGAATTTTAGTTATTCACAGCTTTATTGTCTGCTTTTATGAATATCAATTATAAATGAAATCCTTAGACAGGGATATTTTAACATATTTAAGCCCTGAAGTAGATATTTTCAATTTCAGTCAAAGATTGAAAATTATATAGTAATTCTCTGCATTGGTGTTGACTTTAGAGAAAAAACAAGCAGTTATGATTTGTGTAAGAATTATTTTTTCAGTTTTTCTGTGTTACGAAGTTAAACATGGGAAACTAACTTGATCTAATTGGAGAGCTTTCAGTACACTAAGCTCTGGCTAACATTGCATCTGGTAGGAAATCTCAGATTCTTGAAGTATTGCATGATCATGAGAAATTTTCCCTGGTAGCTTCTCTGCTCAATATCACTGCTGTTCTTTATGAATTATTCCATAGTAACATTTGACAAGAATACATTTATGATCCTTCTGTGTAAATCATGATTTTTCTCGTATTTCTTGCCAACCAAACACTGGTGGATTTTTCAGGGGAAAATTTCCGAATCTGAAATGTCTTAGAAGTTGCTGTTCATAAGCGAAATATGGCTTATGGGTTCTGATGTTCTTCTGTGCTTTTGAGAAGTTCTTTATTCTTAGAAGTAGGGGCTGTTGACACCTGTAGTTAAGCCGAGGTTCCCTGTTGCTGTGATGCTTTCTTTTATAGGCTTATAACAACAAGATCCAACACATCTGTGGCAACGCCTTTGCCTTAGTTGACAAAGCAAAACATAAAAAAGACCTATACCCCCCCCTAAAAAGAGAAAAACATCTTCCCACAAGAGTAAAAAACCAAAACACAAGTCTTTACTAATTAGCCTTAGACTTTCATATTTCATGAGCCTATCAAACGCTGAGAAGTCGTTTATGGTTACTTGAAATATTTATTCAAAGGATGGGTTAGCCAACTTCAGTTTAAACCTCAGTGTTTGTCATCTCCATGGTGCATTGTTAAAGTCACAAAAGGACTCCCAGATTGATTAGGCAAAAGGCATCATTAAGCAGTGATTTATTATGAGAATGTATTTATTGGAAACAATAATTATTTTCATTTTGACAAGGATAGATTAATTTCTATGTTTAGACCAATTAATGTTAGACCAGAAAGATGGTTGTGTACTTCTATGATAAGGATGTAATGAAAGTGAGGCCTACGCATTAAGGGCGTTGTTAAATCTTTCAGCCATTCAGCACTGCATTTAGGGTGAAAAGCCTGGATATCAGGGAGGAAAGACAATTTTCTTTTGTAGACTGAGCAAATGGCAGACAAAGCTCACACAAAAGTAAAACTGAGAAGTAGCGAGTTACTTTCTGGCTAGGGATGTCATGAACACAAACTTCTCTCAGGCCTTCCATGGTCTTTGAAGGTGCAGGACCCCCATCCTCAGTGAATTAAGGACACTGGCTAAACAGTGTCGACAACCTCTTGTACCTCTAAAACTACTGTTTGAAGGGTTTTGTTCAGCATTAGAGGATTCCAGTGGCCCGGCTTTGCTCTGTCTTTCTAATTCGTGTGGCATGGCCTATATCTAACTATAATGTTTATGCAGCTGTAGAAAATGACATACCCAACCAAAATTCGCCTTCCTTTTCCTGTGCCACTAATCGAGTCAATAAATAATTGCTGGGTTGTTTGCCTGGTAGCATCCTCTCTAGGTCTCAGAGTGCTTCACGCTGGAAAAAGCTCAGTTAAAAAATCAGGTTCTTTATTTTTGGTGGAGTAGAAACATTCCTCTCCTCATTTTGAGGCTCATGTAGCGAAGAAAGAAAAGTTCACTGCTCCATAAGAATCATTGGGCTCTGGGGTCATCTTTTGGAGTAGACTAAGTAATTTAAAGGAATCTCTACTTTGTGCAGTTAAGATTAAAATAACTGTACAGGTGCAGAGCCTGTAAGATTCCCTTCCTGGGGAGGGATATGGAAAGGGATTTTTTTTGAAACCCCATTTAGTGATTTTAAAGGCCAAATCTAAGCATGGTTTAAGCTTCTGCAATTAGTTAGAGATGCTGATTCAAAGTGAGAGGGCTCTTGATGCAGGTAATCGCCTTTGCCTCAAACCTGTGAGCACGGGTGAAGCAAAAGAAGCCCACAGCAGAGCAGGGACGCACCAGAACCCTTGCAGGGAGCAGAATCGAGGGCTGCCCTGCTCCTGAGCAACCAGGTCAAACATGTCCCAGTATGAAGACCATTGTTTACTTAACATGCAGCCTGCCCTGTAGATCACTTTCATGGTCTCCAAAGAGCTGAGCCGTTATCAGGAACGTTCAAAAATCCCTGGAAAGTCATTCATTTCCACTTTATAGTCCTATTACCATTTGTATAGTTCTTATTAAAATGTCCTTTCTCATTCAAGTTTTTCCTTTTAGTAATATACACTTGCTACAAACAGGCCTCATGCTGTTTGGTTTGGGACTTATTCATAGTTTTAATTGGTCACCCAGTGGTTAGCCAATAACCCCTTCTATGGGAAGCAACACTCCGATATGCTGTTAATGGCTAGAGGCTAGTGAATTGCCTCCTGGTACCCAGCGTACTGGGGATATAAGGGGAGCAAAATTTCCTCCACTGTGTTGTTGCCCAATGCTATCCTTCCACTCCTGAAATGTATCACTTTTGGTTCAAAGTATTTTGTGCTGCTTACTTACCGCTGGGTTGTTAATAGGCAGTGATTCTTCAACGCTCCTTCAGTGAAGTTACAGTCTGGTTACTTGTACTGCTAATCTAAAATAAGTTTGTACTCTAACACTGCAATGAAGGTAGCAAGGTTCATATTACTTCATGCGCAGCCTTTTGTTTAACAATGTTTATACCACCTTTGCTTATGCACATTTTGCAGACAGGCACAACTATTATTATCATGAGACATATGCCAAATGAGTTACAGCTCAATTTACCTCCTTGGAGTAAATCACTTGGTTTTCCTTCTCTGATTGCCACAGTTAAAGAAGAGTGCTGCATGCAGAGTTTCTTCCTCAGTCTATTTTCTCAGCTTTGAAAAACAACGAACAAAGTTCTAAAGGACTTAATCTGCCCGAGTCTTAATAGAAATCAAACCACATATCCTGGAGCCTGGAGTAATTTTAAACCCAGTAAGGGCTAAAGCAGAGCAAAGCGTCATCTACTTTCACTAACGAATTTTTATTATTACTTTTTTGCTACTATTTTACAATCCTATTTGAGTAAGACCCCCTATCATGGGCTATCTGAATGAAGAATATCTGTTGTATAAAGACTATTTCTTTTCTGCTTGCCTCAGCAGATGACACTCTCTCCAGCCAGAAGTACTTGTGCTGGTCTGTTTACTTTGTAGCTTTTCTCTTTACCAACATGATTTATTCATTGCATTCTTCACAGTAAATGCTTGAGACAGACAATAAAAGTGATGCCTCTTTTTAAAAGTTGCTTACAATTGATTTCGACTTCTCCATTTAATAATTGGAAGTTCATTATCTTGTGTATCACAACACATCTAAAGCACTTCAGTTTCACAAGCTGTTAGCACAATGGTGTTTTAGCTACCGAGATTTTGAGACTATTTTTTCTGCAAATAAAATAGACCCTGCAACTTGGAAATGGGCTCACTGTTTAAGGGAAGTTACATTATCAGGGAACAAATAACCATTTGCCTTCTACCTTCAGTTCCTATATAGAATTCATGCCAGTCAAAGAGCATGCTTTCTCACGTTTACATCAATGCAGGATGTACACAAAGCATTACATATCTCTAGCCCTCTGTAAGCGATAGAAGCAAAATGAAACAGCTTTTTTCTTCAGCGGCTACTTCTTATACCAGCTTCTGTCTTGTCAACAGTGACAGCGGCATGTGCTCAACTTCCAACAGATTTTACAGTTCTGAAGAAATTAATTCGACTTTGCTTTATCTTCCTGACTCTGGAGTTAAAGTAATATTTATTAATAAGAAAGAAAGAGTCTTATTGGTATGTTTGATATCACAGATACAATTTCTGCATTAATTTTTGTTAGAGTTTCACTTCTATGAGTGATTTTCTTTCTCTCTTCATTAGTTCCTGTTTCACCAGAACAATAAGGCTTATTACTTCAAACTCAGAGGCACATTGGTTTTCCTTTATTTTAAAGGCACAAGGAACACTCCAGGCTTTTGAGAAGGTGAAATGGTTCAGGAAACTGTTCAAAATTGACTTAGTCTTGTTTTGTGTATAGGCATTATTTTGCAAACACTTCTCCTTCTCCTGATTGAAAACAATTGTGCATGAGAGTAATTTCAGCCACATTGAATCCTGTTCAATAAAACTTCATAAGCCGAGGTGATTGCACAAGCTTTCACCTGATTTCAAAAACTAGGTTACTGGAAAAAAAAACCCAGAACATTTGATAAGAGTCCTTAATGTTTTAATTGAATTAAAATACGGATACCCTTTTAATGAACTTTACATAATATTGTAAGATAGTTAGAGGTTTTATACTTTTATGGTGCATTCTCTTTGTAATTAGGTAGCCTTGCAAGTCAGCTATGTATCATCTGAGGATCCCTTTTGTGAATTTGTGCATGTGCAGAAAAGTTGCATATTGCTCAAATTGTACAGAACAGAGCCCTCTTGGAGGTAGGGGTGAGTGCAAGAGAAAGGATGCCTTTCTACCAGCCCAGAATTTTTAGGGACAACCTTCCATTCAATTTCCTGTCAATTCGTCACTTTTGATAATTGTCAATGGATTTGGAAAAATATCTAATTGTTAAGAAGTGATTGTTTTACATTAATACTTTTGCTTAGATGTTTCTTTGTTTCTCAACCCTTCCAACCCTGCACCCTGCTCACTGGATTGGTAGAGCCTCTTCATTAGGTCATGTGTGCGATACATCATTATTTCCTTCACAGAATAAACAAGATAAAAAAAAAATATTTGGTGCATAAAAATATGATTAATTTGTTGGGAAAGTCAATAGAAATATTTTGATTGATTTCTATAAGTCTTGAATCAGATTCATACCAAATACCAGTTAAGACTAGCCAGAAATTCTGTCTCTGCAAAAGGTGTGATATTGCTCTATTTGTTTGTTCTGTGGACACTAAAGCTCAAAAAGATTAAAGTGGTTTGCTATCATTGTGCAGGAGTCTGTTTGGGAGACTGAGACAGAAGCTGTAACTGCTGAATCCACTCCCCACCCACCAAGCATGAGGATCAATATTGTTGTTTAACAATGCAGCTCTCTAGTCACTCTTATCAGGCTAGGCATTAATATATGCTGGTTTTAAGTTTTTTGTCCCTGTGAAGAGAAAATGGACATGTTAAAACCCACATGAACACTCCCTGTTCCCTGTACATGGGAGGAAGATGGATCCCCTTTTTATAAATATAACCAAAACGAAGAAGTTTTGCATCGGACAGCCCCATCAGCTGAAGCACTGGTTTCAGGCACCTAGCCAGGGTTTGCCAGTAAACACAACCGCGCTGTCAACGCAACCTTTTACAGTCACATAACACTGCATCACCAGCTTGAATGTCCCTGCTCAGTAAAGTTATTTCATTCTCTATAACTGCATGATGGAAAATGGCTGTCAAACTGTGTTTGGGAGAGGCAGTGTCCATCTCACTGTGTTTAAAGATATCTGAAAAACAAAAGACAACTGGGTCTGTCTGCGACGCAGCAGAAGGAACGTGTTGCACCCTTGCTTTGTTGCTTGAAAAAAACTCAAAACATGGCCCAAACGCATATTGGAAACTTTGGTATGCAAGGAAACTGCCTTTGCCATTATTTTAAATTTCCTTTTTTTTTTTTGTTTTTTTTTTTTTTTAAACCGAAAGGGAACTGTATGCACTCATGAACAATAAATCAGTCAAAAAAATATTCTAGGTTCATATAATCAATTCATTTTCCTAATGAAGACAGATCCAAAATATTGGCTGCTAGAGCTAAAGGGGCAACACGGTGTTATTTATCACCTGTTGGAAGAGTTTCTATTACTCTGCGCTTGCATCATGATTTAATTATTCCTAATTGATCTTAATAGATGGATGTCAAGTCTGGCCTTGCTTGGCTTCAATTATAGCAATTTTGTCGCCGCACTTTGTAGTGGATCTTGGAAAATATCTGATGATTTCTGTCTGTCTCCATTTACATTTGAGCACTTCTAGATTTAATTAAATGGTACTTGAAAATTTTATACATTATGGCAACAAGGAGAAAGAGAATGGAGATTTTATAACAGATATTGTCTGTATATTGTTTGTGTCAGTTTATACAGTATTGAAGCTGTGTCATTTACTCTTGTGTTGGTAGCTGGTATAGAAGTTTTAAGGGAGCATGGGTGAAAATCCTTCAGATTTTTAAGTCAGACATGTTTGGCACTTAAACTTTTATTTTCATTTGCTGGAATATTCAGGTACTGCCACTGCACAAGAAAGATAGACAAATATACTATTTTATGAACTAAGAAAATACCCCTGATATGAGTTGTATATGTTGTCTCCATTTTGATATTTTTCTTTAAATCCTAAATAAATTAATAGTTAAAAACTTGCTCAGGGTGGCTATCCTTGTGGTCACTAGAAGATTAATAAAACAATATCATATAAATGTAAAATGGTAGAATAGGCTGAGTTGGAAGGAACTCATCCAAATTATTGAGTCCGACTCCTGGTCCTGTGCAGCATACCTGAAGAATAACAGCATATGAGTGAGAATGTTGTCCACCATGTCGTGGACTCTTGGTGTGCTGTGACCACTTCCCAGAGAGCCTGTTCCCAGTGCTCAACCACCCCTGGATGAAGAACCTTTGCTCGTCTCTCACTAAGCCTTTCCTGATCCATCTTTCTCTGTTTCCTTGAGTCTGTCCACCCGTCTGACGATGAGCAGATCGGTTGCCGCCCTGCCTTCCCTCATGAGGGAACACTGTGGCCCCGGTAAGGTCCTCCCTCAGTCTCCTTTTCTCCAGGCTGAACAGACCAAGTGACCTCAGCGGTCCTCATACAGCTTGTCTTCAAGGCCCTTCACCATTTTTGTTTCCCTCCTTTGGACACTTTCTGATAGTTTTATGTCTTTCTTATATTGTGGTGACAATGTTCACAGTGTTCAAGGTGAGGCCACCCCAAGTCAGAGTAGGGTGGGACAATCCCCTCTCTTGCCCGGCTGGCCATGCTGGGCTGATGTCCCTCAGGACACGCCTGGGCCTCCTGGCTGCCAGGACACTGCTGGCTCATGGTCAGCTTTCCACTGACCAGGACTCCCAGGTCCCTTCCCACAGTCCTGGTCTCCAGCCTCTCATTCCCCACTCTGTCCACACATCCAGGGTTGCCCCATGCCAGGTTGTGAGAGATTGAAATGTTATGGTTAATGGTTTAAACATCATTATAAAGGTTTTTTGTCCATTATGACAAAACTATTTAAAGAAGCTGCAACTTCCAAAGATCACCCCTCCCTCAATGTGCCTCCTGACTGGAACTTCGGACTGGGAGTTAAGACATCTAATGGGAACTTGGTATAATTTAAAGGTGACACTGGTGTCCAGTTATCTCAGGTTCAGGGAGAAGTGAACAAGGCTGAGGGGGAAGAATGTATCCACAAGAAAGCCAACTACCCAAAAAACCTGACTGAAAATATCTTTCTGGGCTCTGATTGAGGTGGGGAACGCCACAGCCCACAGGCTCGATTGCTGAGACCAGGTCTGCACATACTCCCCAAGTTATCAGTGAAGGTGTTGAAGAGAAGTGGGGAGAGGATGGAGTCCTGCAGAGCTTGTGATGGGATACCAGTCTGATGTCAGCCCAATTAAGTGTAACTCTTTGTGCCCAACCCATGACCAGCTGCTCCTCCACTGCATTATTCAGCTGTGTGCTGGACAGTTTGGCCAGAAGGATACTGAGAGACTGCATCAAAAGCTTTGCTGTGAGTCCAGAAAAGATCGTGTCCTAATGGCTTTGCTAGATGAGACGTAGGTGGCGTTTCCTGCTGTAGAGGAAATCAGGTTTGAATCGGCATGTGGATCGTTCTCTTACCATAAAATGGAATAGCAGAAGGAGACATTTCAATCAAAGCATTTTTCTCCATTTCCCTCTTCAGTAATGCTTTCCAAACAAGATCACGTTACATGGTTTATGTTTTTTTTGACTTGAGAAGAACTTATAATCTTTTAACTAAGCATTCACCTACTGAACAAGGCTAATGGAAGGCAATGAAAATTGACAATCTGTTCTAAGACATCAATAACTTCTCTGGCACTATCTGAAAGAACAGTCGGTGGTTGCACTTCATGGGGTATGTGTTCATAAGAAAACTGAGTAATTTCTTATTATTCAGTAGAGCCTGTAATGGCCCAGAACATACTAATACAATGTAAACCGAACTATGCCTTTTGTCGGTCCTTCGGAAGCGTGAGAATATTGACATGCTGCGTAGCTAAGTATAAATAATCTTTCAGAATAAACTTAGGAACATAACTAGAAAATGATTTGGAAGGAAGCCTGTATATTGAAGTAAAATTCCAGTTGCTTGCATTCTTTCAGGTTTTTTTTTGTTTCTGTGATAATTTTGGTTGCACTTTATAATAATTAAAAGAAAAATTTATGATGAATATCATATCTGTGTAAAGGATATTAAATATAAAGTAGCCCTGTGATCTGATGTATAGAAATTCTGAAACTTTGTGAATATTTTTGACAGTGTCCCTTCAAAATTTCTTGCCTTTTGTCAATTACTCATGTAGATGAGTTTCTAAAACACCAACAAATCATAAAATATTGGCCCTATCAGGAGTGTCATTACTGCTTTTAGTATTTGTTCTCAATGGCACTTGTTGAACTTGATGAAAGAGCTTATTTTTGAAAACATAGTTCTACTGTAAGCAGAATTCTGGATGAATTGGAGACAATAGAGAAGTTTATTGGTTGGCCGTTCAGACCCTCTTTTCTTATTTCAAGGAAAGCGGTCACCAGAAGATACAAGAAATCCATAAGTATAAAGTCTACAGCCACTTTGTTTCATTCACCTGACAAAATTGATAAGCATTAAGGACATAGACAACCCCAACATAAAATGTTTGAATCAGAAGCATGGGAGTCTTTTATGTCTTTGAAATGAAGGCCTGCATTTGTCCCTCAGCAGCTTGGTTTTAACCTGCAATCCACGTAGAGTTACAGAGATGCCAAATGGCTTTTATGTCTCAGTTCCCTCTGCAGACAGGCACCACAGTTTCACCTCCAGGATGATCAGTCATGCAGCAAGGGCTTGAATGCACCCTCACGCCACAATTTCAGCTGCATCCAGAGATTCATAAAGCATCTCTATTTGTTGATCTATTACTTTCTGCATGGGCATTTCTGCCACGGCTGTGGCTGTCATAGGAAATGTATTTCACTTAGCTATTTGCACATATTGACTCCAACAAGGTTTCAGTACTTCCGAGCGAGTGACCTTCATCACTTTTGATAGCAGATCAGTTGCTTAAAGAGTCTTTATTGTTGCTGTGCTGGAAAGTGTATATTTGAGAAAACAGCATGTACTTTACTGAAAAAAATAGAAAAAATACATTACTCAGCAGGCATGTCACTCAGGCCCACACGGACTACAGAAATATGTTCCAGAGCTAACATACTACATCTCGGTTTTACTTGAAGGGACCAAAAATGATTTATTGTTGGCAGGTTTGCCCACAAATATTCAATTT
The DNA here is from genome assembly GCA_009741485.1 of Malurus cyaneus samueli. Lineage (NCBI taxonomy): Eukaryota > Metazoa > Chordata > Aves > Passeriformes > Maluridae > Malurus > Malurus cyaneus. Next base: position 58,564,233 of record CM019236.1, on the reverse strand, counting down.
GAAAGCTTTTTGAGACCTGTACCAGTGCTATCATGTCTCACTGGGGAGTAATCTAATTGGCAATGTCACATAAAATACTGACTGAAAATTGGTGTAGAGGCAAGATCTACATTCTCTAAACAATCCCATGCGAAACAGAGTCAGGATTTGCCATTAATAGAATATGAAAAGGTATGGCAGAGGAGATAAATCAACAGACATTTATTTCTTTTGTGTTCTCTCAAAAAAAACACCATATTTTGCTTTCCTTATAAATGTTTCCACTTTATCATGGAGCTGGGAAAGGAACAATAGGAGGGGGAAAATTCCATCCTACTTTATACTGAAGATCAAGGGACCTCTGAAGCTCGTGCAAGGCCTTAGAACCACTGCTTGCATGGAAAGATATCAAATCACATCTTATCTATTCTTCAATGCAGCAAACTGCAGTCTCATCCACTTCCCTCCAGTGATGAAGCCTTTTATAATGGTACATGTCAGTTAAATTAGAATCCTGACAGATCCATGCCTACTGGCCAGATCCGAAGTCCTTTAAAATCAATAGATTCAAGCCACCATTGCTGCCTCCTGCCAGCTTTTCTGTGTTTGGGAAAGACCACAGGCTAAAGAGTTGTGTTCTGATCATCAGGTGCCTACCCTGTCTGAACTTTAACTTGGTGAGCAGCAAGTAATGCTAATCTGAAAAACAAAAAAAAATTAAAAAACAAGCCAACGAACAACAAAACCCAGAGGGAAACTCCTAGTTGTTTCTATTTAATAGATCCAGACAATTTGTTCTTAAGAACCAGAGCAAACTATTTGCAGTGTTAGAACCCATTCCAGAGGATTTGCAAAACCACATCAGCAGCTCATCTAATCTGATCCTCTCCTAGTTCTTGCTGGATATTCAGGAAATGCACAAAATTCACAATTCATTAATAATATAATTCTACACACTGGGATCTTTTTTTTTTCTCCTTGCCCAGCTGGTAATCAGAATATACCCTGAAGCATGAGGATTGGTTGGAGAGAAGATAAAAGCATAGAAGAAATAATAATGTAACTTATTTGAAGTATTGCTTTAGACTCTAATGGATCCCACTACAAATTAATTCTTCATAGTACAAATGCCCTGTGGTAATGCCCTCAACTACAGATGGATCAGCTGTGTCATGTACACCTAAATGGCTGTGCAAAGGTGTTAGGTTTTAAAGGAAAGATCACTTGGTATTTGTATATAAAACACGGTTGGGTACTGATAGATAACAGTGGGACCATAGCTTTGATGCCCCAGAAATAAATGTACTCCTTTTCAGAAGTTTCACTCTTGATACCACTGGAGATCCCAAGCTTTGTGTCCTTATTATTTATGCAATCCACTAGTAAATAAATTAACAAGACCAGAAAAGGAGTTGGAGTGGCTGGGGACAATCAGGGACAATTCCCTGTTTTCTCCACCTGTGCTGTGCTCGTTATCATTGCCAAAGAAATCAGAGAAAGGAAGCAGCGTGGCTTGTCCCATCATGCGATTGGCATTTGCAGGTCGGTGGCCATTACACTTACCTTTAGGCAGTCATTTTGCAGGACACTACTTGAGGTACTGAGGAAGCAATAACCAACCATAACACCAGCATTGACTTGCACATCTCTGCTAGCTGTCTTTACATTTCAAATCCAGCAGAGCAGCCTATGGGAAGGGACTGACAGAAAGGTTTGGCCATTAGCAGACTCTTTTGTGCTGTTATCCCTTTCATTATGTTTCAGAAAGGGTTTTGTTCTACAGTCTGAAAGACATAGCCTGAAGCAGTAGCCTGGAGAAAGCAGGCATCACCAAGATAGGACAGCAAGAGTGAGCGATACATTGCACTGACACCGTTGGGTTTACAGGGTCCTCTCCCTTCTTAGAGAAAGAAGGCCAAGGGGGAGACATTGCCTTCATGTTCAGAAGCCTGACATTTGTGTATGTTGGATGTCTGCGCTCGAGTCAGTGTGCTTGACTTAAAGTCACAGTGAGAAACATATATAAGCTACATATTCTGATGTCTGCTTTCTGTGCTGTCTCCCAAACTAACATGCCTTCGCTTCATAGTAATCAGAAACTGACAATAAAAGGACAATACTGAAAAAGAGAATAAAGGTAACATGGGTTTGTGCGTTACCTCTTATTGGAACTGAACAGGAGAGTAGAAGAGGAAAAAGTGAGTGTAGTGTGTGGTGCATGTGATAGAGACCTCTGCTACATTTCACCCTTTCCATCAGATATACTTGACACCTTCTATTCACTAACAATCATTTGAAACACAAACCAGCTAAGGTTAGATTGTAGCATGCAGCTTCAGTCTGGCAGCTGGTTGGGAATAGTACGAGCTACTGTCAGCACAGGTCACTGGCAATAGGCACTGCGTTTGACCCTGAGTTGCTTTGGAGCACAAAGTTACTAGAGAGAAACTCAAAATAAAGATGGAATTGCAGTGACATAATCTTTACTCGGATGCATGTGGACAAAACACCCAGCTGCAATAGTTCAACTGCTAGATTTACAGGAGGTGTGACTGAAGGTTAATTAAAAAGGACCACTTTTTTTCGAGCAACTAATGTGGGAAAGGTGACCGATCACATTGTAGGCAACTTTTTGCCTTTCTATAAGGCAGTTTTTCAGAGAGATTTTTCTGTCTTTAAAAAAGTTTCTGGTTGATCCTTTGAAAGGGGGGAAAAATTGGGGCTCAACATCTTTTTTTTTTTTTTATTTTTTTTTTTTTTTTTTTTTTTATTTTTTTTTTTTTCTTCCCCCCTTTTCCTTTTCTTTTTTTTTTTTTTTTTTTTTTTTTTTTTTTTTTTTTTTTTTTTT
>CM019236.1:58517793-58546431 GCA_009741485.1 Malurus cyaneus samueli | reverse complement strand
GTTAGAACCCATTCCAGAGGATTTGCAAAACCACATCAGCAGCTCATCTAATCTAGCATCCTCTTCCTAGTTCTGCTGGATATTTCAGGGAAACTGCACAATTTCACAATTCATCTAATAATATAAATCTACACAACTGGGAATCTTTTTTTTTTTCTCCTTGCCCAGCTGGTAATCAGAATATACCCTGAAGCATGAGGATTGGTTGGAGAGAAGATAAAAGCATAGAAGAAATAATAATGTAACTTATTTGAAGTATTGCTTTAGACTCTAATGGATCCCACTACAAATTAATTCTTCATAGTACAAATGCCCTGTGGTAATGCCCTCAACTACAGATGGATCAGCTGTGTCATGTACACCTAAATGGCTGTGCAAAGGTGTTAGGTTTTAAAGGAAAGATCACTTGGTATTTGTATATAAAACACGGTTGGGTACTGATAGATAACAGTGGGACCATAGCTTTGATGCCCCAGAAATAAATGTACTCCTTTTCAGAAGTTTCACTCTTGATACCACTGGAGATCCCAAGCTTTGTGTCCTTATTATTTATGCAATCCACTAGTAAATAAATTAACAAGACCAGAAAAGGAGTTGGAGTGGCTGGGGACAATCAGGGACAATTCCCTGTTTTCTCCACCTGTGCTGTGCTCGTTATCATTGCCAAAGAAATCAGAGAAAGGAAGCAGCGTGGCTTGTCCCATCATGCGATTGGCATTTGCAGGTCGGTGGCCATTACACTTACCTTTAGGCAGTCATTTTGCAGGACACTACTTGAGGTACTGAGGAAGCAATAACCAACCATAACACCAGCATTGACTTGCACATCTCTGCTAGCTGTCTTTACATTTCAAATCCAGCAGAGCAGCCTATGGGAAGGGACTGACAGAAAGGTTTGGCCATTAGCAGACTCTTTTGTGCTGTTATCCCTTTCATTATGTTTCAGAAAGGGTTTTGTTCTACAGTCTGAAAGACATAGCCTGAAGCAGTAGCCTGGAGAAAGCAGGCATCACCAAGATAGGACAGCAAGAGTGAGCGATACATTGCACTGACACCGTTGGGTTTACAGGGTCCTCTCCCTTCTTAGAGAAAGAAGGCCAAGGGGGAGACATTGCCTTCATGTTCAGAAGCCTGACATTTGTGTATGTTGGATGTCTGCGCTCGAGTCAGTGTGCTTGACTTAAAGTCACAGTGAGAAACATATATAAGCTACATATTCTGATGTCTGCTTTCTGTGCTGTCTCCCAAACTAACATGCCTTCGCTTCATAGTAATCAGAAACTGACAATAAAAGGACAATACTGAAAAAGAGAATAAAGGTAACATGGGTTTGTGCGTTACCTCTTATTGGAACTGAACAGGAGAGTAGAAGAGGAAAAAGTGAGTGTAGTGTGTGGTGCATGTGATAGAGACCTCTGCTACATTTCACCCTTTCCATCAGATATACTTGACACCTTCTATTCACTAACAATCATTTGAAACACAAACCAGCTAAGGTTAGATTGTAGCATGCAGCTTCAGTCTGGCAGCTGGTTGGGAATAGTACGAGCTACTGTCAGCACAGGTCACTGGCAATAGGCACTGCGTTTGACCCTGAGTTGCTTTGGAGCACAAAGTTACTAGAGAGAAACTCAAAATAAAGATGGAATTGCAGTGACATAATCTTTACTCGGATGCATGTGGACAAAACACCCAGCTGCAATAGTTCAACTGCTAGATTTACAGGAGGTGTGACTGAAGGTTAATTAAAAAGGACCACTTTTTTGTCGAGCACTAGATTTTAAAGACCATCACATTGTAGACTTTTGCTCTATAGCAGATCAAGAGAGATTTTCTGTCTTAAAGTTCTGGTTGATCCCTTGAAGGAAATTGGGGCCACATTCCTTTTTTTTTTTTTTTTTTGGTTTGTTTTTTTTTTGTGAGTAGAAACATCAGATCCAGTTGCTACATGAAACAGCAATCCCATACAAACTTTTTGAGAAGGCACAAATGCTGGCAAGTTTGCAACAAATGTCACTCATTCTGGATCTGTTGGTCTTACTGTGCAAACACAACTCAGTGGTTTATCACATAAACAGTTGAATCGATGTATTTTGGATGATGCATGGTTTTGAAATTAAATAACAATAAGGAGGCTGAATGAGGCAAGCTGAAAGAGATTGAAAAAATGGGCCTTTAAATGATAGCATTCCTTTCTTCACAGATACAGATGCTATGATAATTATGCAGCCAATACTGTCTGGTGTTACTGTGGGACCAAAGCCTTGCACTAGAGATTGAATTTTCTCAAAGAAGTGAACTCTTCAAAAAAACACTTAAAAAAATGTTACCGACAGATTACATTTCTTTCAGAAGAAATCCATGCATAATTGAGGGAAGATGTTAGAAAGTTCTTTTAAGTTTAGCCTAATTGTGTATGAGACCTATGTTTGTGATTAATGCTTAGTGTTGTACCATACAGTGACAAATACCAGAAGTTAAGGTGGACTTGAGTTAACTTCCTACATCATCTGTGACTAATAATTAGTCCTGTGTCAGCTGATAGTCCTTATTTATCTGTATCAGTGGTGAATATGTGCAGGTAGACATCTTGGTTTTGGGAGCAGAGGCATAATGCTGGTGTAAAGAAAGACAAGGGAAGTGCATCATGACCCGAGCACATATTTGAGACACTTCCAAGGGGAAGTGGGAAGATCTGGGATTGTAAAAGGGACTTTTGAGGAGTGGGATATTCCCAAATGACCACCAAAGACCCTCAAAAGATCCTTACCACATCCAAATAAATTCATGGAAAACAGTAGCATATATATGTACATATTCATGAAATGTAAAGAGTATGTAATAGAAATGTGATGAATATCTGTTGGTTTCACAGCTATAACCTGGTCTGTTAGGTTGCTGCTTATGCATACTTTGAGGAGAATTTCCCATGCATCCAGCGCTGCTAAAACAGTAATGTTGGCTTTCCAGCCTAAATTGGTTGGAGAGTTCATTTCCCAGTTTTCACTGACAAGACTTGATAATACAACAGCATAACTAGCTGACTAATTTTTCCTCTTTATGTTTTATTTGTTTTTTATTCTTGGTGAATAAGCCTTTAATCATAATAACCATACATGTGGTAGGCCTGTCTAAGGCCTAAGCCTGGTCGAGGTAGAGAAGGCCTGTGAAGGTTCTGGAACAAACTTCACAATTGGCCATTGTTGGCCAGCAGCCGGCAGGTGCTGTAATGGTTCCAGTAGGGCACTGTCTCGAGTACCCTCGTGGCCATGAGAAACACCAATGCAACTGTATGGTGAGGGGAGTCAGCACGCACCACCTGCAACGGCAGAACTGCCATATAAGGAAATATATGTCGTTAGTAGGAGCTTATGATGGTTAAGTTACTGTTATTCCCGTTAGAAAGAGCGTTAGTTTGACTGCTGTTACTGTTAGAAACCTTGGGGTAAAAACCTCAGGAGCAAGCACAATAAGTTGAGAGAAAGTTCACGTTACACCACCATCTACGAGGTTGTTTTGTGTTCTCCTGTCTCCTGGCAAATGGTGGCTCCGACACATACAAGTATTAACTGAATTTCAATAGAGGCCCATGTCTGACTTCATTTTTTGAATGCCACTCTGCACATCTTCCCATTGCGCAGTGCTGAATCACAGAAGGCAGAGTAGTTGTATTTTTTAATGTTTATCTTCCGCTCACCAGGTGCTACTTGAGAAGAAAATAGAAACAATCTGTGGGGAAGAAGCAGAGAACGAGGCATCTGGGAGAAGAGCATATGTTACCTTTATACCTACCTGATCCTCTTGGATACAACTGAGTTTAGGTTGGAAATTGAAATTATTTTTTCCACTGCTTCTATCTTGTATTGCCAGAAGAGATAAGAAAAAGAAAGCTTTCCAAAATTTATGTCTTCCTTTTAAAATAAGGCCAGAAAAAGTATCACAGGAAAAGTTAAAAGTTTGATAAGTTGACTGGGCTTTCCTTTTTTTCCCCCCATGTTTCTTCACTGCCAAACTCAAAAAGCCCTGTCACCTGACTGCTTCTCTGCCTTCATCTTTTCTATCTATCCAGAAATTCATGTATCATCAGCATCTGAAACGCTGTCAGATATGAAGCTAACATTTGTCTTCAAAGATAAATCTTGTTTAGGGAAACAACCTTACAAATCCTCATGAATACGTTGTGAACTCCCTTGTCGTCTTCAAAGGACCATACTTCCAACTGCCATATAATGGTCTCTTTCTGACTCCATAGGCTCATCACAATTTATTGATATTTCTGTCCACATCTCATTTAACAATATCTGGCAAAGATGGTGATTATCATTTTGGGTAAGGATGGCTCCTTTTTGGGTACATTATTTTTTGATTACCCCTAACAATATTTTATTCCTTTAAACTATAAAAGTATACATTTTGTACATTTACAGCCTCTATGTTATAGGCCTGATCCTTGAAAGACAGTTTTCTGGATGTTTTTGTGTGTAAGATAACACATGATAGTGATACTGCTCTCCGTCTCTAATAACACTTCACAAACGGGTTTATGAAGCTGACTCAAGAAGAGGCTTTAAACAAATGTAGATGGTAGGTGAAATTCCAGTTAAGGCCCTTTCATGATGAACTAGATGACAGGGAATGAAGTTACAACCCAGTCTGATGTAGCAAAGCATAAAGCAGGAGACAAATGTAATTTCTTTAACTAAAACTCAGCGTGGAAACTCAGAGAGAAGGGGATTTTTGCACTGGTCTGGGAGATAAAAAAGTCAAAACAAGAAAACAAAGAAACAAGTCAAACAAAACAAAGAAACAAGTCAAAACAAGATGTCTGTTGTTTCGTAAGGACTCCTAAGGCCAAATATCAGCTAAAACATAGACATCACTGGAGTCATACCTACATTCTGCTGTAGGACCTGTGAAAGAAATGGGCTGTATTCTGACCTCATCCAGCTAAATAATGGAAAACTTTAGGGCTATATTTAATTTACATGGATATTGGCCATCTGTGGAGCTAGCAGCAAAGACATGGCTGCTCTGCACTCAGAATACAGCCTTCCTAATTTTATTACCAATGTTTTCCTGTTTAGGCTTGTTAGTGGAAAAGTCCAGAAAAAGCCCTGTTTCTGATACATCTAGTTTTACCCTCAGCATCTATTAAGAAATGAGGAACATTTTCAGAACATGATTCAGGATAATGTCAGTAAATTACAAAGTGCTCCAAGAAGAAAAATAGGTTAAAATGTCTGTCATTGAGATCAGAACATTAGAATGAATAGCTGTCCTGTTTTAAAAATTCTACATTTAAAGTGTTTAGCTGTGATGAAAAGGATGATAACCTCCACCACACTGTTAGATGTAGCCAGTCATTTTAACACATTAATCAGACTGGGAAATTATAAAAAGAAAACTGCTTCTTTTTGTGAAGTAATAACATTAGAGAAGAAGGCACAGATACTGGCTTAAAGCAGCAAACAGCTTTTGATCTGCTGCTGTTATGTCAGCTCCTTTGCCACATGATAGGCAAGAGAAAATAATACACAAATCTCTACAATAGGTTTCTTCCTATAAGTGAAGATCTAAACTTTTATACAAGACATGAACAAACAGATACCCAACTTTTCCAGCACTATTTTGTAAATTAATCATTTAGTGTATAACCTAGGTGGCTGTTTGCCTCTCTCCCTAATTGGTACTTTGTAGTTGTCAGCATTTATTATAGTACATTAACAGTGCAATGCATTGGTGACCTGGAATAATGACCCTCTAATAGGATCAGGGGACATTTAAAGTTCCTCTTTTCAAATAGTTTGAAGTCTCTTATGAGCAGAACAATCAAAATTCATTGCCTAAAAGATCATCTGTTGTTGGACATTCAGAATCCTTTGCAATCATTGCTGGTCAAGGTGAGACTTAAGTGCTGCAGAAACTATGTAGCTCAAGCTGAGTGATGCCATGCTCAGTGTGTCACTTGGCCTGTGGAGGAAGGACTATTAACAACAAAACTCCGCTGCTGAAACTGTTTGCACAAAATGCTACCTTGCTGACATGAGACACAATCCTAATTGCTCAATAGTCACAATTTAATAACTAGTCTAACTGGTCCTACAATAAACCCTTCCAGAAATGGCAAATATTCAGTACGCTTATTTTCTGGCTAGCCAAAGAATGAAACCAATACTGTTAACTTTTAAAAACAGAGTTAAGTATTTGGGCTAGTATGTAGTGAAGGTGAATGCTCTCAGATAAGCAGTAAAATATGCCTTCATAGTCTAAATCATCAAATCACTTGCAATGCCATAAAGCAAAACATTCCGTTGGTTAACTATAGCTCTTGAGAATTAATTTCATTAATTTCATTCCAGTATGCTTAGAAATATTTTGTCCTTTATGCACCACATGAAGCTATCTATATTGCCCAGGTATTTGAGGGGTAAGAGCTGTGCTGCATAAGTGACCTCTATCAGGAGAGGCCAGGAACTTCCCTGTACCAGGGACAGGTGGTTCCAGCCACCTCCTGTGAACACACCATTAGAGACACCTGAGACCCTCAGCCAAGGTAATGCTACCTCTCTGCTATTGTGTTTAAGAAAAAATAACAATTTTGCATGGAAGTCATGAGAGAAATAGTGAAAGAAACAGTCCTACAGACACTGAGAGGAGGAGGGGAGAAAGCGTTTCCAGAGGTGTTCCTGCCAGAGGAGAGACTTCACTGAAGCTTGTGGAGAATAAAAGAATGGTTATGATTGGAAGAGATCTCAAAATTTATCTGGTTTCAGCCTCTCTGCCTTGGGCAGGAACACCTTTCACTGCACCAGGACCTTATCCAGCCTGGCCTTGAACCAGGGATGGGGCATGTGCAGCTTCTCTGAGCAACCTGTTCCAGTGCCGCACCAGCCTCACAGCAAAGAATTTATTCCTAATACCTAATCTAACTGCTGTTCTTTTCAGTTATAAACCATTGCCTCTTATCATACTTGCCTTTGTAGAAAGTCCTTCTCCAACCTTTTTTTAGGCCTCCTTCAGGTACTGAAAAGACCACAGTAAGGCAGCCCCAAAGCCTTTTCTTCTCCAGGCTTCACAGTCCCAATTCTCTTTGGCTGTCTTTGTAGGAGGTGCACTCACCCTCCAATCATCTCGGTGTCCTTCTCTGGTCCATGTCCCTCCTGTGCTGGTGATCCCAGAGCTGGCTGCAGCATTCCAGAGTGGAGAGGGGCAGAATCCCCTCCCTGGCCCTGCTGGCCATGTTGCTTTGGGTGCAGCTCAGGACATGATTTTCTGGGCTGTGAACATGCGTTGCTGGCTCTTGTCCAGCGTACCATCAACCAGCACCCCCAAGTCCTTCTCCCCAGAGCTACTCTCAATCCATTCTTCACCCAACCTGTATTTGTGCTTGGCATTGCCCTAGCCCCATGCAGGACCTCACCCTTGGCCCTGCTGAACTCCATGAGGTTGGCACAGTCCCACCTGCCCGTTCATGCAGCATGTGCTAAAGTCCCTGTGGATGGCATCCTGTCCTTCTGGTGCGTCAACAGCACCACTCAGCTTGGTGCCATCTGCACACTCGATCCCTCTGTCCATGCAGAGGATTTTTTATATATTTTATTATATACTTCATTATTTATTTATATTTATATATATTTTAATAGCACTGGCACCAGTGAGGATCCCTGAGGGACAACACTAGTCATTGATGTCTATCACAACGTCACTGACCACTACCACCGGGATGTACCTGTCCAACCAACTCCTTGGACCAAACAGTCCCCCAAACACACCCTTATGTCACCAGTCTGGAGAAGGGTATTTTAGTGAACCGTGTCAAACACTTTACAGAAGTCCAGATACATGACATCTCTAACGCTTCCCAGGTCCACTGATATAATATATGATATGATACGATATGATATTAGATATGATATGATATGATATGATGATATGATAATATGATATGATTTATGGCCATCATGCCAGAGAAGGCCGCTGGGTTGGTTAAACAGGATTTACCATTGGTGAAGCTGAGCTGGCTCTCCTGAATCACCTCTCTATCCTCCATGTGCCTTAGCAGAGCTTCTGGAAGGCTCTTTTCCATGATTTTCCCAGGCACGGAGGTGGGGCTGACAGTCTTTACTTCCCAGAGTCCTCTTTTTTATCCTTAAAAAGAAAAGTAAAAAGCAAAATGTTCCCTGACTGAAAACTTAAGGTACTTTCATTAAGGAAGATCACATCTGGACTGAATAGGCAGTAGACGACTGAATAAAAAGTCATTGCTCTTTTGTCTTCATTTATTAATTAAGCCAACTTTTAATTAGATGTTTTCCAGAGCAGATTGGGCTATACAGATTGACTGCCTTATGCAATTTTTCTATCAATACACGTTTCACAGCTGTAGAAATGATAAAATATTTCACATCTAATACTTCTATTGGAATAGTTACCTCTTAAAAATGATACCATTTGAAATACGTCTCTGCTTTAGTTACTATCATAAAAAAAAATACATGTTTTATAGTGAATATACACTTCCAAGGCATAATTAGTCTTTAAACTAATTGGAATGTTATTATTTTCCAGCAATTTGTATTTTTTTTTAATGAAATGAAAATCAGTCAGGTTTATTCTGTACTGCTACTAAACTCAGCACCTGAATGCTCTGTAGTACACCCTAATTAACTCAATGTAACCTGTAATGCTATTCTCAAAAAGGTGAATTTGATGCCGTAGTTTCTGTTTGTTACAGATTCATGAACCCTTTGAAAACTTATTTTGCCTGCTAATGAGCTAATGAACTTTGTCTCATTATGAATCTCAAGCTGAATGTGCTTTATTTTGAATTATTTCAATATTCATCAAAGATGATTTAGCACTGGACTCTATCCTCTTTTCTTCCTCGAGAAACAGAGTATGCGTGATGAATTAGTTAGAAAATATTTCTTTACTTATCAACACTTCAAAGAGTCACTGAAGTGTCTGGCTTTAGCAACAATCTATTGTGGAACAAATTTCAGGAGTGAAAGAAGAAAGGAGACAGGATAAATGACAAGACCCAAGAGACCAAGTACTTTATACACGTAGCTTGGAAACAAAAGCAATTAGGCTCTGAAATGTACCTTTCTTTCCTCAAGCTCCTAAATTTGTTGTTTCCTGAATGAACTGTACTGCTATAAAGAGATTTAGTTAGGTGTTCAGAGGACCCAATGCATAGAGGTATTTACAAAGAACACTGCAAGTTTAGGCTGGGAAAGTTTGGCAACACATCTCTTCATACAAAATAATGGCCATTCACTTATGTTGTCTTGGCTTCAGGTACTGGGTAGTTGTAACTCTTTTTTCCCTTTTTATATAAATTGTGATTCTGAGATGAAACTAAGTCTGAAAATCCAAGATCACATTTGATAGCTTAATCAACTGGTTGTTATAAATCTTTTCAAAGTAATTGATGAAAGGTTTAAATTGACTGCTAAGTAAGTAGCAGAAAACACCATGAGCTTGGTAGCAAGATTTCAGTCCTTTGGAAGCTGTGAGCTTATGTGTTAGATGCAAAAGGATAACTCAACTTTTTTTTGGCCATATTGGTGGCCACGTAATGATATTATCATAATGTTTTGCTTCTGTCTCACTGGTTTGTGGTGCTTGACTCCTTCATTTGCTTTCTACTTTACAGGAAGACCCAAGCCCCCTGGCTTAGCCTGCTGACATCTGTAGCATGAGTCAGATGCTTCATAACTCAAGGCTGATACTGGAGTAACTTAATTTAGGTTTAGTATTGATGGCTGAGTGTCTTCAAGGTGGCTTAAACAACAGCATACATAAAATACCATCAGATTGCCATACAATAAATTACTATAACTGATGACCTCCAAAGTCAGAAGGCTCGGGACAAAAAGCAACTTGCTCTAGGCTGAATTAGCTCTTTCAAGTAAGAAATACACTTCCCAATAAATGTTCCACTAGGTTTTTTCTATAAAGATCTCTGCAGACCTGTGTTTTGATTATCCACAAGTCTTGGAGCAGCACTTCCCTACTTCAACATAGGACCTATGACTGACCTGAGTACTTATAGGCTGAGCTACCAGAGGAAAAATGATTGCTCCTGATGTACAGCAATTACAGACCACAGACAAACATGAATTTGCAGTTTGTAATTTAATAACTTTAAATGCTTTCTGGGGATTTTTTTTTTGTCCTGAAGCATCCAGACATGCATGCAGTGCCATGGTCAGAGAGCCACATTTACAGAAATGTAATATGGATTATATTAGTGGTTCAGAACCATTCATTATGCTCACTGCTATTCACACTTTCAGATGCAATCCTCTTGATCATGACTTTGGAAATAACATCTCAAAAATTTCATATTGGATTGTACTTTGTTCTCCTCAGTTGTACTCCCAACCAACATGTAATCTTACAAAATAACATGTATCTGGATTAAACCAAAATTGTCATTGATACTGAAATCAGCCAGATAGAAAATTTCTAACTCAGTTTTGAGTATTAGAAATCAGGCATTCTTCATTGCAGTGCTCTGGTGAGTTGGAGGTTCCTTCCTCGAATTGAGTGCCCCAAGCATCAGATAAACAGAGTTTTTATCATATCTGTTAGCTATCCCTGCTGACTTGGTGCATATGGATTACTTTATTTTACGTAGTTGTACCCTTATCAGGAGTCCTTATGTGGTTCTTTGAGATCTGTCTTCAATGTCCAGTCTCCTTTTTAGGTGGCTGTTCCTGGACCCTCACTTTTGAGTAAATGTAATGTCAGTGTTTTGGATAACTTCTACTTTGTCAGCCTTGCAGAGCTGAGCTGGCATCCTGCTTGCCTTTTTCATGACTCATCTTTGCCTAAGTTACATCCTTTATCTCCTGCTCCAAGGCTGTGCTGTTCTGTTCTGCTGCTCTAATGAGACTAAAGTGCTGTTCTGTTCTGCTGTCCTTATCACTGTGAAGCTGGATTTGAGAGTCTGCCTCTGTGCTCAGCTGCTTCAAATATTTCACATGGTCTGTCAGCATATACATTTAGACATGACTAGCCAAAGATGCATTTGATGAAAGAAAAAGCAGTGAAAATACTTATGACATGACAGAAAGAAACAGAATTACACAGAAAAGTTGTTTAGTCAGTATACTTCAGTGCTCAGTAATGTACTAAAAAATATATATTTTCTTTTTATCTAAAGAGTTTCTAAAGGTTTTTGAAGATTATTATTTTTTAAAATTTTATCTGAATTTTATTCAACTTACTGGTTTGGGGTTTTGGAAGATTTTGGACAAAAAGAACCCTGACCAAACTTGTATCTTATCACTCATCCAGAAGCAGAAAATTTTCCATTTTGCCTTCAGCTGAAGACTGATCTGCAGTATGCTGGAAGTTTGGGTGAAGGCTTCCACTGATCAGAGTAGACTGTAGATGCAACTCTTTAGCAGCTAGAGAACAATTGCTCTGTTATGCAAAATTAATACAGTACTTACATTTGAAATGCAGAATCCCTGTCCATAAACACAAATTGCTTCTGCAAACAGTGAGAATATGTTATGAAACACTTGAGATGTGAGACATCTCAAATAATACCTGGCAACATATTTATGCCCAAATTGTAACACTAACCTGTTCAGGAACCACTTGGTTTACAAGTAAGTTATGTGGTGGCTTTAAATTTGTCTGTGTTTTATGACTGTTTTGAGATGGCTTTAAATCTGTTTTTAATTCAACTTGATTAAACTCTGTTCTGAATATTTTTATTTGCCTTAAAAAAATCTTAATTTGATAAAACTCAAACCTCTACCCAATCAAGAAGGACTCCTAAGCACTTTAAACTTGAAAAAGCACTCTTAAATGGACACCTAAGTTATTTTCATGGGGACTAATTAGTATAAAATCTGTTACATAAAGAAAAGGTTCAATAGCAAATTAATTTTTATCCCTATATAATATTAAATAGGTATTTGTGCTAAAATTCTGTTTTTATTTTCAATCCTCACTTAGGTTATCTTTTGTCTCTTTGATAACATAGGTTATCTTTTATATCCTCTGACAGAACTTTGAAATATGTGGCAACAACAACCATTAACAAAAAACAGTTTCTCTGAGATACAGAAAGGTAAAAAACTTAAACTGTTTTCAAACTTGATGATTCTTCATGTGTGCTCAATATGTATCATCATTGAAGTATTCATCAAAATAGCAAAAGACAATCGATTCTTTAAAAATTTAAATATCACCTTAGAAAACAAACCTTTTTTATTCATATACAAATAAATGTATAAAAGTAAAGGAAAGTATCAGCCTGAAGTAATTATGCAGGTATTTGATTTTCTGTTTTGAATCAGAAAAAAAGTAATACACCAATTGAAGTTTATTCCCTCCTCTTGCTCACACCTGAAACAATATCATTGCGATATACAGAAGCTTTTGTCTAATTTTGGGGTGGTTTTAGACTTAAAGTAAAATCAAGCCCAATTTCTAAGGGGAAAAGGGATACATTTAGAATGTCAAATATCTTAATTATTTTATACTCTTTTTCCAATGTGATGTGAGTTGTGAAAACAGTACTGATTTGAATTTGCAAACAGTGCAAAAAACAATCTAGCAAATATATTATCTAAAAACTTCTAGCAAACTACTTAACTATTTTGATTGTCTGCATTCAAAAGGCAGTTTCTACACATTGATCTCATATATAATGTAGTTTGTCATCTAATTCATGATTGCTTTGAAGTGTAGGACATGACCAAGATTAGTGAATCATTGGAAATGGAATCTACAGCCAACACTATATCTGACTTGGCACTTAAAGACCAGGGGTTTTCATGCTTTGAGTTGTCAAGGGCATTTTGGGTTTCTGTTCCAAATAACATTAAGTTGTGACATTCAGTACTGTGTGTATTGTTAAATTGTGTATTTTCATTTCTGTGTATTATCAGTACATCATGATCGATTTAGTAAAAAGCTCTGATTTAGGTATTACCTAGAATGGTATTCAGCAAAGGCTTTGCTTCAAAAAATACTATATAAATGGCCAGAGATTTGGGTTAAGAGGGTATCATCAGCTACACCCTCTTGAATTCAGCAGATGTGTTTCTTCAACTTTAGCTATATCTCTAGATTTAATTCTCTCAAACTGAAAATTAGCTATTCACATAACATACGTCTCTAATGTGTGATCTGTCAGAAAGATCAAGCAGCACCAAAGAGACACATTTGAGCTCACACACCAGCCCAAGATGGGTAATGGGTTCATGGACCAAATTCATTCATTACCATGGAGGGACTGAGCTGGCTGGAGACCATGTGGATGACCACGCAGTGCTACTCACCTCGATTGAATCAGCCCTTCCTTACACATTGTTCCATAGTTGCTTGAGGAGAATGACATATTGTTGATAGCAAAATTGACAAGACCTCAACTGAAAAACAAATTTTCACAGGCAAAAATTTCCAGTGGTTTTCAGCATAAAAACTTCTTTTTGTCTAGTTTCAAATATTTTGCTGTAAAATAATTATTACAATGAGAAAAGCTGTGGAGCAACCATCCATTACTGATCGTCTACGGAGAATACAACTCCAAAAGTTAATTGCTTCTAAATAGGAGTGACCGGACGTGAAATGCAAGTCTAACATAACTCAGTAGAAATTCTGGGGTTTATGGAGGGGTCGAAATACTGGCTACAGGCATGTTGGAAATGGGAGATAATACATGGGATGCTTTTGAAAATTCTCTGTATATGTAAGATGGATATCCATATGTAACACTGACAATGACAATCCCAAAGTTACATTTCTTTCATTCATTATTTTTCTAGGTTTACTGTTTATTTATTGTTTAGTAAAAAATGAGATATTTATGAAGATTTAGCAATGTCATAAAAGCAAGAAGTAGTATTAGAAAACACATGAAAGACACAGCCAGCACATAATGAACTCAGGGTTTATTGATGTCTTGACTAGGAATATGATTTTGCATTAGCTGTTAAACCAGCTCAAAGTAGAAAAATGCACATACATAATTCAGCTTTAAGCCTAGTTTATATGGACATAGTTCATTTGAGTAAAAACTCAGTCCAAGGCGTAATTTTACACCTGAAAGTTCGCAGGCTTGCTTGTAATACAAAAAAGAATAAAGAAATCACATCTGTACACCATTCATTAGTTCTCATAGCATCAAGAGAATCTCCATTTTCTCAGTAGCTGGAGCCAGTGATTTCCAATTTTGGCATGGTGGGCAGCTAAAATGAGGCTCCGATCAGTATCTGCTGTCTTCTTGCCGTACTTTCTACCTGTAGATAGTTTTCCCTGTTTCAGTGAGGGTTAATTTTTTCAGTATCCAAGAAGGGCTGTTGTTCTATACACCTGACATCATTGCTGGCCGTGTTAGAAAGTGGGTCTGGGCTGATTGGGGAACTCTGGCAGCAGTTCAGGCAATACCAAGCTCCATGTGATGAGCAATTGGGTGAGAATCCTTTGTCTCTTTCTTGTATCTTCTGTCATTAGTACTTCTACTGATACTGCTGGTTATCTTATCAACTGTTTCCAGTAAACTTTTCTTATCTCAACACGTGATCTTTACCTTTTGTGCCTCCAATTCTCCTTTCCAGCACCCTGCACTGCGGAGTCAGTGGACGAGTGAGTGAGCATGACATAGTTTGGAGTGTTTCAATGGGAACTCCAGTTTGGGGAATGCCAGTCCTGAACCATGATAAGAGTGCTTTAGCAGATGAGCAAAATCAGGATTTTGTGCTTGGTTATGTAGACCTTCATTTCTATTGGACTCCTGAGAAGATTATAAAAAATTATATCATTCCCTAAAGTTCATTTGCCATTTTATATAAAAACGAAGCTAAATTTGCTGCGCACATACAGGCACACTCTGTGGTTTGTCCCTTTCATTGTGCCCTTCTTACACAGAAAACGTACACTCCTGCCCATCTCCACCAATTTTGGTGCTTGTTTTATTTTAAGTGTTCACCTTATTTAATGTTTTAAGTACATGCATATTACCTGAATGACACTATACTCACTTTACTGTCAGACACTATTATAATACGCCTGTAAAAAGTAATTGTGTCACATAATTTCTTAATGGACTAACCATATGAAGTGGGGAAAATGTTAATAAATATCTGCTGATGCAGAATGTACAGGAGCACCTTTTCTATGTGTGTGGATTTCTTTCTGGGTAAAGATTCTTACTGACATGTGTGGATAATTGTGTACGTAAACATTGTTTCCACTATTGCGGAAAATGCGTGTGTTTATTCAGTCTCATGTTATTTGTAGGTAGCTGTGAGCGTGTTCGCAGGTGTGGGTTGCATCTGGTCAGATTTATGGAGGCATATTGGTCAAAAGGAATTTTTCCATACTCTGCTGCTAGATGGAGTTATGGATAAAGGTGCTAATTTCACTCTGTTTTAAAATATAATGTTTTAGTAATGTATGCCTACTGTGTCATGAGTTATTCTGTGAGACTCTCAAATGAAATTCAGCACTGCTGATTGGAGAGACGGATTTCTGGTTCTGGCCCACAAGGTGGAGAAGCACAGCTGGTTTTACAGAAAGTTCTCACAGGGTTTAACTAAAATACACCCTGGATTGACATAGTGTTGAATTATATTACAGGGCTATTGACAGTGTGGAAAGGTTAAATTAATTTCTATTTACCAACTTGTTTGGCAAATACATAATATATATATTTTTACATTAATTTATATAAAAGTAATTTGTTATGTTTTGCCTTGTTGATAATATGCTGTTTTTTCAAACATGGTTAAGAATTTTTAAACTTATTATTCAATGTAGGTAAGTGATTGAAAAACTGCAACAAATTAGTTTAGAATTCTCTAGTATTTTTTTATTAGTTTTTTCATAGATATTCTTCCAGAGAAGTTGTCTCTCCAGCTTTCAAAAAAAGCCCATGGAGCAAGAGGGTATAAACACAGTTGAAGGTTAGTTTTAATTTTAGCCAATATTTACATAACATTTTGGATAAATTCAGCTTAATGGGAAAATTATGGATTCTAGAAACAGTCGCAGATGTATTTAGATTCTTATTTTGTTTGCATTACCCCTCCTATCATAGATAAACTGATATCTGGGCAGAGATGCTTACAGTACCAGAGCTCAGGTGATAAAAATAAAAAGGAGTACAATCAAGTAGGAGAAAAATGTTTAAGCTATTACCAAGACTACACAGAGGAATCATAGTCAATGCTTCTGAGACAATCCTTCTCACAGCTGCTGAAGGCATAATAAACAATTTGCAGGGCTTTTCTAAGGAATGGTTATCACTGGCATCAGCCACTTAATTAATTTAAAAATTAGAAATAGGCTACCACTTCTGAGTCTGAGAAGAGGTAAAATTTGATTCAAGACTTGCTGTCTTCCCTGAGGATCAAGAAAGATGTCAAAGTTTTGTAAGTGATGGAAAGAGCTTTGTCTCATTTTAGCACCGACCGTTTGTGAATCTAAAGGCAAGTCATCACAGCCATAAGTACACTTCATCTTTTACATAACACTGTTTTGTGGAGTTCAACTCTTCTGTCCATTAACACACAAACCAAGTGTCTTCAGTCATCTCCTGTGACTGTCCATCTGTCTGTATCTGGCTGAGATTTGAACAACACACCAAAAGGTAAATCACAATCCAGCTGACCTGTAGCTGTTTAGTCTATGTTCTTTGCTTATTACAAATATAAAGCGTGATAAATGGAGATAGTTTAGCCTGATTTCATTGAGAAAAATGTTTGCCACCTGATCCACGCAGAGAAGTGGGAGATTGACCATACAGATCCACATACCTGTTCGTTGTTTACATTATATTCAGATGTGTATGCAGAAAGTCACGCATACCTGATGTAAACACATAACAGACACACTGTTGAATGTTTTCTTTCACTGCTTGCTCTTGGTAGGATTATTCCATCTTTAAAAGTTTTGTATACCCTTACTAGTATTACTTATTAGTTATGTATGGCTTGACTGTGCACACTGAAAACATTAATATCTTTTAACACACATAGTTTGTTACATCAATTACACTAGTGAGGGCTAATAAGTTAACGTTGTGTGCTTCAGTTTTACTGGAATCAAAATTATACTCAGAGTGCCATAATCAATTTGTAATAACCAGTCTATGCAAGTGAATAAAAGAAATGTTGAAAAATTGGCAGATGAAGCTGGTATTTAGGTAACAAATTCTACAACTGTTTAAAATACCATTTCAATCTACAATGAGAAGATCCTGTGGAAAGAAACTTCTTCACAGGGAATTTCATCGTATGTTTTATTATCTCATGACTACAAATTTACAGTTGTGCCACTTTCTCAGCCACAGCAGTTTAGAAAGAGGCTGATGTGTCTGAAAACAGTAAAAATCTCTATTACCACACAATGAAGCTAGATTTTAATGATACAAATCTGCAGCGTAACTAAGCTGAAAGTAAGTGAAACTTCCTCATTTACACTCTTTTGGGTTTCAAAAGACAGCTGTTTTCTTGTATGCATTCAGTAATGCACAGTGGGCTAATATACAGACACTATTCAAACAACTGGCTCATTTGAAAATAAATCTAAAAAAACCAAGTCAAATGCCTGTAGGACTGAAAATATGGTTTTTAGAAGCTGAAATAAGAGAGAAAGCAAGATAACAGTTGTAGCCATGAAAAGCATTTTAGTATCACCAAAGTTTCTTAAAAAAAGGTTATTCAGTCCAGACCTTTGAGGTGTAAGGAGATGGGACAAGAAACATGTAGAAGAGACTGAGGATGGGAATGGGTGCATTGGTTGGTATGGTCTGTTTGCTTAACAGTGTCTAAATGATTTTATTTTCTAGAATTTAGTGTACTGTGGCTTAGTTATTGCTTGTTTTTTGCAGCTTCTGTAAAATATTTACGGGTATTTTTAAAATTTTTGTTCCTGTTTCTTTTTTTGTTTGTTTCTTGTTTTGTTTTGGGGTCTGTTTCTGTGATTTTAATCATGTACAGAGACTTAACAATTGTCTAACATCTCCCTTTGTTAATTGGGAAACATTTTAGTCAACGCAATTTAGCTGCGCTCAGGCTCAGGTTTTCACTTAGCGTTCTTCCATTATCATCAAACAAGCACATCCACACATATAGCCTGCATGGATGTAGCTGTCATTCCTAGAAAATCTCCTGAAGGGCAGGACTCATCAGTCCTCTGCATGAACTGAGAATTTTCCAATGAGTTGCAATATGGTGATAATTCTATTAGTGGTAAGGGGGAAAAAATCATGGTGAGGATTATCAAACAATGGAAGAGGCTTCCAGAGAGAGCATGAAACATAGTCCTTTGGGATACAAAGACTCTGGCTGAACAAGACCCTGAGAAATCTGCTCTTCAGCTGTCCTACTTGAGCAGGAGTCTGGCCAAGAAACTTCCAAATCTTCTCTTCAATGTACATAATGCCATAATTCCGAGCTACAGCTGGGCAAGAAAAGGAAAAAGGCATCTCAAACAACATCAGCAACCTCTAGTATAAATGTACTCCATAAGGTAAAACGGTAAAAATGAAAATGACAGAAGTTATCTTTATGTGGGCTCAGAGTCTTTCCTCTAAGGACCATCCTGTGTAATTGAGGCAAAGTAACCCTGAGGGGCCACGGACACTGTGAGGGAATTACCGTACTGGCAATCTGCATGTTTCTCCATCCCCAAACCCTGTGTGGGGAACACCTGCTAGTGGATTTTCCTTCTGGCTGGTGATCCTTGCTTTTGTTATGGCCTCACAATGCCATGACAGCCAAAACATTTTAGGACAATCTTCATGATAGATTCAGTTCACTCAGGGAACAGGACACTATGCATGTGGTTTATGATCTGTAATCTTTTAATTCCACTTCTTGTACCCGCCAGTGATCTCGGTGTGCCATGGGTGACAACCAATTGCCCTATTTGGCGCTAACTTGCTCTCATGTCCATGGTAGAACCTTCATAGCGGAGACCGGTGCTGTGTCAGTGCCATGGAAAGGCTCTATCTCAGCTCGGCAGGTGTCCCTCAAGTGGATCACCACAATATTCAGTAGTTTTGGATCCAATGATACATCCTACATGTTTTTCTGGCAGTGGATAGGCAAGTGTTAGCACGGGGTATTTTTAGACAGAAAAACTGCAATTTGCAATAGGTAAGGGAGGCATATCTCCCCTGCCTGTTTGTGCCGGTTTTGTCTGGGGTTGAGGTAGTTTTCCCACAGTGGTTAGTATGGGGCTGTGTTTTAGATTGTGCTGAACAGAGGGTTTGCAATACAGAAATGGTTGCTATTTCTGAGCAGAGTTCACACAGAGCCAGGCCTTTTCTGCTCTCTGTGCTGCCACAGTGGTAAGGGGAGACTGGGGGGAGTCACAGCCAGAACTGGAGACCCAAACTGACCAAAGGGATTTTCCAGACCATATGACATCGTGCTCAGTTAGAAAGTGGGGAGAAAAAGAGGAAGTGGGAAGACATTTGTGGTCATAGTCTTTTTCTTCCCAAGTCACCTTTCTGCTACCTGGAGACAACTGAACACCTGCTTGCCTGTGAAGAGCAGTGAACTAATTCCTTTCTTTGCTTTCCTCATGTACGTGACTTTTGCTTTCCCTATTAAATTGCCTTTCTCTCAGCTCATGACTTCTCTGGCTTTTACTGGCTCTACATTCTCTCTCCAGTCCTGTTGGTGGAGAGTGAGGAGCAAGCACCTGTGTGGGCTTGGTTGATTCCTGGGTTAAACCACAGCACCACTGTAGGTCTGTCTGAAATAGAAGTTTGCCAAATGTACATCAGAGCTGAGGTTTATACGTTCATGTGTTGTGAAAGTATTAATTTACCTCATGTCCAATAAAGTGTTTGGTTCAAGTTTTACATCTGTGGCTGGATGAAACACTATTATTAAAGTGCAGAAATGCCTTTTCATCTGATTCGTATAAATATTTGCACTTAAGCAGCAAAGAATAGATATTGTGTGTAAGGAATCGGAAATTGAATAACAAAATTATAAGAAATGATATATAAATCTGTATTATGGTTAGATAGAATTGGGAGCATACTCAAGCAGAGAAAAAGGCTAAATTCATTGAATGAATTTTTTGCTTTGCTTGATTTACTCTGCTGTGTCATTTGACATCTGTTTTGGAATAGGGCTATGTAAAATTTTTGAAGAGGAAACACAAATACATCATTACTTTGACAAGATATGGCTGTGTCCTATTCACCATATGCATATGACTTATAAGCTACAGAAGGAGAGTTCATTCAGTATGGTTATGGCTGTGAGTTATTGTTCCCTAAAGCTCTATTTTCTCTATTTCATATATAAGTTTTAAATGGAAGGTGTATAAAATATAAATTATTTGCAATAATTAGTGTGACATACTAAGGATTTTGAATTAATTGAATGTATTATCTATAGCCTAATAAATTCACATTAATAATCTAAGTACTTTGTATTTCCTATTTTTTAGTTTCTACATTTTTTTTTCTTCTTTATGTATTTATTTTTTAATATCATAAGCATCTCCTGTTTGTGGTAAATCCTTTTCCACTGGGACAGTATTACATGTCTGCTTAAGCAAACACATGTGATTTTCACATTATATGTCTACACTTTAAAAATTATATTCCTGTGAAAATTAGGATTCTTAATTCTGTTGTTCTTTATTAAAGAAACCCTCTGTGTGCAAGCTTGTAGAGGGGAGATGACCAGTAAAACACTTTTGGCATTTTGCACATCAGCAGTTAACCAGCGTCAATTTGATTCTTTCCTCCACATGTTGAAACACAGCTCAGAGCATTAAAGTCATTCTCCAGTGATTGGGACAAAAGTAGGTTAGTAGAGTGGGTTGCTAGGAACCAGTGTCAGTGTCATCTCTGACCTTGCAGAGCATAAAGAGACCATATAGATTTATTGAGCTCTGTGGCACATTGTCCAAGTCCTCTGCTTGGCTGTCTTACTCTATTCCATCTGCCATCACACACAGACACATGCCCTGCTCCCCAAAAGCAGCCGTGTAAAAGGAGAAACACCTCTGCTTCTTGAGACTTCCTAAAGCATCTCTGTAACTATTCTGTTGCATTAACTGCAGCATAGTCTCTTAGCTAACAGAGAAAATAGCATAAGCAAAACCTCATCCTTTTAGCAGCTGTTTCATTGTTCTGTGGCTGTGAGAAATATTAGGTCTGCTGGAAGCAGAATCATTAAAAATGTATAAACATCACAAAATAATTTGCTGTCATTCAAAACATTTTTTTTTCAAAGTTGCACCACAGCTGAGGTGACTTAAGGTTAAATAATCACATACTGTAGGGAGCTGTGGCACTCCTGTCAGCTTCCGACTCCTTTTTAGAAACAGCTGAAGGTAGCAGGTAGGAAGAAAAACAAATGAAATTTCATACTCACAGAAAGAAAATTAGGAAAAAAAATCCTTTGAATATGCAAATCTTCCTCTTATAAGAATTTCTCTTCCTCTTAGGTACCTTTGAGTATTTACTATTTAATGTAGATGTTTGTATTATAGACCTAGAAAACAACATGCTGTGAGAGCCAGATAATGAATCCTAGTCAGTTTATGTTAGCATTTTACTTTAGAGAAAAGGACCACACGTAAAAACTTAAAAATTGTGATGCTGGGCTGAACTATTGTATGTTGCTTATAATGGATCGTACAGCTCATAATGGATATATGCTATTTTGTCATAAAGAAATATTTGTAATAGAAATTCAAATTTTTTCAAGTTTCAAACACAAATTTCAAATTTTTTGAAAGGGAAAGATTACTTTTCTATGGGACCACATTATCCATATTGCTTTCCTTTACCCTGTTAGTCCCAAATGAATGCTAGAATGTGAGCAGGTTACTCTGTGTTTACCACAAAATGCTGGTTGTGTCACGCACTGAAAAAGGGCATTCCAGCTTAGATGCAATCCTCGGAGGCAAATTCTTCCTTCTTGCATTTTAAAACCATGGACTATTTTGTAGAGCATTTCAACTGACTGGTCTGCCTTAGAGGTCTCAGGCACCTGGTGATATTGGACCATTAAAATTCTAGATCACCTGTGACTCATTGCTGCCAGTAGACAAGCTTCTTAACCAGAACCAGTAAAAAGTAAAAGATCCAGTAGTTTTTTAATTTCTTATTACTTCCTCCATGTTTGAAACATAAAAATGAGAGCAATGGTAATAGATTGGAGCTCTATTGGTTCTGTAGTAGTTATTGAACTCTTACTAGTGAGTGGGCATACAAGTGAGATAGATAAACTGCTTTGTTTTCCAGCATGGCCTATCAGCAAATTCAGGATCAATCCAGGATTCAATTCAATTCAATTGAATCAATTCAGGATTCAATCCAGACCTAGCCCATCCTAATGATTTACCTAGATCCTTAGATATCCAAACAGACCATGTGGCCACTTGACACTCAAAATTCCATAGAATGTTCACACTGTTGCAGCTGGACGGATCTGCAGCACCTGTACCATGCCAGAGGATTTGTCACCTCACATTTGACTTGACACAGGCTATCGGTATCAAATGGCCATCAGCTTGGCACACAACCTACTTATCACGGACTTACTCAGGATCTCTGTTTCTGCCATGCTTTAGAGTCTGTCAGGTAATTAAACAAAGATTGCCCTAAATTCTTCATTCAATTTACACCATTTGGCTAACGTGGATCCTCAGGTGCACAATGACATAGAATTTAATCTTTTTCCTGTGATTTTTTAGGATCCATATTGAACTATGTCCCCAGGTGGCAGAATAACGGTGCCTCAGTTTATAAACAGATAAACACTGTCAGAGCCATTCAAAGCCGCTCAGCAGGATAGAAAAAAAATGTTTTGAAAGCTTCAGGCATCAGTTGGGACATAGAAGAGACATGAAAGGGAGATATATAGCATTAAGACAGAGACCTGAGTGAAGAAAAGCTTCTTATATCCCAATCTGCAACAGGTTCAGCTTTCTGATTCTGACACAGACCAAAGCATGAGTGGCCACCTTGTGCTACACAACTAGCTGCTAATGCTGTGCCTGAAGTGGTGGAATTTGATTAGGAGTGTAACTATTGAGGGGTCCTCTGAACTGATTGGAAAATAAGTTGGGATTATTTTCAGCAAATGGAGAAAGAGAACACTATGCCTCTTGAATCTCCTCAGACAGGGAAGAAAATGTTTACATATATTAAAAACTAATCTAAGAAAACATGCTGAAACATGAATATACTTTTCTGCAGTTTTGATTTCCCTCTGTACCTTAAAAGAAACATTGATCTTTAAAGCAAATACTATCTCAGGAAAATAATTTCATATTATTTTCATCATAATATTTTTGCCTCTATGCAAAGCAAGAGATTGTGTTGTCCTCAGGGTTAGACAGCACATTGTCTGAAATTGCGTATAATTAGTCTGAAAAGTTGTATTATTGCTGCTCTTCTTCAGAGCAATAAGACCTCGTGTGCTCTTGATTGTCTTTTAAAGCAACAATTAAAATAATAATCAGGAATTTCCCTTTTGGCTCATTTGGATTAAAGTTTTTCTGAGGCTATGTTTATATTAATAAAGAGAGTACCCAGAAATACCATCATCTACACTAAACTCCCAGATTAGTCAGTGCTGTGCTTTGACTTCTGTCCACAAGTACTCCTTGCTTCTGCCAGATGTTCTCAATTTAAAGTACTGCCAGGAACATTTTCTTTAAGGAGTGTGCATACAATTACAGTCTTGTAAAGGCTACAAGGATACAGGAATGGGGTGTCACACTGAGTATCAAAGATGCCATGGAAAACACATGAGGACCATTGGAAATCTGTGTGCTGTTGTGAGCTTCGGTTTTGCTGGAACTGTGGAGGTGTTGTGGAAAGGTTCACATTATTAGGGTGCTTCAGTGGAGTGACTCAAGATTTTTAGAAAGGACCCAGTGAGAAGATATGGATGTAGAGTCACCCTTTATGTGAAGAACAGCTTTCTTGAGCTCTGTCTAAGCATTGATGATGAACCAATTTAAACTTTATAGGTAAAGATTAAAAGGCAAACCAGTATTGGCAACATACATGGTAGTGAATATCTGTTGTAGGCCATTTGACCAGGAAGAAGGAGGATAAGGCCTTCTAAATTAAGCTCGAATAACTCCACAATCACAGGACCTGATCCTCAAGTTCAAGGGAGGCTTCAAATTCCTTGATATCTGCTGTAAGAACAACACAGCAGCTCATAATGAATCCAGAAGTTTCCTTGTGTCAAATTCCTAATCAGTGCTCAGCAGGACCATGTTGAAGCCATGCTGGAGATGCAAATGTCAGAGGCAGCCTTGTTTCAGGGCCATTGAACAGTGCAGTTCAGGATTATGAAAGAGCAAAAGGAGGTGTTCTGCTAGAGTGGGAGTTCTGCCAGAGGATCTGAGCAGGCTGGCAGATGTGCCAAAGTGTGGTATGTGAAACAAAGGAGTTCTGCGCCTCCCTTGACCACAACCCCACAGCTACAGCTGGGATGATGTCTGGAAAGCTCCCGGAAAGAAGCTGGGGCTGGTCAAAGCATCCTTGTCTTGCATCAGCAGCAACGTGGCCTCATCATGCCAGGACTGGGCAGTGTGTTTCCTCCTGTGTTTTGTACCTGTCACCAAGGCTCACTTGAATACTGCACCCAATCTGACGCTCTCATTACAAGAAAGTCATCAGGTGTGGAGAGTGTCCAAAAAGGGCAATGGAGCAGGGAGTATTGGAGCCACAAGTCCTGTGAGAAGAAGCTGAGAGACTGCTGGTTAGTCTGGAAGAGGCTCTTTAAAGACCTTGTCCCTCATAAAACTCCTGAAAGGGGTTGTGTAAGTGGGGGTCAGCCTCTTCTTCCAAGTAGCAAGGATAGCATGAGAAGAAATGGCCATAAGTTTTTCAGAGGGGTTTGTATTGGATATCAGGAAAAAAAATTCATAACATTGTCAAGGATCAGAGCGGTTGCCAGGAAAGAATTGAGTCAGCATTCTGGAAGTTTAAAATACGGTGTGTTGTGTTTTGGATCGTGGTTTAATGTGTATATGTTATACTGCTAGTAATGTAATGACCTAATGACTTTTAAGTCTTTCACAGAAAATCTATATTCTATAAGAAGGAGTATAAGGATGTAGAAGTGAGATGAAGTCTGGAGGAATACATGATTAGAGATATTAAGCACACAAATTTATGATATGTTAGAAAGGCCAACACTTATGAGTGTGATGACAAATGCAACAAGAAGCATTAAGATAATATATAAAAAGGAGACTAGAAAAAATATGGTCCACTGCTGAATGGTCAGGAGTGTTGTGCATGCAGAACATGGAAAAGGTGAGGTCCTAAATGTCTTCTTTGCTTTATCAGAAAGATCAGCCTTCAGGAACTGAAGGTCTTTGAAGCTGAAGAGGAATGTATGTGGGGAAGTCTGAGCAAGGAAGAATTCCTTTGATAGAACAGGATTGAGTCAGGGAATGCTTAAGTGAGCTGGGATACATAAGCCTGTGGACAGTGATGTGTTGCACCTGAGTGTGACAGGCTAGCAGATGTCATTGCAAGGACACTTTTGGCAATCTTTCAGTGATCATGGCAATTGGGAGTGACATCTGAGACAGGAGGAAAGCAAATGTAATTTCCGTCTTTGAAAGCCTCCAAAGACCCAGGAAACTGGTCTGGCTCACCTCAGTTCCCTGTGAATGTGATGGAACAGCTAAACTGGAAACCACTTCCAGAGTTATGAAAGACATGGGGGTAATCAGGAGTAGTCAGAACAGACTCATGTTGGAAAAATCATACTTCACCAACCTGGCAACATTGTGCAATGACTGGCCTGTTGAAGGAAGCAGCTGGAACTGTCACTGTGGCTTCAGCAAGGCTTTTGGCACTGTCTCCTGGCAGAAGAGAACACGGCAGAGAAGCTACAAAGAATGGGTGGGATGAGCAGTGAGATGGATTGAGAATCAGGTGAATGTCAATGTGAGATCATTAGTACTGTAGATGATGGGGCAGACTGTAGCCTAAGCAAGTTTGCTACTGACACAAACTGAGAGGAGCAACCTAATGCACCAGAGGGTTTCGCTGCCATCCAGAGAGATCACTCCTGGAAAATGGTTAACAGGATACGTAGAGTTCAGGAAGTGATTGGAAGTCGTTACCTGAGGAGAATGACCATGCACACAATTTTGAGGTCATGGCTGGACAGCAGCTTCCCAGAAAAGTCCTTAAATTCTAGTGGATTGAAGCGATCATGAATCAGTGACATGTCCTTGTTTGAACCGACAGGGCAAATATCCCAGCTGACTAGAGGATGCTGTCAATGAATGGTCAGGCATTGATCCTTCACCTCTCCCCACCTGACCTCTCGGGCATTCGGCTCCCATACAACAAAACAACATATTGAAGTAAGACCCTGGAGGCATGAAAGACTTGTCATCAAAAGATATGCAGAAGGTGTGAGAGCTGTTTGCTCTAGCATGAGTGAGAAGCTTGGGAGAAGTCTCTGAATACCTGAGGAAAGGAACAAGAAATGCCAGGCTATTTAATGTGTCCATGACAGGGCCAGGTGATAGACAGCACTAGAAAAAAATGGCACAAACTGAACATGAGAGGTTTTCACTTTCTCACAGTGAAGGTGATCAAGCGCTGCACTGATTGCTCAGTGTTGTTGGGAAGTCTCCATTTTGGAAATGTTTCAAAGCGACTAGAGTGTTTTTTTAATCAGGTCCAGATGACCACATTTGGACAAAATGACCTCCAAAGACCCCTTTCATCTTTGACCTTTCCTGTGATGACCCATTTAATAATTACAATATATTATGGCTATTCACAGACTCGGACAGGGGATTCTAAGCGCTTACCAACTGATGAATTGCTCTCACTAGATACTAAAATGTCTGTGAAAGTCGTTATAGGAATCACATGAACATTGCTAACTATGTTATTTATACTGAAAGAGCCTAATGTTGCACCTAGAAGGAACATTTGTCACCAGGCAGGGAGAGCAGGTCCAGAGCAGCACTGCTGAGAAAGATTGGGGGGTCTGGTGATTGAGAGGTTGGACAAGAGCCATCAATGGGCTCTTGCAGCCCCAAAACCAGCCCTATCCTGGCCTGCATCAAAAAGCAAGTGTTGCAGCAGGTCAGGGAGGTGTTCTGTCCTCCCTCTCATTGAGACTCCTGCAGTGCCCAGTCAAGAGTCCCCAGCCAAGAAGGGAATGATTGTTGGAGTAAGTCCAGACAGGCCACCAACGGTCAGAGGATGGGCACATGAAGAAGAAAGGCTGAGAGAGTTGGGCCTTTTTGGTCTAAAGGGGGCCTATGAGAGAGGCGAGGGACTTTTTGCAAGAACATGTCGTGACAGAACAAAGGACATCACCTTTCAACTGGAAGAGCACGTGTTTAGACTAGGATGAAATTGTTTCCTATGTGGCACTGCAGAGATTGCCCAGAGCCTGTTTCCATCTCTGGAAGCATTACAGGACAGTGAGCTGGCTCTGAGCAATCTGCTCTGGAGGAAGAGTCCCTGCCACGAACGCAGGTCGGAACAACAAATAATCTTTAGATTTCTTCCAACACGAAACATCGTAATTCTAGGCAGGGAGTGATTAGCATGTATATACTAACATTCTGAATTGTTGATTTTAGTGTGCTAGAGCGCGCACCAGCTTGAAACTTGTTACTCTTCAGGCAATAGATACATTTTGAGGAAAAAAAACCACAGGAAAAATACTAAATATGTAATAGTAGAGATAAGCTCATCCTGAACAGCAGAGTTAGGCTGGATGTGCAGGAGATTCACATGCTGATCCAGCAATGTCAGGATCACAAGCCCTGTTCCCTCCCAGAGTGTGTTCAACCATCACAGTGACACATCAGAGATGTCACCAGGCACATCAAAAGCACCTGCCCAGGAACCTTTCTTGAACCATTCATCAGCTACATATAGCTCAAAACTTATACACTGGCGCCCCTGCAGCATATGGACAGAGTTTGCGAAAGTGTAGCCAGAAATTGTCTGAGCAGTTTTATGTCAAAGGGAACTGGAGATATGTCAGTTTTCGTTTGGAAAGTGTTTCCTTTGGCTGTTTATTGTGGCAGAAGCTACTTGAGTAACCAAAGAAGCATAAAAATAAATAGTGGCAATTTTTAATACTGTATAAAGCTAAAATTATTTGTGGAATCGCTGAATCAAAAGATTTACCAACATGTTTATCCTTCATTCTTTTGTCTGAATAAATCATGATTTCAACAAGATATATAAAGGAAAACAGAAGTTTAAAAGTTTAGTGAAATGCATACCATAAGGAAATTGTCTTATAAACATCAAAGAAAAAGGATAATTTCAATGTCTGAGTGTGGGGTGTTACCTATGAAGCACTTCCTGCATACCACCCAGGCAGTGTTGAGGCTGAATCCTCTCCATTAAAACGCAGGACAGGAGCTTCAGCAAGGAGTTGTGAATTTCTCTGTGTTTCTGCCTCCGGCAAGAAACCAGCCACGAGCCCGTAAAACAAAGGAACCCAGTCAGGCTCCCGTTTTTAATCTCCCTTTTTCAGGGATTCAAAAAACCATGGCATTTTTTTTTCTCTTTTTTTTTCCCCCCTTTTTCCCCCCCCCCTTTTTTTTTTTTTTTTTTTTTTTTTTTTTTTTTTTTTTTTTTTTTTTTTTTTTTTTTTTTTA
>CM019236.1:58498587-58516100 GCA_009741485.1 Malurus cyaneus samueli | reverse complement strand
GCCGGTTTTTGTCTGGGGTTGAGGTAGTTTTCCCCACAGTGGTTAGTATGGGGCTGTGTTTTAGATTTGTGCTGAACAGAGGGTTTGCAATACAGAAATGGTTGCTATTTCTGAGCAGAGTTCACACAGAGCCAAGGCCTTTTCTGCTCTCTGTGCTGCCACAGTGGTAAGGGGAGACTGGGGGGAGTCACAGCCAGAACTGGAGACCCAAACTGACCAAAGGGATTTTCCAGACCATATGACATCGTGCTCAGTATAGAAAGTGGGGAGAAAAAGAGGAAGTGGGAAGACATTTGTGGTCATAGTCTTTTTCTTCCCAAGTCACCTTTCTGCTCACCTGGAGACAACTGAACACCTGCTTGCCTGTGAAGAGCAGTGAACTAATTCCTTTCTTTGCTTTCCTCATGTACGTGACTTTTGCTTTCCCTATTAAATTGCCTTTCTCTCAGCTCATGACTTCTCTGGCTTTTACTGGCTCTTACCATTCTCTCTCCAGTCCTGTTGGTGGGAGAGTGAGGGAGCAAGCACCTGTGTGGGGCTTGGTTGATTCCTGGGGTTAAACCACAGCACCACTGTTAGGTCTGTCTGAAATAGAAGTTTGCCAAATGTACATCAGAGCTGAGGTTTATACGGTTCATGTGTTGTGAAAGTATTAATTTACCTCATGTCCAATAAAGATGTTTGGTTCAAGTTTTACATCCTGTGGCTGGATGAGAACACCTATTATTAAAGTGCAGAAATGCCTTTTCATCTGATTCGTATAAATATTTGCACTTAAGCAGCAAAGAATAGATATTGTGTGTAAGGAATCGGAAATTTGAATAACAAAATTATAAGAAATGATCATATAAATCTGTATTATGGTTAGATAGAATTGGGAGCATTACTCAAGCAGAGAAAAAGGCTAAATTCATTGAATGAATTTTTTGCTTTGCTTGATTTACTCTGCTGTGTCATTTGACATCTGTTTTGGAATAGGGCTATGTAAAATTTTTGAAGAGGAAAACACAAATACATCATTACTTTGACAAGATATGGCTGTGTCCTATTCACCATATGCATATGACTTATAAGCTACAGAAGGAGAGTTCATTCAGTATGGTTATGGCTGTGAGTTATTGTTCCCTAAAGCTCTATTTTCTCTATTTCATATATAAGTTTTAAATGGAAGGTGTATAAAATATAAATTATTTGCAATAATTAGTGTGACATACTAAGGATTTTGAATTAATTGAATGTATTATCTATAGCCTAATAAATTCACATTAATAATCTAAGTACTTTGTGATTTCCTATTTTTTAGTTTCTACATTTTTTTTTCTTCTTTATGTATTTATTTTTTAATATCATAAGCATCTCCTGTTTGTGGTAAATCCTTTTCCACTGGGACCAGTATTACATGTCTGCTTAAGCAAACACATGTGATTTTTCACATTATATGTCTACACTTTTAAAAGAAATTAATATTCCTGTGAAAATTAGGGATTCCTTAATTCTGTTGTTCTTTATTAAAGAAACCCTCTGTGTGC
Source organism: Malurus cyaneus samueli (assembly GCA_009741485.1). Lineage (NCBI taxonomy): Eukaryota > Metazoa > Chordata > Aves > Passeriformes > Maluridae > Malurus > Malurus cyaneus. The sequence continues at coordinate 58,514,571 of CM019236.1, read as the reverse complement.
AAGCCTTGTAGAGGGGAGATGGACCAGTAAAACACTTTTTGGCATTTTGCACATCAGCAGTTAACCAGCGTCAATTTGATTCTTTCCTCCACATGTTGAAACACAGCTCAGAGCATTAAAGTCATTCTCCAGTGATTGGGACAAAAGTAGGTTAGTAGAGTGGGTTGCTAGGAAACCAGTGTCAGTGTCATCTCTGACCTTGCAGAGCATAAAGAGACCATATAGATTTATTGAGCTCTGTGGCACATTGTCCAAGTCCTCTGCTTGGCTGTCTTACTCTATTTCCATCTGCCATCACACACAGACACATGCCCTGCTCCCCAAAAGCAGCCGTGTAAAAGGAGAAACACCTCTGCTTCTTGAGACTTCCTAAAGCATCTCTGTAACTATTCTGTTGCATTAAGCTGCAGCATAGTCTCTTAGCTAACCAGAGAAAATAGCATAAGCAAAACCTCATCCTTTTAGCAGCTGTTTTCATTGTTCTGTGGCTGTGAGAAATATTAGGTCTGCTGGAAGCAGAATCATTAAAAATGTATAAACATCACAAAATAATTTTGCTGTCATTCAAAACATTTTTTTTTCAAAGTTGCACCCACAGCTGAGGTGACTTAAGGTTAAATAATCACATACTGTAGGGAGCTGTGGCACTCCTGTCAGCTTCCTGACTCCTTTTTTAGAAACAGCTGAAGGTAGCAGGTAGGAAGAAAAACAAATGAAAATTTCATACTCACAGAAAGAAAATTAGGAAAAAAAATCCTTTGAATATGCAAAATCTTCCTCTTATAAGAATTTCTCTTCCTCTTAGGTACCTTTGAGTATTTACTATTTAATGTAGATGTTTGTATTATAGACCTAGAAAACAACATGCTGTGAGAGCCAGATAATGAAATCCTAGTCAGTTTATGTTAGCATTTTACTTTAGAGAAAAGGACCACACGTAAAAACTTAAAAATTGTGATGCTGGGCTGAACTATTGTATGTTGCTTATAATGGATCGTACAGCTCATAATGGATATATGCTATTTTGTCATAAAGAAATATTTGTAATAGAAATTCAAATTTTTTCAAGTTTCAAACACAAATTTCAAATTTTTTGAAAGGGAAAGATTACTTTTTCTATGGGACCACATTATCCATATTGCTTTCCTTTACCCTGTTAGGTCCCAAATGAATGCTAGAATGTGAGCAGGTTACTCTGTGTTTACCACAAAATGCTGGTTGTGTCACAGCAGCTGAAAAAGGGCATTCCAGCTTAGATGCAATTCCTCGGAGGCAAATTCTTCCTTCTTGCATTTAAAACCATGGACTATTTTGTAGAGCATTTCAACTGACTGTGTCTGCCTTAGAGGCTCTCAGGCACCATGGTGAGTATTGGACCATTAAAATTCTAGATCACCTGTGACTCATTGCTGCCAGTAGACCAAGCTTCTTAACCAGAACCAGTAAAAAGTAAAAGATCCAGTAGTTTTTTAATTTCTTATTACTTCCTCTCATGTTCTGAAACATAAAAATGAGAGCAATGGTAATAGATTAGGCAGCTCTATTGGTTCTGTAAGTAGTTATTGAACTCTTACTAGTGAGTGGGCATACAAGTGAGATAGATAAACTGCTTTGTTTTCCAGCATGGCCTATCAGCAAATTCAGGATCAATCCAGGATTCAATTCAATTCAATTGAATCAATTCAGGATTCAATCCAGGACCTAGCCCATCCTAATGATTTACCTAGATCCTTAGATATCCAGAACAGACCATGTGGCCACTTGACACTCAAAATTCCATAGAATGTTCACACTGTTGCAGCTGGACGGATCTGCAGGCACCTGTACCATGCCAGAGGATTTGTCACCTCACATTTGACTTGACACAGGCTATCGGTATCAAATGGCCATCAGCTTGGCACACAACCTACTTATCACGGACTTACTCAGGATCTCTGTTTCTGCCATGCTTTAGAGTCTGTCAGGTAATTAAACAAAGATTGCCCTAAATTCTTCATTCAATTTACACCATTTGGCTAACGTGGATCCTCAGGTGCACAATGACATAGAATTTAATCTTTTTCCTGTGATTTTTTAGGATCCATATTGAACTATGTCCCCAGGTGGCAGAATAACGGTGCCTCAGTTTATAAACAGATAAACACTGTCAGAGCCATTCAAAGCCGCTCAGCAGGATAGAAAAAAAATGTTTTGAAAGCTTCAGGCATCAGTTGGGACATAGAAGAGACATGAAAGGGAGATATATAGCATTAAGACAGAGACCTGAGTGAAGAAAAGCTTCTTATATCCCAATCTGCAACAGGTTCAGCTTTCTGATTCTGACACAGACCAAAGCATGAGTGGCCACCTTGTGCTACACAACTAGCTGCTAATGCTGTGCCTGAAGTGGTGGAATTTGATTAGGAGTGTAACTATTGAGGGGTCCTCTGAACTGATTGGAAAATAAGTTGGGATTATTTTCAGCAAATGGAGAAAGAGAACACTATGCCTCTTGAATCTCCTCAGACAGGGAAGAAAATGTTTACATATATTAAAAACTAATCTAAGAAAACATGCTGAAACATGAATATACTTTTCTGCAGTTTTGATTTCCCTCTGTACCTTAAAAGAAACATTGATCTTTAAAGCAAATACTATCTCAGGAAAATAATTTCATATTATTTTCATCATAATATTTTTGCCTCTATGCAAAGCAAGAGATTGTGTTGTCCTCAGGGTTAGACAGCACATTGTCTGAAATTGCGTATAATTAGTCTGAAAAGTTGTATTATTGCTGCTCTTCTTCAGAGCAATAAGACCTCGTGTGCTCTTGATTGTCTTTTAAAGCAACAATTAAAATAATAATCAGGAATTTCCCTTTTGGCTCATTTGGATTAAAGTTTTTCTGAGGCTATGTTTATATTAATAAAGAGAGTACCCAGAAATACCATCATCTACACTAAACTCCCAGATTAGTCAGTGCTGTGCTTTGACTTCTGTCCACAAGTACTCCTTGCTTCTGCCAGATGTTCTCAATTTAAAGTACTGCCAGGAACATTTTCTTTAAGGAGTGTGCATACAATTACAGTCTTGTAAAGGCTACAAGGATACAGGAATGGGGTGTCACACTGAGTATCAAAGATGCCATGGAAAACACATGAGGACCATTGGAAATCTGTGTGCTGTTGTGAGCTTCGGTTTTGCTGGAACTGTGGAGGTGTTGTGGAAAGGTTCACATTATTAGGGTGCTTCAGTGGAGTGACTCAAGATTTTTAGAAAGGACCCAGTGAGAAGATATGGATGTAGAGTCACCCTTTATGTGAAGAACAGCTTTCTTGAGCTCTGTCTAAGCATTGATGATGAACCAATTTAAACTTTATAGGTAAAGATTAAAAGGCAAACCAGTATTGGCAACATACATGGTAGTGAATATCTGTTGTAGGCCATTTGACCAGGAAGAAGGAGGATAAGGCCTTCTAAATTAAGCTCGAATTAACTCCACAATCACAGGACCTGATCCTCAAGGGGGTCTTCAAATTCCTTGATATCTGCTGTAAGAACAACACAGCAGCTCATAATGAATCCAGAAGTTTCCTTGTGTCAAATTCCTAATCAGTGCTCAGCAGGACCATGTTGAAGCCATGCTGGAGATGCAAATGTCAGAGGCAGCCTTGTTTGCAGGGCCCATTGAACAGTGCAGTTCAGGATTATGAAAGGAGGCAAAAGGGAGTGCTGTTCTGCTGGAGGGTGGGAGGGTTCTGCAGAGGGATCTGAGCAGGCTGGGCAGATGTGCCAAAGTCAGTGGTATGAGGTGGAACAAAGGGAAGTTCTGCGCCCTGCCCTTGGACCACAACAACCCCACACAGCACTACAGGCTTGGGGATGAGTGTCTGGAAAGCTGCCCAGGGGAAAGAAGCTGGGGGGCTGGTCAAAAGCATCCTTTGCTTGCATCAGCAGCAACGTGGCCAGCAATCACTGCCAGGACTGGGGCAGTGATTTTCCTCCTGTGTTTGTCACCTGTCACCAAGGCTGCACCTTGAATACTGCACCCAGATCTAGGCCTCTCATTACAAGAAAGTCATCAAGGTGCTGGAGAGTGTCCAGAAAAGGGCAATGGAGCAAGGGAAGTATTTGGAGCACAAGTCCTGTGAGAAGAAGCTGAGAGACCTGCTGAGTTTAGTCTGGAGAAGAGGCTGCTTTAAGGGGACCTTGTCCCTCATAACAACTCCCTGAAAGGAGGTTGTGGTAAGGTGGGGGTCAGCCTCTTCTTCCAAGTAGCAAGCAATAGCATGAGAAGAAATGGCCATAAGTTTTGTCAGAGGGGTTTGTATTGGATATCAGGAAAAAAAATATCAGTAACATTGTCAAGGATCAGAGCAGGTTGCCCAGGGAAAGAATTGAGTCAGCATTCCTGGAAGTTTTAAAATACGTGTGTGTGTGTTTCTTGGAGTCGTGGTTTAATGGTGGTATAATGTTATACTTGGCAGTATAATGTTAATGGTTGGACCTAATGACTTTAAGGATCTTTTCCAACAGAAAAAATCTATGATTCTATAAGAAGAGAGTATACAGGATGTAGAAGGAAGTATGGGAAGTCTGGGAGGAATACATGGATTTAGAGACATATAAAGCACACAAATTTTATGATATGGTTAGGAAAGGCAACACTTATGAGTGTGATGACAAATGCAACAAGAAAGGCATATATAAGTATATATATTAAAAAGGAGACTAGAAAAAATATGTGTCCACTGCTGAATGGGTCAGGAGTGTTGTGCATGCAGAACATGGAAAAGGGTGAGGTCCTAAATGTCTTCTTTGCTTTATCAGAAAGATCAGCCTTCAGGAACTGAAGGTCTTTGAAGCTGAAGAGGAATGTATGTGGGGGAAGTCTGGAGCAAGGAAGAATTCCTTTTGATAGAACAGGATTGAGTCAGGGAATGCTTAAGTGAGCTGGGGATACATAAGCCTGTGGACAGTGATGTGTTGCACCTGAGTGTTGACAGGGCTAGCAGATGTCATTGCAAGGACACTTTTGGCAATCTTTCAGTGATCATGGCAATTGGGAGTGACATCTGAGGACAGGAGGAAAGCAAATGTAATTTCCGTCTTTGAAAGCCTCCAAGAAGACCCAGGAAACTGGTCTGGCTCACCTCAGTTCCCTGTGAATGTGATGGAACAGCTAAACTTGGAAACCACTTCCAGAGTTATGAAAGACATGGGGGTAATCAGGAGTAGTCAGAACAGACTCATGTTGGAAAAATCATACTTCACCAACCTGGCAACATTGTGCAATGACTGGCCTGTTGAAGGAAGCAGCTGGAACTGTCACTGTGGCTTCAGCAAGGCTTTTGGCACTGTCTCCTGGCAGAAGAGAACACGGCAGAGAAGCTACAAAGAATGGGTGGGATGAGCAGTGAGATGGATTGAGAATCAGGTGAATGGTCAATGTGAGATTCATTAGTACTGTAGATGATGGGGCAGACTGTAGCCTAAGCAAGTTTGCTACTGACACAAAGCTGAGAGGAGCACCTAATGCACCAGAGGGTTTCGCTGCCATCCAGAGAGATCTCAGCATCCTGGAAAAATGGTTTAACAGGAACTACGTAGAGTTCAGGAAAGTGAAGTTGGAAGTCGTGTACCTGAGGAAGAATGACACCATGCACCAACAATTGCTGAGGACACTCTGGCTGGACAGCAGCTTCCCAGAAAAGGTCCTTAAATTTCTAGTGGATGTGAAGCTGATCATGAATCAGTGACATGTCCTTGTTGAAACGACAGGGCCAACAATATCCCAGGCTGCACTAGGAGGGATGCTGTCAATGAATGGATCAAGGGCATTGATCCTTCACCTCTCCCCACACCTGGACCTCTCGGGCCATTCTGGGCTCCCCAATACAAAACAGACACAGACATATTGAAGTGAAGGACCATGGAGGCATTGAAGAACTTGCTCATCAAAAGATATGCAGAAGGGCTGTGAGAGCTGGTTTGCTCAGCCTTGAGTGAGAAGGCTTGGGAGAAGTCTCCTGTGCATGAACACCTGAAGGAAGGGAACAGAGAAGATGAAGCCAGGCTATTTCTAATGCTGTCCAGTGACAGGGCCAGGGTGACTAGACAGCACTAGAAACATAAATGGGCACAAACTGAAACATGAGAGGTTTTCACTTTCTCACAGTGAAGGTGATCAAGCGCTGGCACTGATTGCTCAGTGTTGTTGGGAAGTCTCCATTTTGGAAATGTTTCAAAGCTGACTAGATGTGTTTTTTTATAATCAGGTCCAGATGACCACATTTGGACAAAATGACCTCCAAAGACCCCTTTCATTCTTGACCATCCTGTGATGACCCATTTAATATATTACATATATGTATGGCTGATATCACAGGAACTCGGACAGGGGATTCTAAGCCTTACCAACTGATTGAAATTTGCTCGTAGTACTAGATACTAAAAATCTGTCTGTGAAAGTCGTTAAGATTAGGATACACATGAAAACATTGCTAACTACTGTTATTATTACTGAAAGAGTCCTAATGTTGCACCTAGAAGGGGCCAACATCTGATGTCAACACAGGCTAGGGGATGAGCAGGTCAAGAGCAGCCCTGCTGAGAAAGATTTGGGGGTGCTGGTGGATGAGAGGTTGGACAAGAGCCATCAATGGGCTCTTGCAGCCCCAAAAGCCAGCCCTATCCTGGCCTGCATCAAAAGCAGTGTTGGCAGCAGGTCAAGGGAGGTGGTTCTGTCCCTCCCCTCTCATGAGACTCCACCTGCAGTGCCCAGTTCAAGAGTCCCCAGCACAAGAAGGGAATGGACTTGTTGGAGTAAGTCCAGACGAGGGCCACCAAGACGGTCAGAGGCATGGGCCACATGAAGAAGAAAGGCTGAGAGAGTTGGGGCCTTTTTGTGTCTAAAGGGGGCCTATGAGAGAGCTGCGGAGCGACTTTTTGCAAGAACATGTCGTGACAGAACAAAGGACATCACCTTTCAACTGGAAGAGCACGTGTTTAGACTAGGATGAAATTGTTTCCTATGTGGCACTGGCAGAGATTGCCCAGAGAGCCTGGGTCTGCCCCATCTCTGGAAGCATTACAGGACAGGTGAGCTGGAGCTCTGAGCAATCTGCTCTGGAGGAAGAGTCCCTGCCCAAGACAGCAGGGTCGGAACCAACAAATAATCTTTAAGATTTCTTCCAACACGAACCACTCGGTAATTCTAGGCAGTGGGGTGACATATTAGCATGTATGATCTAACATTTACTGAACACTTGTTGATTTTAGTGTGCATAGAGCGCGCACCAGCTTGAAACCTCTGTTCCTCATTCAGGCAATAGATACATTTTTGAGAAAAAAAACCCACAGGAAGAGAAAATACTAAATATGTAATAGTAGAGATAAGCTCATCTGAACAGCAGAGTTAGGCTGGATGTGCAGGAGATTCACATGCTGATCCAGCAATGTCAGGATCACAAGCCCTGTTCCCTCCCAGAGTGTGTTCAACCATCACAGTGACACATCAGAGATGTCACCAGGCACATCAAAAGCACCTGCCCAGGAACCTTTCTTGAACCATTCATCAGCTACATATAGCTCAAAACTTATACACTGGCCGCCCCTGCAGCATATGGACAGAGTTTTGCGAAAGTGTAGCCAGAAATTGTCTGAGCAGTTTTATGTCAAAGGGAACTGGAGGATATGTCAGTTTTCGTTTGGAAAGTGTTTCCTTTGGCTGTTTATTGTGGCAGAAGCTACTTGGAGTAACCAAAGAAGCATAAAAATAAATAGTGGCAATTTTTAATACTGTATAAAGCTAAAAATTATTTGTTGGAATCGCTGAATCAAAAGATTTCAACCCAAGCATGTGTGTTATCCTTCATTCTTTTTGTCTGAATGAAATCATGATTTCAACAAGGATATAAATGGAAAACAGAAGTTAAAGGTTTAGTGAAATGCATACCATAGGAAATGTTCTTAAGTAGAACATCAAGAGAAAAAGGATAATTTTCAATGTCTGAGTGGCTGGGAGTGTTACCATGAGAAGCACTGCCCTGCATCACACCAGGCAGTGTGAGGCTGATCCCTCTCCCATAAGAAGCAGCAGGACAGGGAGCCCTTCAGCATAGGATGGGTCTGTGAATTTCTCTGCTGTTTCTGCCCACGGCAGAAACCAAGCACAGCCCCGTAACAAAGACCAGTCAGCTCCAGTTTTTATCCCTCAGGATTCAAACATGCGTACACATCCTTGCAAATGTCAGGCACTCAAATGTTTCTGAAAGTGTTCCCTTCTGTCTGTCATTCGCCACTGAAAGCTTTATTCTGAGGGAAAAGTCAGCCAGTAATGGAAAAATGAGTGATGGTAAATGGGGGTTGTGAGAAATGCATTCAGATCTTCAGGCTAGGCTTGGAGCTATTGGGATAGACAACTGTGTAAGGATCTAGCCCTTTTGAATTAATTTGCTCTCAAAAGCATCTTGCAGTGTGTGATTGCAGCATAAATCAGATATTAAATGGCAGTACTACCTTGGTATCTAATGGAGTATTTACAATTACAGAGGATTCTCCTAAATGTGGTTTAGATGAAAATCAAATACAAGGAAGAGATATAGAAGGTTACTTTTGTAGTTGGCTGGTCAGCACTATATACTTCCAAAACATTGTTAGGGAACACTTTCAGACTGATTTTTGGAACACTGATGTTCAAATGGATGCAGATATCTTAATTTCAGCCTCTCAATAGATTATTTCTGAGAATTCACAAAAGTGACCCTTGCAGCTAGAGACTAATATTCTCAACAGAAATTAGATTTTTAACTCAAAAATTTTAAGAATTAAATGTCCCATTAGTAGGGATTATTACTAATTACCCTGTAAATATTCTGCAGATTGCGTGTTTTAATTGACTCATCACCTCACTCTCAGCTTTTCTTTTTTTTACATAGATTTTTGCCTCTCTTCCAACATATTTTTTAATTTTTCAGATCCACGCATGACTGGTTACAGTACACTGAGCAGTCAGAAAATGATTCTCTTCTTGTGGCTTATTTATCTGTCACAGTGGGGTCTAAAGGATATCACAACCACTGAGTATCCTGAAAAAGGGGAACAGAGCTACCTCTCACTTGTGGTGACAAAGTTATCAGGTCACCTTAGCAGATCTATGGTGCATACCTTACCCAATTAATGTTTAGGTCTCCAAAAGTTTATGGATGCATATATGTGGTCTATATATGAGTCAAGTGTAACTGAGATTGATCAAATTAATCCCATTCTACAGAGAGGTTAGTGAGTAGCCTGTTCTTCCCCACAGCATGGTCTGAAACCTTTCTACAAGATTCTTATTTCTTATCCTTTTTGAAAAGAAACATTAAAAAATTAAATCAGTTTTAAAAAAACAAGCACACAGGACCCAACAGAGAACAAACCAAAGACAAATGGTGCTTATTATAGTGTCATACAAAAGCATGCATTTCTTTCCCTCCTACCTTTCTGCAAGGTGTCAAACAATGACCCCATGCAGCAATGGCCAGTATTGCACACTGCACAATTCAGCAATGGCCAGTATTGCACACTGCACAGTTAAACATAGATAAGTGAATATGTTTTAACTGTACTGGATTCCCTAGAAGTTCTTCTGGTTATAACAATACCATTCATAGCAACAAAGAATATTTTAAAATTAATAGCTCTGCCAAAATTTGTATTACAACATGCTCATGATTCTGCCAACTTTGGATTTTTTCATGACAGATATTTTGTTAGGAGAAATCAAGATATTTTGCTCCAGGTTTTCTTGTCTCATAAATAGTTTATTAGGGAAGTAGGCAGTGAATAGGTAAAGGTACTGCTCCCTGGACAGCCTTTCATGAAGCATGTTCATATATTGAGGTATCAAAGTCAAAGTGAAATATCAGGCTGATGTAGGCAACAACATTCAGGTGTGTGCTTATGAATACAGAATGCACAATTTAGTGACCAAAGAATGTCATGGAGTTGAAGCTATTTACAAAGTGTAGGTAGAAGCGCTTCACATCTCTTTAATGTTTGAAGGACCTATAGAACAGGTATTTCATGCAAATTCACAGAGGGATGCCATAAATAGGAGCAAGACAGTGAGCACTGGTTTGACAAAATGTTACTTGAAATCTGTTAGAATTCTCTCCTTAATTCTGCTTGAAATGTAGCAGTCATGGATTGCTGGATTACCCTGAAGGGTGTGGACATTCTTTTTGTCCCCTATCCATAGGCAGCAGAAGGCATATATTATAGCCTACAACATTTACCGAAATAAAAGTGGATGCCACTACTTTGGTTCCTGGACTCTAGAGTTTAAAAATGCATATGTATATATAAAGATAGGCTCTGCCTTCCTAACCTTCATTCCTCAATTCTGCATACAATGAGAGTGGAAGGATAAGAGCCACTGTGGGAGCAGAGAGCAGTCTAAACAAGGCTGTTTACATGACATATGCAGTACTAAGCTGGCTGCATTTTTTTTTTTTTTTTTTTCCCAAACTATTTAGTGACCTGCAACTGAAAACAGATTTAGGCTTATAAAGAGATGACATTTAGATGTGGAAATGACAGCACGTCTCCCCAGCAGCTGTGATGCACTCATTTGGCACTGTGCAGTGCTGCTGCTGCCTGCAAAGCACATGGTTCCCTTGACCTTACACCCTCCCTCTGATCTTGCGTGGGAACTGTTGCCACATGAGCTGTGAGATATGCATGCAGGCTGAAAGACTGAGGTGGCATTTTGTTTTGCATTCCCCAATAGATCTTTCTTCGCAAGACTCTCTTTCATTGTGTCTTTCTCTCCTTCCCTTCATTTCCCTATGCTTTCTCCTCTTTCTTGCTGGTTCCCTCAGAGGCCAGCATGGGAGCTTGACAGACAGGCAGTCCTGGTGTCTGTTTGGTTTGTTCTGCTGCAGCACAGATATCTGCAGATCAGACACCTGATCATTCCTAGCTGTTCAGCACAAAAAGCTGTTCCTATTTATAAACACTATATTCAAAAAGAAAAAAAATTCCAAGTTAAGAATGTATCCCAAACCATACCCCATACTCTCTGAGGCTAAACTACTCCAGTACCACAAAGCGCACTTTCAGTGGCATCACTTTCCAAATATACTATCTCCTTAAGTAACAAGATTGCTGCATGGTCATGTCGGAGTATATTTTACAATCTAAAGTGCCTGAATGCACACAGTAACCTTTGGTTTTTATTTTTTTTTAATCATCTAAAAGTAGGATGGTGTGAACCACAGCCTCCATTTAGATAACTGTAGAGAACAATAAGGTCTTGCCAAGCCTCCTTTTCTCCAACTCTCTCACCTTTTTCTCATCAGACATGTGCTCTGGACCCTTTACCAGCTCTGTGGCCCCTCCCTAGACATTCCAGTACCCCAATGTCTTTTCTTGTAGTGCGAGGCCCAAAACTGAACACCTAGAGGACCCCTCTACCATTGTTCACTGACTTCACTCCCCATCTCTTCAGTCGAGATTACAGATTTTTAGCTCAAATTAAAAAAATAAAAGGCAAGAGAAAAAGAGGTAGGATGAAAGTCAGCAGAAGACACAAAACTCCTACTCTGGCTCAGACAGGGAAGGTTGGCTCTGGTTTACCTTTCTTCTTTGACTCAAGTTATTGTCCCTGAGTTGTTTGATTATTGTGTATAGTAAGTATTTTGCAATTCCACCATCATGACTACAGCAACATGCTGCAAAACTACAACAAATTGCCTGCCAAAGGTGCTTTCCTCTTTTTGTTTTTGTTTTTTTTTTCCCCCTTCCTGATATAAAGTCACCATCCAAAGTGGAACTTCGGAGCTTAGAGTGGAAACCCAAAAGTCATCCTTTCTGTTTTTCATGCAGACCTTTATAATTTCTTCCATAGATGAAGAAGCCTCTCTTACCATATGGAAAATCTTTTGAGTGAATTAATAGAAATTGTGACTCTATCAACATTTGAACTCTATTTCGGGAGATGAGCAGCTCTCTTCCTCATCCTTCCACCTCCACAAATAAAATACTGGAGCTTCACTTCCTGTAAACTACACTGGAGACACTTTCTTTTCTGTACAATGGGAATATCAGAACACATCCAAACCTGAAATCTAGCTGAAGTCAGAGCTGTTTTCTTTCCCCTTTCTAGTTAAGAAGCATAACCATTTACACCCCTTCCCCTGCAAAACACATATTAGAAGAAAATCTACAGCTTCATTGAAAGAATACACTTAACTCTTCTTTGTAGCTAAATCAGATGAGACTAAGTAACCAATACCTGCTATTTCCTGAGCTCTACTCATTGCAGACACTTTTTTTTTAATTAGCTTTCTTAAAGAGAAGGTCTGGCAGGTAAGATCAAATCATGTATTCTGAGCCACATTTCTTTCTACTTGAAGCAAGAAAGGAAGCTAATGCAGTGCCTTTCTCTTGCTTGAATTGGCTTTCCCATAGCAGTGATATGAGCAGAGATAATTAAACAAACTAAATTACATCAGATTCCTGTATTCAAAAGGAGTATGAACGTGCATTATATGCAAGGAGCCTTTAATCTGGAGTAGTAATGCAGCTGACAAACCTAAGCATGTGGAGGAAAAGAAGATTATTGGAAATCAACGTGAATTTACCGAGGGGAAACCGTGTTCCATTAATCTCATGGTCTCCTGTCATGAGATTGCTGAGGGGAGAGCAGTGGGTGCTGTCTACCTGGATCTCAACAAAGTGTTTATCACTGTCTCTTATACTCATATGTTGGAAATGATGGATTGGATGAGCGGACACTGAGGTGGATTGAGAACTGGCTTAGTGGCAGAGCTCAGAGTGTTGTGGGCAGTGGCACAGGGTCTGTAACTGCTGGAGTTCCCTGGGGATTAGTGCTGGGACAAGCATATTCTTCAGGGTCCTGGAGGGAGGGACAGAGAGCCCTCATCAGGTTCTCTGATGGCACAGAACTGGCAGGAGTGTCTGATCCCCCAGAGTCCCCCTCAGTGAGGCTTGTACAGCCTGGGGAGCTGGGTTCAGAGAAACCCTGTGAAGTTCAGTGAGGGCAAGCATAGCATCCTGCACTTTATGAGGAATAACTCTGCTCACCAGGACAGTCTGGGGGCTGACCTGCTGGAAAACAGCTCTGTGGGAAGGAATCTGGGGGTCCTGAAGGACTGCAAGCTGTCTGTGAGGCAGCAGTGTGTCCTTGTGGCCAAGAAGGCCAGTGGTATCCTGGGGTACATTAGGAAGGATGGGGTCAGAGGGTGGAGGGAGGTGACCCTGCACCTCTGCTCTGAGGGTGGAGGGAGGTGACCCTGCCCCTCTGCTCTGAGGCACATCTGGAGTGCTGTGCCCAGTTGTGGGCTCCCCAGGTCATGAAAGCAAAGAGCCATTGGAGAGGGTGCAATAGAGGGCTACAATGATGGTGAAGTGACTGGAGCATCTGACTCATAAGGAAAGGCTGAGAGAGCTGGGCCCGTTCACCTGGAGAAAAATAGAAAGAGTAGACAGAGAGGGAATCTCACCAATGCAGACAAAAATCTTAATGGTCAGTATCAAGGGAATGGGACCAGGCTCTTTTCAGTACTGTCCAGGGCTGGACAAGGGAAAATAGGCTCAAAATTGAACACAGTTCCATTCAAATATGAGGAGAAACTTCTTTTCTTTGAGAGTGATGAAGCACTTGAATAGGCTGCCCAAAGAGGCTTTGGCATATTGTTACCTGGAGATATTTAAATGGATGCAATTCTGTCCAACCTTTTCTACGAGCCTGTTTGAGGAAGGGGTTGGACTAGATGATCTTCAGAGACCCCTTCTAATCCCAACCAGCCTGTTGATTCTGTAACAAAATGTACAGTAAAAAGTAAATTTAGTGCAAATACCTTTCAATCGAAAATTATATGAATAAAACAGTTGTAAAAAAAGATTTTGTTTTACAATGTTTTTTTACCTTTAGAAGTGGAAGAGAGTTGATTTATTTTTTGGCATTCTCAGATACTGATAAGTTAGAAATATATGTTTGAGCTTCTAAATATATGTCTTTAATATAAAAATGGATTATCAAATATTAGAGGAAGAATTCTTTAGGATGGCTATATTAAAAAAAAATCCATTTGTCAGTCTAACTGCCACAATGATTTCTTAGATCTAAGACATGACCAAGAGGGAAGACTTCACAAAGATTCTCTTTACTGATTGCTAGAAAAGATGATGTTGAGTAGTCCTTGAATGTCCCCTTATTTCTACAACAACAGAAGACATTGACGCAGTTGTATTTCTTTGGATGTTCCAGGGCATACATTTAATGCTAAAGGCCAGCAGGCCAAGGACAGACACAGGTCTTACAGGAGACATGAGAAGAGGTTTTGTTTAATTCTGTTTTAATTAATTAAAAGTCTTGCTCTGGCAAGAGGCATTTTTATTCCCAAGCCATCTACAGTCATAAACTGTTCAACATTTTCCCAGAATACTGAACTATATTTTAAACTCACAGTAGTTTGTTTTAATGGAATTCCTTTGGTTGTATGGTCCAAACTTAATCAAGATAAAGCCAGATTCAGATTTATAGGGTTTTTGCAGATTTCTGTATATTAAAAAAAAAAAAAAAAGGAAAGAAAGTGAACAAGCCAGCATTCAAGAACAACCTTTTTTTTTTTTCCCAATGGCATTCAGATAAAATAATATAATAAACAGCTTTTCATCTAAGAACTTTCAAAATGGTTTGCTTCAGCAATCAATACTGTCTTCTGTTTCTGTTGCATGTTGCCTAGACAAACACTACTAAAATGGAGTTAATACAGAAAGAACAGTGGAAAGTTGAGAACTGAATTCTAACTGAATTTGATAACAAAAGCTACAAAGAGTTTTGAACTCTTTTGTCAGGAGAGTTATTCTGGCAAATATAATGTTTTTAACTGTCCCTTAAAGACATTAAGACAGTATTATTTCTAAGAGAAACTATAAAAATGTACCATTGTACATCAACTTTCTTGCTGTGAACCACATGGAACCAACTTAATTTTAATCTGAAATTTATCTCAGCCTGTCGTGAAGGAGCATGTCTTGAACCACAGCAACTGAGAACTCAAAACACTGAGGTTGCCCCAGGATGCACTAAAAAGAGCAGAAATGAGTGAGCTGGGAGAGGAGGGCAAGCTAAGGGTAGCGTTTTTTCAATGAAATACTACTGGCTAATGAGGGATATGAGGCAATGATGGTGACTTCTGTCAGTCTTCCAGGGTTAAGTATATGCCCTAAAATCTTACTGTCTGAATAGCCAAATCTTACTTGATGGAAGAGATCAAGTTAGGACAAATGAAACAAAGAGAGCTACACAAAACCAGTGAGGGAAGTACTGTGGTTACATTGTCTATAGTCTTTCTCAATAATTTCAGCTGTTTAGTTGTCAAATTATTCTGACATATTTCAGTTTTAGAAGTGGTTTGTGAAAAATTATCCTAATGGCTACTTTGGCTTCTCCAGGAGACTGAGAAAGCCAGATCAAGTACTCTCTGAGTACTGTTGGAGAAAGGGAGATTAATCTTGACTTCTTGATGTAATATTTAATGCTGAAGAAAAGGGATGAATGGAGGTGCCAAAAAATGTGGGATTTTTTGTCTGTTTCCTTAAACAAATCCCAGTGGTTGCAGTTGTCCTTCATGTGGAAATAACTGCTTTGTTGACAACTAAATTTAAGATATAACCCTCACTTTGGAAATGCTAAACTGTTTCCAGACTGCTTCCCTCATCAGTTTTTAATGCCAACTGAAGCCAGATGGCCATGTAACACAGATAGAGAGAAAAGCCATGGTAAAATACAGATGACCAGGGGAAAGTATTCCAAACAATGGGGCTGTCTGCTGGATTGTGGCTTCTGCTCCAGGGAAACTGCTTCTAAGTTTTCTCAGTGACAGCAGATCTAAACACTTGCATTGGTTACACACCTTCTAGTCTCAAAAGCCCTCTGTATAACAAACAAGAATACATTGATAGTGTAAATTTGCAAATAATGTGGCTTTC
>CM019236.1:58397796-58484192 GCA_009741485.1 Malurus cyaneus samueli | reverse complement strand
TTTTTTTTTTTTTTTTATTTTTTTTTTCTTATGGAGCTTGCTTGTTAATTTAACACTGATCAAAGGCTAAAACATTTATCATGCTTATTAGTGAATAAACCTAGCAGCAGGTATCCCAAGTGAGGAAGCAAATCCTCATTTCCTGCAAGAATGAACTGGAAATTATCCAAAATGCTTGAAAATATTTTTCAGGAGGCGAACTGTCAAAGGAGGCAACTGGCAGATGTGGCAGCTCTAGGGCTAGGAGGAATGAAAAAAAAAAAAAAAAAAAAAAAGAAAAAAGAGAAAAGTAAATAAAAGAAAAGCACTCTTGCAGATGTTACTTTAGACGACTCCAGGGGAATATTCCACAGTTTAATTAATTTAGTTCTTAACCCCTGGACCACCTACCTCGGAAAGAAGTTATTCTATAAATTAAGTGGAATATTTTCACATTTGCTTCTCTAGAGCCCTAGTGTTTTTAGTTTTCTAAACTGTTGGAAATGTGTCGACCACGTTTCCTGGCTCCAGTAAATTTACTTTCGTGTGTGGGTGGAAAACACGAAGGGGGACTCGTTTGTTGTGCACGGCAGGTGGTCCGGCACACACTAAAAATGGGAACGAAAAGAAAAGCATCTTGCAGATGTTACTTTAGACGACTCCAGGGGAATATTCCACAGTTTAATTTAATTTAGTTCTTAACCCCTGGACCAACCTACCTCGGAAAGAAGTTATTCTATAAATTATAGTGGAATATTTTCACATTTGCTTCTCTAGAGCCCTAGTGTTTTTAGTTTCTAAAAGTGAATGTTGACACGTTTCCCTCCAGTACGTGGTGGAGGGAAACAAGGACTGTGTTGTGCAGGTCCACCACTAAAGGTCTGGACCCACTTACAGAGGGTACCCTATCCACAAAAGTTTATTGGGGAAGCAGGAGCTTGATAAACCTACTGAGCTGATACTCCAACTAGGTAGGGACTTGCTTTGTGCCAATGAAGGCCAATTCCACCAACAGTTTTTGATTTGTCCTGTTTGAAGTTTTTTACCTGAAGGTGCTGCCACATGTCTTTTAGTCTTTCCTCTTGTTTGCTTGTTACCACTTCACCTGGACACAATCTGATCTTACTTCATATTCCACCAAAATGCCATCCCATCTTGCTGTATCTAGAGCACCCAAAGGTGATTCTATCTCACTGAAAGTGGTGTGTTTTAAAATACTTTGGTATTTTCTCTGTTTACATTTATCCTTCAGACTTCAGACCATGCTTTGGCTTAGCTAACTACATGTTCATCCTGATGTGTTATCCAGGAGCAAAGAATGTGGAATTATTGCAGTGTTTACCTGCAATGTTTTGTGTACACTGCTGCTCTTTAGTTAAATTATGTTATTGCAGGCATTCTTTTTCAGCTCCAGTAAGTGCCACATTTATGGATTCCACAATGAAAGGGCAGACTGCCCAATAATCTATACAGAACGAGACACATGCATGGTATAAGAAAGGGAAATTAGCCTACAAAAGAGACAGTAGGTGTCCTGGTTTCATATAGCTATTCTTGGTAAAGTGTATTATGATAATTTTTTGGGTGTATTGAGTTTATGTATTTGATAATAAGGGTGTTACAGATTGTGAAATTAAGAAACTCAATACAGTACACTGGCTGGCAGAACTAGGATTATGCCTTCAAACCATTTTGATTTCTGAGTTACTTTTTAAAATTTTTAAATATTTTCTTTTTGCCTGGATTGCTTCTTTACAATAGGAGCCCATCGGTGTTCAGTCAGCTTACTGATGAAAGATGTTTCAGGCTCTCAATCCCCAACAAAAATGTGCTGTGGAGACATTTTCAGCTTGGGACTGATAGATGTGAAAGGTCGTTGTAGCATCCATCTTGACCGCTATCCCCAAGAGCAGAAGAGGATAGTTGAACATACTTTCCTGTGTTGAACAAAGCTTATTAGTGAACATATAGTTATTATTTTCAATGATAAATAGTACAAATCCATAGAAATTAGATTATACACATGCCTTCCTCAGAAGAAAGAGCACCACACATAAAAAAGGTTTCCCATATTTGTGCTTCTTTTACTTTACATTTAATATTCAGTGACTATTTTCATGCCAAAGTAGGGAAAATATGAGGAAAACACTAGTTTCAGTATTTGCACTATATGTTCTTTGTAGTTCTGAGCAGTAAACAAGCCCAGGAACAGTGTAAGTCAATGTAGAACTTATAGTAGTTTAAGGGTAAGATTTAAATGGCAAAATCCTCAAATGTCTCCACATTGTCAGAGAAGCTCATAAGCTTAACTGTAATAGTTCAGCAGAGACTCATTTTACAAACAACCTGACAGCTGGAAAAGACCTGCAAAGACTAACTTAAAATACTTAAAACTTTAAATATGGAAATTATTTTTATTTTATGGTGGATCTTACAGATTCTATATTCTCCTGTTGAGGAGAAGTGTGGTTGTAATTTGCAATGTTTGTGTTTGTTATCTATTATACTCTCTCAAAGGGAAAATGAGAGATCTTGCTGAATAAAAGAAAGTCTCCTACTTCTTCTGCTGTCACCCTTGCTAAGGTTCCTCTAAAAAATATGGATCATCTGTTGAAAATATGAGCAGTAACAGTTATTTAGTCAAAAAAAAAAAAAGCCCAAGCCCAAAACTGAGAAAACATGTTTAATGCTGCCTCTTTACCTTGTATTTTATTGTCACCCCCACACATCATATTCTCATAATTAGACTTTTTAAACTAGAAATAAAAATAATATCTGAAAAAGAATACTAGGGATATCAATTGAATATTTTGGATTTATCCAAGCTGATATAATCTTTGCTCCCTTTATTTATTAAAAATCAGATAACTTTACCACAAGCTAAGACAAAAATTCTGCAATCACTTTACTAGTTAAAAACAAGAATGAAGTTTTGGAGATGATAAAGGTAAACACAGAAACAACTTTAAAAAGTTGTTACCTTTTCCTTACTTTTACTTAGTATTTTTTTGAGTATGAACAGAGGCAGCGCAGAGACTCTTCAGTGCAGCTAAGTAATTCACATGTTGTTTTCAATCCTAGAAGACAGACTACGGTTCTTTTTTTTTTTTTCTTAAAATGCATGTTGAAATGCTACTGTGCCATATTCTGCTAAATAAATCAATAAGGATGTGCAAATATGTGTTTTGAAAATTTAACAGAATAAAAAAATCTAAGAGAATAAAAAATCTAACTAGACATTAAATACTATTTAGTTAAGAAATAATCTCCCATGGGAAACAGTGGAGAAAAACTCCATCTCTAAGAATACTAACACATTTTATCACACAAAATATTGGAAAATATTCTGTTAGGACTAATTTTATACTGACACCAGTCTGGACTAGTGTGCCTTTCCCTTTCTGTAATTTCTATAATAACTGAGAAGAATATGTTTTAATTACTTGATCTTAAATTCTCCTTTGAATAGGCCATAGGCTTTGATTACAGCACATATTTTAATAATCAACTATGGACTCTAAATACCAGGAGTTGTATAGAAAACTGAATAATAAATAATCTAAAAAATGAACTAAGCTTCTTTCATGCCTATGAAACATGATTGCAATGCAAATTTGAACATAATGTGAGGTATCTATATGGCATTCCACTCCTTTCAGCAAGTGTCGAGGACTAACAATTAAAAACAATATGACATTATACAAGCTATTCCTGGCTTTTGAATAGTGTTGCAAGTGTAATAAAGAAGCAAGAAAGTGCCTTGAAATATGACCATCCAATTTGTCCACTAAAATTCCTCCAAATGTTATTGTTTCACAGAGATCAAACATGCATGTAGTAAAATATATTTCACTGGGAAAAGCTTTCAATCTTTTTTCTCCAAATTGTTGTGTAGTTATTACTTCATGTTTATTATAATCAGGTTATTACTTGTATTCTAACTGGCAGTACTTTGTATCTTTGCTTCATTCCAGTGTGTGATTAAAAAGGAAGATATGGAAGAGATTCCAGATTAGTCACCACCATGCACCCGGATAGGTTAGAGTGTGGTCCTAATAACACCTAGATAGTGGGCTTGAACCCAGCATGGGCCATTCACTTAAGAGCTGAACTCAGTGATCCTTGTGGGTCCCTTCCAGCTCAGAATATTCTTGGGGAAGTGTTGAATATTGTCATTCTGTCTTCCAAGTACTTTTATCCTTTTCTGTTAACATATCCTTCATTTTATTGATGGACTAATCAAATAAGTTCTGACATTGTTTTCATCACCAGTCTCTTCCCCCTTTTCACCTTCCCTTCTCATCTGAATATTTCCAAGGAATCATCTTCTTTCCAGCTACTGCAGTCGATTATGTCAGAGAATCAAGATCTGAGTCCTCTCAGGCCTAGACCCAGATTCCCTAAAAGCCTGTGGCTCCTTCCACTCATATCAGCTATACACCTCTATTAGGTTTTGAGGAGGAATCAACTTCTGCTGTTCCTCACTTGGTCATCTATTATTAAGGAAATTATTTTATGACTAATACTTTAATTGCAAGAATAATAATTTTAGTACCGGTGACACTGCTTTTTGAAAGATACTTTCTGTTATTCAGTTTGGATGACTACCTGCCAGATACAGATATGAAAATGGCTTTTCCACCTTGCTCATTTTAGCTGTTGGTTATAATTAATTGGAGATTCTTAAGGACAAGCATATGTTGTGCAGTAGCAGATGTTCGGTATAAAAATTTGTCTTGGGAAAACATAGCTAATCAGTGCTTATTTGGTGAAAGAGGACTGATGACAAAGAAATAATTACTGTTCTGTAGACAAATGCTTTAGGGCTCTGGGCCCCTGTACTGTGAGGCCATAGCTTATTGATCTTGAGATGTATCTTTACATATTTCTGATCTGCTAATGACGGGGCAAAACAGAAGAACACTTAAATTCCACTAACTCTGGCACTGAATGACCTAAGGACTAAAGGATTTTGTGGGCGTATTTGGAAAAGAGTAAACACACATAGAATCATAGAATGGTAGAATGGTCTGGATTAGAAGGGACTTTACACATCATCTAGTTCAAAGTCCCCTGCCATGGGCAGGGATACCTTCCCAGATTACTCATAGCCCCACCCAACCCGTCCTTGAATGCTTCCAGGTATGGGGCACCCACAACTTCTCTGGGTCACCTGGTTCCAGTGCCTTACCACCCTCACAATAAATAATTTCTTCCTAATATCTAATATATGCCCACCCTCTTGCAGTTTGAAACCATTTCCCCTTGTCCTTTCACTGCATGCCCTTGTAAATAGTCTCAATATTTCTTGTAAGCTCCCTTAAGGTATTGGAAGGTTGCAATCAGGTCACCCTGAAGAATTTTATTCTCCAGGCTTCACAGTCCTAACTCTCTTAGCTTTTCCTCAGAAGACAGGTGATCCAGCCCTCTAATCAGCCCGGAGGGCTCCCTCTGGACTTGCTCCAATAGGTGAATGTCCTTTGTCTACTGGGAACCACATAGCTAGACAAAACGCTCCAGGTGGGGTCTCATCAGAATGGAGAGGGGCAGAATCTCCTCCCTTGCCCTGCTGGACATGTTGCTTTGAGTGCAGCCCAGGACTCAATCATTTTTCTGGGTTACAAAGGCAGCCAACTCTTGTCCAGCCTCTCACCCACCAGCACTCCCAAGTCCTTCTCCAAAGTGCTGCTCTCCATCTGTTCATCCCCCAGCCTGTGCTGATACTGGGAGTTGCCTTAACCAAAGTGCAACATTTGGTCTTCTTAAATCTCATGAGATTCCCCGGGCCCACTCTCCAAGCTTGTCTGTGTCTCTCTGGATGGCACCTCATCCTTCAGATGTGTCAACTGCACCACTCAGCTTGGTGTCATCTGCATACTTGCTAAGGTGCACTTGATATTTCTGTGTGTCATTAGTAAAGGCATTAAATAAGAAACAAGAAAGTTAGGCATTTTTGTGAATTAGTTTATACCAATGACAATAGCATATGAGCCATTGCTAGCCACAGTCTAGCAGTGGGGTAGCTGATAGAATGAGTAAATTTGGAAAGATAGGCAAAATTTCACAGGCAAAATGCAATTTCCTTAAATAGAGAGAAGTGACTTCCACAGTCACTGGGCTGCTGTTGGTCATTTCACTATAATTTGCTTGTCCCAAAGGTTGAGGTAGAACTACCACTCTTGTCTGAGAGAACACGTCACACCAAGAATTGAGAAGCCCTTGCTGAATTTTCTTCCGGGTTATTTAGGATTCTGCTAGTCATAATTCAGCGAGGTTCTTTTGTTTGTTTGTTTTTCTTGGTCTTTTTTTTTCTCTGCTTGATTGCTGTACAACACAAAAAAAGCTTGTGTGAACAGCTCATGAAAGATGGATGTTCCTCATATGAGATGAAAATTCAGAATAGTTTTGCATCATTACAGATTTTTTTTTTGTAAAGATAAGCAAACAAACAGAAGACTGATACCTTTTGTTATGCAGATAAGAGAAATGTAAACATATATATATATAATGGCATGCATCTGAACATCAACCCCTCTCTATTCACACAGAATAACTGACAATTGAGAGACATGATTAATTTGGCTCATGGCTTTGACTTTAACTGCATAAACAGGGAAAAGGCATAAAACACAACACAGAATTGCAAATTTTTCTGGAAGTCCTAGTAGGAGATCATACAGAAATATTTTAGCAGTGCAGATAAATAATAAGTGAGATGAAAGGACACAGGTATTTTTACAAATTATTCATTTTTACAGAAGATTCATTTTGAAGAGAGTCACTACTGAAGTGGTTTGGCTAAATTGCTTATGAGGATGAGGGTACTAGGCCAAGCTTAGCATCACTCATTAATTAGTATGCTTGCAAGGAGGGAGAAAACCTCCCTCAACTCTCAAGTCAAATTTTGATTACATTCATAAAAGCCTAAATTTGTATTGCAAATCTATGGAAAGATGATCAAAAAGATGATATTTGAAAAATGAAGTCCTTTTATTCATGGTGATACCCGAGACAACAAAGTGCCTTCTGTCGTATTACTTAAAAATTATTTTTCTTATTGGAAATATGCATTTCTTCTCATTGGTCTTGATTCCTGTGATTCTGAGAACAGTAAGATTTTCTCTTTTGACAGGGCAAGATGGGCTTTGCATGGTCTCTGTTACGGTGCCTATTCTGAAAGTCACACACACTGCTCTCCCTCCTCAGACTTAAGATGTCAGTGTCCTCAGTGTCAGTAACCCCAAATGTTACTGTTTTCCATACCTACTTGTGTCCAAAATTGTTACTGTCTGAGAGCTGGGGTCAGTGGCCAGAAACCAAACCCTCTGCAAGGGCAGAGTGATGGCTGGCGTCTCTTTAAAAAGTTGGAGTCACCCAGATCTCTCTGGCCTTGGGCATTTTGCTTAAGACAGAAGTTCTGCTGTTGGGTTTTTTTGTTTGGTTTGGATTTTACCCAAGGTGGTTGCTCTAAATGTTTGGATTTTTTTTAATCAAGAGACTGGTTTCACTGCCCTGGACTGGCTCTGGGCAAATTCTGCGATTGCCAGTCTGCAGCAGTGGCGTGGTGCAGAGAGGAGCACAGTGGCCCTGCCCCTGTCAGGTCACCCCAGCCCACCAGCAGCGCCTGGCCAAGGCAAGAACATTCCATACATGAGCCACCCCAGTGCCTGCCTTGCTTTCCTGCTGAGAGAAAGGCAAATTCCTCAGTCAAGTTGTAGCCCCTGACCAGGTACCAGGTGCCAGAGTGTGCAGCTGCATTGGCCAAGGGAACCGCTGCCGCTGCTGGGGAGGTTGGGGGATAGAAAGGGATTGGAGGCTGAAGACATTTTCCCTCCATCTCCTTAAAGTTGTGGTCTTGAGGAGGCATTACTCTGCCATTTTAAGTTCATCATTGTTCCCAAGGGTCCCTGAGATTTCAGCAGCTTGGTAGCCAGGGACTATTGCCGGTATTTTATGCCTATTGTTATTTTATTTCTAATAAACTGTTATTTTTTTTTTCGCCTATGTTTAATTGTATATGTTTCTCCTTATTGGTGGAAAGAGATGGGTTAATCTACAGCAGAGGTAACACATTCTAGAATGTCCCCCTTAAATTGTATTAAACCAAGACCCTCAGGTTCACATTAGTGCAGCACCTAAAACACTCCATCAGGGGTCTCTGTATGGGCACTGTGGTAAATGTACTTTTTAATTGTCTGGTGTCTTTTTTCCTCAGATTCCCTCCAATAGTAATTTGCATATATAAAATACATTGACACAGAAATGGGCCAGAGAGAAAGTTTCTAACAAAATCTTGAGTATTAGAAAGCAGACATTCTTCATTGCAGTGCTTGGAGGGTCCCTCCTCTAATCAAGTGCCCCAAACATCAGGCAAACAGAAATTTTATCAGAGACATCAATTACATATTCAGTCACCTATCCCTGATGTATCACTTTATTTTAGATGTACCCCTCTTTGATGTCTGTACATGGCTCTTTGAGGTCCTTTTCAGTGATTTACAATACCTGGTGTCATTTTTAGGTGACAGCTCCTCAACACCCACTCTTGAGTAAGTGCCATATTATTGTTTTGCATAACTTCCACTTTGTCAGCCTTGCAGACCTTAGCTGGCATCTTGCTTGAGTCTTGCATGACTTACATTTGTCTGTGTTGCATCCTTTTATCTACTCTTCCAAGGCTGTGTTGTTCTGATCTACTGTCCTTTTCAGAGTAAAATGCTGTTCTGCTCTGCTGCCCTTATCGAGATGAGATAAGAAAATATTGTTAAAATAAAAGAGTTTTATTTTCTTGTTTTGGAGTTTCACCTGGGACAATACATTTACAACATTCTTATCTGCATACTTCCCATTACATTTTTGTTGTTTTTGTTCATTTGGTTGTTTTTATGTAAAAGACTGAATTATCCCTGATGAAGCATGAATGGGTCAAGAATCAGAGTTGGTGAATTTTAGAGAACTAAAAATAAACAATCAGTTGTAGAAAAAAGCTAATCGACAAAAAGTAATTTGTACTTGAAGCAGATGAGACTCAGTTTGTGTAAAATCCATGCCAATGCTGAGGTACTCCTTTAAACTCTGATAACTAAAACGGAATAATAGATGAAGAATGGCTTAAGGCAAAGAATTAATGAAAAAACTACCCTGTTGTGAAACTCAGCAGATTAGCAGCTATAAAATGGGTATTATATTTAGAAGTGTTAAAGCTGGTTGGGGTTTTTAAATTTCAGGCAGGGAAGTAAGATGTACTCAATAGAGTACATCTGTTACTAGTTAACTAAAAATAGTCAACACATTGCTGACCTTGAAAATATCCAAGGAAAAGAAAACCAAAGGAAATTAGTATAGTGGGAAGGTAAGTGAAAGTTCTGGCCTCAGAATAATTAAATAAAAGTTATTATGTTCATTGATATGGTTTTTAGTGTCCTAGAACTTCTTGAACCCTAGATGGTTTCAGAAAAGGTAAAGTTGCTAGACCTTAGAGAGAATCCACATTCTAATGAAAATGTGTTAAACGCTTTCAAATCCTGGCAAAAAACTGGCAACACTTAATGATTGAATAATGTTTTTATTTACTTACTCATTTAAGTATCATTATCTATATATTTAGCACTTCAGCAAGGAAGAGTTGTCCACTTCATATTTCTGTCTTCAGGAAGAAGAAAGGAAGAGACATCCAGCCCAGCTCCTCTGATTTGGTGCTCAGGTAATGCAGGATCAGGGAGTGGCTGGTGGTGTGCAACGCTCAGCAAATGTCAGAAGCAATTAGAGGAAGAGGGCAAAAACACATGGGAGGTTGGAGGGGAAATGGATTGTACATATCTGCAGGCATCAGCTCCAGAAAAAAGCATGCACACCTTCATTCAATTACAATATTGTGGAAGAATGTTGAATATAAGCTGGTATTAGCAAAAGTCCACATTAGAGGAAAACCACTAGACCCCAAAATTCCTCTCAGCAGCATTCATCTGCCTAGCATATAGTGAACAAAAGGCATATTTAAAATTATTTTGCAACGAGGCGGAAGGTGATTATCATGTAGACCAACAGCAACAAGCTTTGTATGCATGCCTAAATGAACAGGGTTAAATGTTTTTACATGGATGAGACATGTATCTAGAGGAAAGAGACATCAAAATTTGTTATAATCACATGTACTTTTGTTAAAAATGAAATTAAAATATGGTGAAACACATCAATTGCATTTATATTGTTTACCTTGAACATTTCAAGTGTCACTATGTTCAAGTCAAAAAAAAGGCTGAAAAAGTTTTACCTTAAGTTCTTGGAAGGCAACTAAGGTAGAATAAACTGTGTTTACTTTTTATACAGTTTAGTCTAAAGTAAGACTTTAGCATGTGCTACAACATTAAAGAGTCTTTGACAGGTTTATATCCCACTTGAAAAAATGCTGACAGCTAGATATCATAGGAGTTTTGCTTTCATATGCAAATCCAAGCTTTTGCGCCTGGTTCCCATCAACAGTTCAGAAAATTGCAGACCTTTTTTAATTAAAATGTTTTAACAATAAAACCTGAGAAAAGCAGTCCTGAAGTCTCTTTGATGTAACATAAGATAATATCTAGTGACAATTTTGCTCATGTATTAGAAAGGTGCCATTGTTTTTTCTTTTTCCAATAATTGAGTTTAACGTCAAATCACAGATCAGTTCATTATCAGTCAGGGCTAGAGGCAGCATGACCCACTTGAGTGTATTTTGAGCTGAGGTGTAAATCTGAGATTGGATTGAATGGTCATGTTTTTCAGACAGTCTCAGGCAGTAAATCAGACACTTCACTTAGAAACAGATTTATTTGAATCGTGTTACATGCAGACATCGATAAACAAATTTTGTTTTGTCAGAAGCGGTAATTGCTGGCAACCTGAGTTTTAACACGGTGTAGGAGCTGGATCACTGAGTTAATTTATTTAATCAAGCAAAGTTCCTGAGATGGAACAACCGAATTTTGAACATAGAGCTTTTGGAAAGGTTACAGAGGGATGCATAAAACTTAAGGTATCTGAAATTAAATAGGCAGCAGGCCTAAAATCTTATCAGGGGAGAGTGGCGTACAAATGTTATGTATTTGTTTGACATATCCAAAATTTTATTAGGTTCTGATCCGTAATTGTTCTTTCACTATGCAAAGGGTTGATGAGTTAGTAAAGTGGAGGCAGCCCCACAAGAAATGTTTGTCTTTCAGCCTTGTACTGAAGAGCATGTATGAGAGGGGTTGATTTTGTAAATGTTTAGTTACAGCTCCTTGTGCAAAATGTTAAATATAAAGATAGCTCACGGGATTTTACTGCCTGTGACAAATTGAGACTACACAACCTTCTCAGTCTTCAGATACTCAAGCATTTTGATATCTCTGCTAGTTTCAAATGCTTTCTAGATTATGACAAGAATTCACAATAAAACTGCTTTCATCACAGTAACTAAACATGTCTTCTCCTGCTCTGTGTGAATTTATAAACAAAATTTTGTTTCACAGAATATGCATAGAATGGTATAAATGAAGTGTCATTGATTCCAGTGTTAGCATTTTGTCTTCGTTTAAGGCAATTATATGAGGCAGACACTCCCCTTTACTTTCAACCACTCCCCTTTCACCAATAAAGAGAGATGAATGCAAGATATAAAGTGAAAAAAAAAAAGTTTAATAAAAAGCAAACCACCAACACCAAAGATAACTGCAATAACCAGCAGACAAAAAAGTGCTGAATCCCATGGGCTCCCTGGGAACAAAGAAAACAAGATGGCAGAGAAGTTCCTCCTCCCAGGATAGCGGCAGCCATAGCAGGCTGCGAGTCCTGCTCACAGGGGGAAGAAACAGTGGTGGTGAGCACTGAGAAGATGCAGTGCCAGGCTGGGTGGACCCATGCAGCAGTGCCTGTGTGTGGGGTCAGTGCTGACCCTTGCTGCCTCCTCCTGCTGCCCGCTGGACTTGGTTTGTGTTGGTGCTCCTGTGCTGGGTCATTGCCCCAGCGTGGGGAGGGAATGAACTGTTCTGATGAGAGATGAGGAATGGTGGCCCTGGCCCCCCATCATCCTGGCCAGGAGGTCAGTAGGAGACTCCCATGGTGACTTCCTCAGTATTCGTGTGCCACTTAATTCCAGAGGCTCTCAGCTGTGCCACTGCCAGCTATGAGCTCCACACATTCTAACCCTTCTGTTTCCTGCAATGCCACCCTTCTGCTGCTTCTGCCCTGCCTGTCCCTCCTGAAGAGTCTGGAGCCATCCAACAGGGCATTTCAGTCACAGGACACATCCCACCAGGTTTCACTTATAACAGTGACGTCAAATCTTCGGGATTGGGTCAAAACTTCAAGTTCCTCTTTTTGTTCCTCAGGTTGGGGAAACATTCCAGGTGTGGTACATTGTAGGCAACACCAGAGGGATGTATTGTGAGTGGAAAACTGGGTGACATGAACGTTCAAATAAGAAGCTGTAGTTTGTTAGCAACTCAACACAAACACAAATGGCAGATAATCTCTCCTCTTTGCTTTCTAGAGGCTTTCTACACCTCTGTCACCTTGCTATCCATGCAGCTTGCTGTAGGCTAATGCAGTTCATTTGGTGAAAGAACTGATTTTACAGGGGTAGTTTGCTCTTGACATGCTTGGTCAGGCTTGAAGCTCTACTAGGAGAAAGAAGGGAGAGAAACAGTAATTGACTGCTTAAATTCACATAGTATATCACAGAGGTAGGGAAGATGTTCTTATACCCCACCAACAATCAAACTCCAGGAGCTGAACTCCAAGGGAAAAAGAAGGCAGAATGCAACACAAAAGCACAGGAGTTGAGCATTTACACCTTACATACTTTACCTGATTTCTGGGTTCTGTCATCTTATTTTTCAAGACCACTATTATCTTAGTTATTTTCAGTTCTCAAACTACAGCTTAATATAAGAGAAAAGATATGTACATGACTGAAAAGGCATACATGATTTGGTTTAGTAAAATTTATTTAAATATAAATTATTTTATGTGCAACGACAGATCTTAGGCTCAGCATACAAAACATGAGAAACTACAGAAACATCACAAAGGTAAATAGGAATTCAAAGGAGTTTGGCTGTATAGGCTGTGCTCTTCATGAATATAGTTCAGAAGTACTTGTGAGTTACATTACATCTTCCTAAATAGTAAATTGTCTTGTCTACTATGCAAACTCTTCAAGGCTTTCATATTCCTAATAGTCACTTATTGACTCAAATTATTCAATTGAGGGTGGAAACTGTTCATATGACACAAGTACTCACTACACTATTTAGTGGATGAGATAATGCTTAAATAAGGCACATTCCACATTCTTTGTACATGCTGAAGTACACTCTTTCCACAAAACTATTTAATATTCCAGATAACCAATTCATCACCCCAAGACCAGCATGAATTTTAAGTCCTTAGCAAAATTAGACTGACATTTTTGTTATTTATCCATCTTACTGGCAAATTTGTGAATGTTTTCAATTTTTGCTATGGTTCTGTAGGGGATGATAGCTCAGTGTTTTCCTAGTACCTCCACAAGTATTTCCTTACTGGCTGGAAGAGAGTGAGACACATGTAATGGATGCTAATTTTTAATGCCTTTTTCAGTGCTACTAGCAGAAGTGCTCCTCAGGTCTCTTCCAGCTGAGAAGCCAGCTCTCTATGAACTTGTCTCTGATTGAATGGCTTCTGGGAAATTACTTGTAATAGCTGCTGAGGCTTCTGACATCCGTTCCTATGGCTGTCACTGGTTTGCTTTCACATGTTTGACTTTATCATTGTTGGCATTTTTTGTTATTATTATGTAGTGGAATAACAAGCTTGGGGAGGGAGGAATGAATTTTGCTTTTGTCATTCTGATACATTTTTTACAGATTTTTTCTAACATTTTAGGTGCTTGAATTCTGTTTTCTTCCTGTATCATTTCACACCCTCCCACTTCCCAGACACATGCACGCATTAAGCATTTTAATTGTGGAGTAAACTGACATCTCACAAGAAAATAGTGGGATGGGATATTCTTTGAAGACAAAGCATTTTAAGATACCCTTCAGAGAGTCATTCTTAAATCACACTAGTGTGTATCCAGTTTTGCTTAACCCAGATGAACAGTGTTATCATGAGAAGGCAGGAGCACTAACTTGACTTTTCCTTCCAGTGTTATTCCATCTGAGCTGCTGTCAGCATTTATCAGAACTGCAGAATGTGGACACTCTTCTTTAACCCCATAACTACCTTGAATTCTCTGATACAGTTGTCATTTATTCTACACATTTTTATCTCATTACAGCTGGCAGCTCCACAAAGCTGGCTGAGATCTTCGTTGTCATATAGATGGTTTGAAAGCATGAGAACCAGAAAACCCTACATAGAACATATTGGCATCTGACATTGCTTTTTATCTTTTTGAAAATTTGGGATCTAAAAATAGTTAATTTATCAGAAAACTACTTGTGAATAACTGTGGGCATATGACTTCTGTGTTTTGAAACAATGACATTATTTGTAGCACATGGAAATTTGGAGGAGCCTCAGAATTTAGATTTACGGTGTTTTTTAACACTGGTTTTGAAACCAGACAAGTCATGGAGAAACTGTCTCAAGACATCAGGACGACAAGTTCCTGAGGAGGGAGTAAGTAATTTAAGGCTTGCTAGGAGCAAAGCTGAAGTCCCAGGAGCCCAAATCTCAAAGCTGCAAGGTGTCTTGGCAATTTTCTCTCTGTAACTGTGGTTTCTGTTGGAAATACCTGCGGAAAGATTTTATATATAACTGGCAATCTGTTTCAGTAAAGTCCCACTATTCACCACACATTTTGAATACAGCTGGGACTCATCCCTATTAAAAAAATCTCAGCAGAAAATGCACAAACTGGTTGCAATTAGTATAACCCTAAATAATGGGACAGGCATTTAAAAAACTGCATAGCATGCAGTAAAATTAAGCTTGAATCCTTCATTTTAGGAAAGCTAGAACATTGAATTAAAAGTGTTTTTTTTTTTTGTTGAAGGTGGTGGTTTTTCTCCCCTGCCAGTCCTTGCTTTTTTTCCATAGAGAAATGTGTCAAAAAGATGGAGCAGCTTTCAAGTCCCGTGAGCTTTTCTTGATAGTTTTAATGGCAACCCATTAGACCGAGAGGCAATCTTTCAAAGCGAGTGAGGGATTGCGCTGTGCAACTCCCATTAAAATCACTGGGAACCTGGAGGCTAAACCTCTTCCCAGCTTTGAAAATATACCCTAAACTACAGTAATTGCCATTTATCTCTGCTTGAATTAACTGGATGATTAATCATATTTCATCTCTTAAGTATTATGATTCCACTTCTGGGTAACAGTAAGTTGTTCTGCAATGGTACAGGCACATTGTAAAATCCCAAAGCAAGCTCCTTTTCATTTGTCATGTAGCAAGCTCACATATACACAAATGTACATTTTTGATTAATTATATCAAATAATTATCTTATTATAAAATAAACAGAAGAGAAATGTATGTCATAGAAGGGAATATTGTTCATTTTTTATGCATGCTAACTTCTAAATAAAACAGTCATAATGAGCTAGTGTGAAACTTTGACAAATTAATCTAACTAATAGACATTGGTTGTAATGAAATGTAGTGTAATAATAGTAATTCTGAAAAGTTAGTGTATATATGTGTGGAAAAATATCTCTACAACTAATGAAAATTATTGTAAGCAATATTGTTCTTGAAATATTAATGTGATGAGCTCAAAATGATAAGCAATAGGGCTGGGCAACTTGATAAATTGCAATATACTACTTAAATATATTAAGAGTATTTCAGCCATTGTAGATATTAGTAGTCTTGGAACATGAAACTACTAGCACTCTATTTTCTCACTTACAGATGTTTATTTGACTTTTAATACCAGTGTGTGACTGCCACTGATGGGTTATTTGAACACATGGTGAAAAATAATTTTTTCATATGTGTCTAAATCCTGTAAATACGTTACTTTCATAAACACAAGCCTTCGTAAAAGCCTTGCATCACTCTGAAATGTAAAGTGATAACATACAATACATGAAAAAGATCAAATTATTTGAATTTCCTTACATACCCCCTTTTGCTGCCTTAGATGAAAGATTCCCTAATGTGTATTAAAATAAGATTTTGTTTAGCCTTACACTACAATCAAGAGGAAGACAGATGTCAAAAAGTTCAGTGAAACTGATCTGTAACTTCAGATTCAAGCATAGTTCAAAATCAAAGCCAGAGTTTTGACAGCCTTACAGTAACAGAAGTGTTGAATTCTAATCTGTGTACAAAATTTGTGACCTGTGATTTTGTTTGTTTGCTTGTTTGTTTGTTATATTTTCAAAATACAATTTTATATGGGCTAAAGATTATAATCCGCTATCTACTTTCCAAGAAACATCCATGTACAGAACAAAAATATTTTTATCAATGCAAATCCAAAGGATTAGATTCACGGAAAAGCAGAACAATTTCTCAAGTAGTTATGGGGTTGATTCTGGGTATAACAATTCTTGAAAAATCTAAAATCCACCAATATGCTGAAAAATTTCACAGAATCAAAGGGAATGGAAACCAGCAGTAAAACAGAAGTAGCACTCAGTTTATCACAGCTACAGCAAACATGAACTGACAAAAAAAAAAAAAAGAGTGTCACAGTCAAATGCCAGAAAGGATAATTTTCAGATCTCATTGCCTGACTTTATGTAATTAACAAAAAAAAAGAAAGGGGAAAAGTATAACTGGTGCCCAAACTCACAGTAAATCCCCTAGTGCAGTCACATTTCACAAGGTGACAGAAACTAAGGGAACAAATCTGTTTCACATACCTAGAGCAAGTATAGTCTTAAATTGGACTGTAATAGAAAGATTCAGCTGCAAATTATCATCCAGTTCATGGAGATTATGTGAACATGAAACTTTTACTCACAGTGGTCCTACTTATATTCCCTCTCTTCCAGTTTCCTGCTCTTCTACCTTGTCAGACTGTAGTGCATGCTCATTGTAGTCAATAAAAAGGGAGCAAAACCATCCTTGTTTTGATGTCTGATAACATCATTTCACCTATCATTCCCTTGAACAACAGGGCAGTTAGTATTTGTTTGCAGAGAAGATCACCTTTAGAAGGTCTTAAGAACTAGTTAGGCAGAATCTGGGTAGCTGACTACTTTAAAAAAAATGTGTCCTCCCTGTCTTCATGAGCCTACCAAATTAGAAACAATACTGTGAAGGGCAGTGCCTGCTCCAGTGCAGGGTCAGGATTTGGAGTAGCTGTTACCACAAGATGGGTGTCACAGCAGTCGTGGCAAACTCTGTCCAACACAGCCACTGTCCACAAGTAAGGACTGCTCTTCATGTGTACTGCATACAGCAGAGAGAGCTGACTGCCAGAATCATCTTTCAGATCTTTTATGTCATGACTCTTTCATCTCCTATTTAGCCGTTGTTTCCACACCGGTATTTCTTAGATGAGAGTCCTTTACTCAAATGAAGTAATTCTGCTCTATGTATGAACAGCCCTGCTGATGCAAGTTTATTTTTCTCAAGTAAAGCAAATGTAATTTAAATAATTCTCCTCAATTTTCTACTTGGAAGCCACTAAAAAATAAGTACATTGAGTCAAATTTAGTTCAACATTCTTCTTCCCCAGGATAGAAGGGAAGTCTCTTTGTTTCTTCTCCCAGGTTTTATTTACCTAACCATGAATGGATAAAAACCACTTGTTGGTATGGAGCAGGTAGCTTGCTGTTATCAGAAAGTATTGTATTCGGATTGTGAACTACAAAAATGAAACAGAGTTCATCTACAGCTTTTTCTTCACTCTGAAGACAAAAATGAATAAAAATTAATTGCTGATTTTTAAAAATTAATTGCTACTGCCTTCTAATAGGTGGTCTGTAACAGACTGTATTGTTTAAATCCTTCTCTCTTTTATATCAAGTTTATTTCTTTTCTAATTCTTCTGACTGGTCTCATCAGTAGAACCAGTGTCTGCTCATTCTAAAATCATTGCTTCTGTCTTAATTTCCTCTTACATTCTCAACATTTTTTTCCATGCCAGCTTCTTCCCTCCTATTTCCATTTTCACAGCTGTCCTCACCAGTCTAAACAAACCTCTGGCAGATGATATCATAAGTTCTTCCTCTTGTAACTTCTTTCTGAAAATCTATTTGTTCCATAAAACAGCAATGATTTTTGTAAACCACAATATACTAGGGATCAGAATGTTGGAAGCACAGGTTTTGTTCACAACTGACAAGAGGGTATGCTTGTAACTGAGCAATCTGGTGGATTTGATGTGCATTTGAATCTTGACCATTTATAGCTGCCTATGTTCTTCCAAAAGACTACTTTATATCACCAGGATAAATTTATGTCCCCATCAGAAATTCATGTCATTGCTGGGGAATGGATAGGATGCTGCACAGCTAAAATTGTGTGAACAGATGTTCTTCTGACATTAAAAAAAAAAACCCCAAAACCAAAAAACCACCACCACCACTCCCGCACAAACCAAAGCGAATCAATCAAACCCCTACCTGGCTCAAGTCCAAATTATTTCAATTTATCAGCAGAGGTTTCACGTTAACTGATTACAATAATGACATTGAAATTAGAAAAATCCGTTTGTGTAATACAGCAATAACACAAGACCAGCTTTTGGCAGATTCAGAAAAAGAGTTCCAAGTCAAGGTATTTGACACACAAAATGCTTGTGTCTAGACTGGAGAGACATTGATTTGACAGATGGACCACTCAGTGGGTAAAGAATGGGCTGCATGCTGACCCTCAAAGGAGTGTGGTCAATGGCTTGATGCCTGGGTGTAGATCAGTGAAAAGCAGCATCCCTCAGGGGTCAGTATTGAGTCTGATGCTGTTTAACATCTTTTTCAACAACATAGACCGTGGGACTGAGTGTATCCTCAACAAGTTTGATGGTGACACCAAGCAGAGTGGGGCAGTGGTCACGCTGGAGGAAAGGGATGCCATCCAGAGAGACCTTGACAGGCTTGAGAGGTTGGTCTGTGTAAACATCATGGACTTCAACAAGATCACCTGCAAGTTTCTGCACCTGGGTCAGGGAGATGTCAAACAAAAATACATGGTGGGCAGAGAACGGACTGAAGACAGCCCTGGGGAGCAAGACTGGGGATGCTGGCGGACAAGAAGGGCCCACCATCTCCTGGAAATGTGTATTTGCAGCCCAGAAAGCTTCAAAAGAAATGTGGTCAGCAAGCTGAGGGAGGGGATTGTCCCTGGCTGCTCAAGTCTCCTGAGACCCTCCCTGGAGAGCTACATCCAGCTCTGGGGTCCTCAGCATGAGAAAGCCCACTGGACTGAGTCCAGAGGAGGCCATGAGAGCCATAGGAGAGCTGGAGCATCTCTCATTCAAAGAGGCTGAGGGAGTTTGGGCTGAGTGAGCCTGGACAAGGGAAGGCTCTGGGGAGACTTTACGGTACCTAAAAGAAGTTGGTCATGAAAGATTCAGGGAGGGATTTATTACAAGGACCTGCAGTGACAGGGCAATGTCTTCAAACTGAAAGAGAACAGGTTTAGATTAGATATTATGCAAAAATTGTTTACTGTGAGGTGGATGAGGCACTGGCACAGGTAGCTTAGAGGTATCATTGTCCCACCCCTGTTAGTGTTCAGGGCCATGTTGGATGGGGCTTTAAGCAGCCTGGTCTAGTGGAATGTGTCGCTGCCTGTGGCAGGGGGGTTGTAACTAAATTACTTCTGAGGTCCCTTCCATCCCAAATCATTCTTGATTCCATAATTCTTAGATTTTGACTCATATTTGTATCTCAGACTGCTTTTTGTACACAAAAATTATTACTGAAAAGGTCAGAAAATAGATTCCTAAAAGGTGATGGTTGTGGATTACATAGTTCCCCTTACTGCAATTCACTCCCATTCCTTTATACATTCCTCTGCAGAATCACAAGATATGAAATGGAAAATAGCTCTTTTAACAACAGCACATATCTGATTTGCCAAAATGGTGTAATAAATGTGCATCACTAAGATGAATAACTTTTTATCTTCCTCAGAAAACACGCTCACTGCACGTCATTTGCTAACAAGATGAGATGTCAAACTTCTTGGGAATATGAGTTGTGATGTATAGACATGTAATTGCCTTGGGAAGCTTTAAGGTGGTGAGCCAATATAGGAACACTACAGAACTGGACTATGCAGGATGCTCATTCATCGGGGAAAAGCCATTGAACAATATTAAAAGAATGTGCTCGCATCAGATTTAGATCAGTTTGTGTCACGGAGTACAGAAAAAAAGTATAACAGGTTTTTAAAAGTATTTAATGGAGCTTTTTAAAAATAATAAATCCTGCACATTAACATAGAAATCTCCTCACACCACTCATTCCCTAATGAGACCTGTGTCCTGTAAATACTTTGATCAGTAGATATGTCATATGTCAGTCCTATTTCTTGCATAGCTATCCTGATGTCGACCAAGAGGAGACACCGTTGCGGTAAATACGTAACAATCGGACCAGCCTAAATTTAACACTTTCTATGAATGGTAGTAAAAAACTCCTAAAATTACAAATTCAAGTTACATCTGAAATATTACCTAAAATGAGTTTGGTTTTGGATATGCAGATTTTTTAAACAATAAATTGATGTTTAGCTGCAAGACATTAATATATCAGAAACGTTAGTGTGAAATAAGCTAAATCTGTATGTTAAAATTTGGACTCATGCACTGCAAAGCTATCCTATGTGTCCTTAGATTGTATTAACTTTTCCAATTTGGAGGCCTCATGCTAGACAACATGGTAGAAATTGATACAGCTTTCTGTAAACTGCCCAGTTCATTAACTTTTGTTGACCCCAGATTGAAATGTCTGGCTTGGCTTTTTTCCTTTTTCCCTCATAATGAACAGTCCTTAATAACTGACCATAACAAATGCTAGGATGCAAGTACAAAAGATCATTTGTTTCAAGATTCTCAGAGTAGAAGAGCAATGAAGTGGCCTAAACTCTACAAAAAAAGGTTAACGACCTTTTTGTAACCTCTGACATGATGGTGAAAAAATAAAATAAAAACAAAGCATGGGGGGATTGCATTATAATTACATAGGAATGTTAGCTGTGAGCATTAGACACTGTTTCATCCTTTTGTTGGCATTTTGTTTGGAGCTGACTTCTCTCTGAGAAACCTATGTAGATAAAATATAAGCATTACACTGATAAACCTATGAAATTCAGAACTTAATAGTACAAAAACTCCATATTCACATTTAATTTTATAATTTATGTTATGTGTACATTTTAGTGCTTAGAAACCAGTTCTAGACATGATCACAGCTAAGTAATAATAATTTTCTACATTCTTCAGCTTATTGCAATTACAGTTGAGCTGAAAATCAGGTCTGAGGAGTGCATTCTGAATATTATTCCACATAAATAATACAAGTCTATTATTAAAAGTAATTGAAACAAAGACATGTCTACAGCGATTGTTTTGAAAATTAATCCTTTTCAAATGTTCAGACTAGAAGTAGCCAGAATCATAGAATAAAATAACTTTATCTACCTTTCCTTTAGGTAACATTTGTCACCCACAAAATGTCTGTAATTCTTGAAGTCTGCCACACCATATTTAAATCACACCGAGTGTCAGTTTTGCTTGCAGGTGCAAGGAGGGAGGAGCCCAGATCTGTGTGGGTGTGGATAGGCTGATAGCCTGTGCCAAGCATTCCATCGCTGTGGGACCTGGCTTCAGAGGGAATCAAAAAGTGAATACACCCTGGCAGCAGCACCGTTTAGTTCTGTTTCTCTCTTGGGGAAGTCACCAGGACCATCACCGTAGATTCTGTCCCTCTGCTCCACTGCCCGTCTCTTCCTTGCTACGTGAGGAAAACACCTGTTGCTCAAACTTGCTTATTTAGTACCCAGATTAGCTGACTGCATGGAGTTAAGTGAGTTTATTTGGGTTTTATTTTATTAACAGTAGGTCATTTACATCACCTTCATGTTGGCAACATCATCATTCTTCCACAACTGCAAGTGGCAAAGGCAGCTGAGCCCAGCGGAGCGCACATGAGCGCAGCACCGGAGCAGCCGTGGGCACGGCGCGGTGCAGGCAAGCCCAGCCCAGCTGAGCCCACGTCCAGCGAGAGGAGCCGAGCCTGAGCTGAGTGCTGCTGACCACAGCTGAGCCCAGCCATCTGAAAAGTGCCTTACACAGCACAGATAATTCCGCCTTGTTTTTGTTGGCTCAGGCTCAGGGACGGGAAACATCGGCTGAGGAAAGCTCCCACCATCAGGCTGTTGCCTCAGCAGCCGTGTAGAACTGAGTTGAGGTGACCAACACCTTTCGTGTGTAGAGCACATTCTCTTTTGTTTATTTTTGTTCCTAATATTGATGCTGTTACTGTGGATTTCTCGTTCCTTTGCTGTTTTCAGTAATTGTTATCTCAACCTGTCTCTGCTTCTGCCTCTCTCTCACCAGATCAGGGTAGAAGAAAGCAGAGTGGCTTACTTTAAGTCTCAGCTGAACCACTGCACACTTTTTCCATCCTCGTTAACTTACATTCAGGATTTTAAAGAATTTTTGTTAACAAGAGATCTGAATTTTCCTGCCCTTCTATTAGTTTAGCTATACCAAATCTAAGTCCTGTTTATAGACAGCTTGGTAAAATCCATAGAGTAAATCAAGAGACAGAAATATTTCAAACAACATTCTAAGTTCAGCTTCTGCAAATCAAAGCAACCAGTTCAATTTATCTCTTCTGGATTCATTGCCAAACGAATTGAAAAACAAGCACACTAAGGTTCTCATAGGTGTGCTTCAAGCTGCAGTCATGATTTGAAGTTTCCTGAGTAAGATTGTATGATAAAAAGCTTATCAATACTAAATTACTACTAAATTACTACTAAATTACTACTAAATTACTACTTCCTACTACCAGATTAGCTAACCGCATGGAGTTAAGTGAGTTTACTTGGGTTTTATTTTATTAGTAGTAGGTCATTTACATCATCTTCATGTTGGCAACATCATTATTCTTTCACTAGTTCAGACCTAAAAGTGGCCCCATTTACAAAGAGCTACTTCAAAATATTTTATGGAACAAGTCAAGCCTCAGAAGTTTCTGCTCAAAAACTTTTCTATCAATTTATGCACTTCTTGCTGTCCAAATTATAAACCAAAACGATAAAAATATAATAAAGCTCTGTTGCGTGTACTCTGAGGAGTGAAGTCCAAATAACTTCTTCTGTAAAACACAATATTGTTTACTATTTTCTTCTCAGAAATTTGCAAATGGCAGTCAGAGCCCAAATATCTATAACACAATTGCCAAAGTCTTATGATAGTTGACAACACCTTCAAAATATACATTTAAGCACTTGTCTACTCACTATTGCTAATATATTCTCAACTAAAGCTCGAAGTTTAAATGGAAATATTTTGTTAAGTTTGTATTTGCATGACAGTCATTCTATTATTTGTTTGGGAGATAGTCCTGGTCTTTCAAGAAGTCACTGCACTAGAACATTGAATGACTCACACACTGGGATATTTGTTTTTAATTCTGTTGATAATACCACAAAACAGAATGGGAAATTTTTTCTGTTACATGATAAAACCCTTGTCTTTAATTGCCTGTGAAGAAAAATTGCCTGCTTGGAAAAAATAAGCTCCCCTTGTTCTCCCCAGGTCTATCATAAGATCCATCAGCTTCTGAAGTTGTAGCAAGTCGTCAAAAATCTGCTTTACTGCTGGGACCACGTGCGCTGGAGCTGTAGCATCTTGTCCGCTGTTGGCTACCATGACGTTGCGCAGTTTTAAAATACTATTCATATCTTATCTATTGTTAAAATTTATCAGAAAGATGTGACACCTTCTTACAAAGAAGCGATTTGACAATTCAATAAAACATTAAGAGAGGAGAAAAGCAGAAAAAAAGCACAACTTTCATGTTGTACATAACTTTCATGTAGGTTATTACAGGCATTTTTTTTTGCATCATCCTGTTTTATCTCCTGGAGTGGCACTCTATCTTGCCTTTCTTCCTCACATTTTCTGTATACTTTCTTTCCCTCCCACCTGAAAGAATAAACTGCTATTCATTGTTTGCTCTCTGATTCTAAGGCAAAATTCAAGACTCGTTGATAATATATATTGGTATATATTAAGACATATACAACTTCTGTATGACTACTGTTACACTCCAAAGTGCCCTATTAGTGGCTCATGAGAGTTACAATGAGCGTAATGCCAGTTCCCAGTACCTCGATCTTTCCTAGAAGTTTGTCTTCATGGATCATTTTTTTACTTAAGTGTAATTCTTTAAGAAATAAAACATCCTGCAACTATTTCTTCTTTGATGCTTTGTGACATCTCTTTGGCAGAACTTTGCTCTTGTAATACTGCAGCTTATCAGGATTTGATCTTCTGCTGGTGATAATTTGTGCTGCATTGCATGAGTGTCCTACCAGTGTCTTACAGGCTTCAGAAGGTTTGTACCTGCCTTTTCAAGCACTGAGTTCAATGAGATGCAAACTCACTTTGCTTAAGAAGCAGCTCATTATTCTAATTTCAAAAATATCTTTAAGAAGATATCATTGGTGAATATGTCTATCTGCCTTAAATTACAAAATAATGATAAAAACTATTTGGTAAATAGGATTTTAAAAAGCCCACAGATGGAGCAGTTTAGTCTCAGCAAAGGTAATGTGGAAGAAAAATTCTGAATAAAAGTTTTGGCTTAAACATTTATTGTATTTTAATGCCTTAGATTAAATGTCTGCATCAGACAACCTGCAGTTAACTTTTAAAATGTAGTTTGGGAGGAAGCTAAAATCTTTCCAAGATCATATTTCATGAGGGAGGGAGACCGTAAAGAGTCAAAGCCAATGAATTTTGTTGGCATCTCAGATTAAATTTCATCCACATATCTACTGATAAAAAAATGTAAAAACAAAGCATTTACTCTCTGATCAAAAATGATACATTATATTGTAGCTCCATAATATAAAAAAATTAAATAAAAATGTCTTGACATTATATATGTTAAAACATAATCAAAACCGCATTTCTGCTGAGTAAAACAGAGATTTTATTCAAAAAAGTCAAGAGAAATCAAATACATATTATCATTTGGTGTAGACTTTTCAGTGAACATAATATAATAAATAAGAAGAGTAATTATAGTTTATTATCATGAAGATTATGATGATTATTACTGTTATTCTTATTATAGTTATTATTCTGTGGTGATTATTTTTTCTGTAACGTTTTCTCTTTCAGTGAATTTTTTGGCACCTTGGAAAAGGTTAGGCTATATCAAGAGTATATCAGCAGGTATATTCCAATCTAATTATTCTGTGATAAACAAGATAATGTTGTAGGTAAGTGCAGAGAGAGTCTTGTTCTCTGGTGAAAGGATATCAACTCTAGTATGACTGAGTCAGAACAGACTTCGGATTCTTATTTTGCAATTCTGTTGTCTTCTGTGTGTCATGCAAGAAACCTTGTCATAGTTCAATTGCTGTTTATCTTTTGTCTGTCAGTCTACAAATAAAAGTAACCAGATGCTAACATTAATTCTACTACAGTACAGAAAACACAAAAATCTTCCTGATCTTATAAGCTCTATTCCTCATCTTGGACAGTTATTGGAAGTGTAGGAACGGATGGTATTGTTGGACCCATCATGTCTAAGAAATGCCCTTCCTGTAAATATCTGACAGTACTATTTTATTCTGACCTGAAGAGCAGACCACATCATACAATCTTCCTCTAGTATCAGGGCGTTTGTCTTCATCTGGCTGTTCATCACCTACTTTCGTTCTGGAATTCACTGATCTCAGAAATTTGCTCTGGGTTCTTAATTTAATTCCAAATGCTGGCTAAATATTGTGCTTGCTTTCAAGTTCTACCTAATAAGTGCTGTTTCTTAAAATGCAAATAAATAATAAAAAGTGGTTTTATGATAATTAAGATTCCTCTGATCCTAATTTACACATGTAAGATTTGCCTTTTTTGCATTGTCTTCCTTTACAGTATGTTGCACCTCCACTTGACAGTTTATCCTGCATTAAGATGGGTGTTTGCATTAATTGCATATTCATCTGAGGGTGTTTATAAAGAGACCTCAACAAGCTGAGATTTAGGTAGATAATTTTGTTGGTCTGACAATTTAATGTTAACATACTGCCCTCTGTGTTTTTTAAAATGTATAATTATTTGTTTGCTCAGAATTGTCAAGTCAGTCCCCTAAAATATCCAGCTGTTTTTTAATTTTTTTTTTCCTGAAGACCCTTATATATATATGTGCATATATATATATGTGTGTGTGACATGGATGTATGTATAACTAGAGGATTGGAGACAGGATACCTTATCTTCCACACTTCTCAGTATGGAAAGGCCTTCAAACATTCGGTACTCTGAGATGTTTTTGAAAGTCA
Source organism: Malurus cyaneus samueli (assembly GCA_009741485.1). Classification (NCBI taxonomy): domain Eukaryota; kingdom Metazoa; phylum Chordata; class Aves; order Passeriformes; family Maluridae; genus Malurus; species Malurus cyaneus. The sequence goes on along the minus strand of CM019236.1, from coordinate 58,457,776 downwards.
AGAGAGGAAATATTCCTATCTCCAGACATTTGTGCCTCCATTTACCTTTAATAAGAAATAAATAAATATCTTGGTAAAATTTCTGGTTATAGTCTCATGTATAAAGTATCCAGAAATATGTCAACAGCCTCCCATTACTTTTTAATGAGTGGGTTCTGTCTTTGTCCTAGAAGACCTGTAAGACAAAAGTGGATTCACTTAGTGGTTACACTCTATTATAACTCAATATGGATTAATAGTCAGGGAAAATGCAATGTTTGAGGATGAAACCTTCTCAATGCAGATGACATTTATCTTGAATTCACAGAACTTAAAGATGGAAGTGAGAGAGGAAGACAAAATCTCCATTAGCTTAATCAGCTCACCTCCTGTTGGTGAATTGTTCTTACAAACACATCTTCTAGCGCAGCCTGGTTTTTAATGTGCCAGTGTGCTGGGGCTTCCATCACTGTTCCGGGATACTTCAGTGCTGCTAACTGGTTTACAAGAGCCAGCACTGTGGAACTAAAAAGATTAAGGGCAAATTTTAATTTCTGACCTTTATATTAATTTTTATAACTCAAACCAACCTCACTGCAGTAAGACTTGGTGACATTTTTCAGAGACTTTCATTCAAGTCTCTTCTGATTCCTGTCAACTTCTACTTATGTGTGATGTAGAAGAAGTCTGAAAGCTCACAGATATAAAATTCTATTTGTTAAAACTTGTTATAGTTTAAAAAAATTAATGAAAAATAGGCTGTCAAAAATATGGAATATTCTAAATAGTCAAAAGGAGAAATAAATGCATGAAGAATAGGAACACATGAGGAATCTGCTTTGCAATTCTCCAAATTAATGTCTTATTTGATTTTGTTTACCAATATTATATTTACAGAAAATGCATTATTTGGATTAAGCATTCAGTAACACTGGAGATTGTTTTGAGCTTTCAGTGATGCAATCTGTCTTGCATGAAGTTAGAATTCCTTTTGTTGCGTAACTTCAGGAAAAAAATATGTTGCACTACCACCATAATTTGTAGTCACATAGTATTTGTAATTAAAAGATTATTACGTAAGCAGTGGAAACTTTAATGAAACAGAGAAATCACCTCTTCTCATCCATAGAACAGTTCAAGAGCTGCTTTGGGAACTGTGGTACGTCAGGTCAGTTGTCTATTCTATGCAATTAGAGTGAGAACTCTCGCTTCCACTCCATGAAGAAATTGTCTTCTGTTAGATTATTCCTGTTTTATGCAAAAGCAGCATTAAAGATGGAGCAATCCTACCAGTAAGTCTAGATGGAGCAGTGGAATTCCATTAAAGCATATCAGCTTGAAATGAGAAACTCCTCTGGGCATTAGTATGCACTGCTAATAAACCCTATGCATTCCCTATTGCCATATCTTTTTCTCTACTAAACCTTTTCAGCCAAACTAGGAACAAAAAACAACCCCAAACAAAAAAAACAAACAAACAAAAAAAACCAAAACAAAACAAACAAACAAAAAAAACACAGACCCAAAAAAATACCACATAAAGTTCTTACAAAAGTCTTCTCTAATCCCTAGTATTAAATGCAAGCATATATACGTAGGTCTGACTTTTTTTCTCTCTTTGAAGCCTGAATATCTTACAGTATGGAAAATCCATTTCTTGTTCTATCTGTGACTTGAAACTTTATCAGCCTACTTCACTTATTTTTGCTTTGTTTCCTGTATCTCTGTCATAGGAAATTAATTGAATCCTGAGTCTATGCACAAAAAAAATACAGCTTTCTTCCAAAGGTAGAAATGCTTTACACTCATTTCTTACCTTATTGTTTAAGGACAATCAATACCATTATTTCAGTCTTTGAACCACAAGATTTCCCTATGGCATAGTTCCAAACATCTTGGACAGTTATTGGAAGTGTAGGAACGGATGGTATTGTTGGACCCATCATGTCTAAGAAACGCCCTTCCTGTAAATATCTGACAGTCCTATTTTATTCCGATCTGAAGAGCAGACCACATCATACAATCTTCCTCTAGTATCAGAGCTAAAAGGAATTCACTTGAGAACCATAATGTGGAATGTTCCCTCCAAAACAAAATCTTGCCTATTCCTCAGTCTCAATCCATCAGCTATTCTGAAGGCAATCTTCCGAGGACTTATGACTTTAGCTTCTCTCTCCTCACCACATCACTCCAGGTAATGCTCTAGCTGAAGAAGACACAGGTCAGGCTTCTCAAGAGTGTAAAAGAAACCTGTTGAGGAAAGCTGTACATGTACACATCCCTTGTGAACAGTCTCCTGCTCCCATGGGCCAGTGTGTCTAGCACAGCAAGAGATCTGGAACCTTTCATGTTTCAAAACATGAAATCTGACACAGTTTGCATTTATATTCAAACACATACATAGAGGTATACATGCAGGCCAAAAGGGAATTTGCCTTCTATCCACTAAACAGAGTTGAATACTTGTTAAGGCGCTCTTTAAGGTAATGTTTAGAAAAAGACAGCATGCAGGTTTAAATATATTAAAGTGGTCATTGATGCTAGAGAAAGGTCTGGATTTGCCAATACAAGCCATGTTTGGGGTATGAAAGTCTCTGAGTGAATAATTACTCTGAGGAAAGTTATGCATAGTCAGCTCTGGATTTTAGAATGAAAGCAAAAGGGATTATTTATGGTTTATTTCCTAAATAATTTCCCTCTTTTGAAGTCACAGATTGCCATAAACCCTTACTAAAATTTATTACTGAACAGTAAGAAAACTTTACCAGAAAAACATTTAGTGTTACCTGAATATCAGTTAATCAACATGAATTTCATAATATATATTTATAAGGAAAATAAACATAACTATTTTAATTAGTCATATGGTAAAAGAACCACAGATTGGTATTTCATGTGGGTGTTTCCCACATGAATTGGTGGGGGAAAAATTACCTATTACACAAGAAAAGGAGACAAACCAGAAATTCAAAAAATGTAAACTGGGAACATATTATTAAAAATAATTGTGGTAATCATTTGTGCAGTAATGAGCCAATTAGTAAAAGATGGCATGGTCAGGAGCCGTATGCCTTTCTCTCGGTTGCCTCATCCACCAAAATGAGCATTTCCCCTTGCATATGTGTATGTGTTTGCACAGGCACATATCTTCATCTGTTTGACCAGGCCTGAAGTGATTTAGAATACCACAGCTGCAGTAGAATGCTAACAGTGTAGCTAATCCCTCAGCCATTTATTTCAGACACTAAATACATGCCAAAAGCACAAGGCAAAACATATTAGGATATAGGTCCACAGAAGATGGAGAAAAAAAAACCATTGAATCTCTATGTACTCTTGTACTCTTAGTTCTAAAAATTGCAGGTTTCTAAGAACAGATTATATATGCACACACTATTCCTGCAAAAATTTCAGCATTTATAAAGGTGTGTAAGCATATATGTCCTCACAAGGTGGTGCAACTATAAAAAAAAAAAAAAAAAAGACCCTTCCTGTCTGTCCTGAAAATATCCCCCACCACCTAGGAAGCACTAGAAAGGCTTTCTGTATTGCAGCTTGATCTGTTCCCGATCTATTCCCAGAACAGACTGGAGGATGACTGTGGATCTGACCATGATATCATGACCGAAGAAAACAAAATCTGGTTCTGATTCATGATTCAAAATGTGACACTAAACCCAGCCCCTTTCCAGCACTTCGGGGTCACAGTGAAAAGTCATTTTCAGAGAGAAAATTTCATCAGGCTGAATATGCTGAAGCTGTTCTCAACCTTTGTTAAACCCTGTTCTTTTACAATCACCTACAACATCAACATTACTGGTGCAGTTTTTTGTGTCTTTGACAAATTAGATACATACAAATCACGTGTCTCTAATTCATGGGTGCACAATTAATTTCTTAGTGATTTTCTTCTATTTGAGAATGCTGTGAGCAATCTGCCCTTTCTTACCAGAATGCTGACCTTGTAACAACTTTAGGCTTCCTGCCTTTCCTGTTCTGTGATGGTTCAGTTAGTTACAAGGTTTAAAAGAGAGGTGAGAAAGGATATAGATTTGATCACCAGTTACAGGGAATTCCAGCAAACTAGTGTTTAGTGAAGCTGATATCTCAGTCCCACAAAGCTAGTAATTTTATTTCGAGTGTTGGAAAAACATATTATAATTTTGACCGGGCACTCATAAGCTATATTTGTAGGATGTTTGTAGAAAGGATTCTTCATCTCTAGACTACAGATCAGACTTCAAACCCTTAACCACTACTTTGCTGAAGCAGGTTATTTTCATTGACCTAAGAAGATTAAACAAAAAACAAAAAACAACAAAAACAAAAAACAAAAAAAAAAAAAAAAAAAAAAAACAAAAAAAACAAAAAAAAACAAAGAAACCCAACCCAACCCACCAAAACCCCAACAACAACAAAAAGTTTTATAAAGACGTTTCTGACAATTGATGCAGCCACACAAGCTAGAAACAAAGCAAATGAGTGTCTGACCACATCCTTGGGGTAAAAAAAAAACCCTTCAACTGATGTGTGACTCTTGCTCAGACCCCAGTGAATACATTGTTGTCCTTATGTGACAATAATTATTAAAATCACTGAACTGTAGCATGAATAATGTCACACATTGGTCATATGCACCAACATTTTTTATGAAACGTGCAGACTACTGATTTTTTTTAATATATGCTCTGATAGTCAAGCATCACATTAGCTCTGGAGGATAGTGTATTTTGATAAACTACACTCATACATTACCATTAATATTCTTTCAGTGGGTGTTTCAGATGTAGTGTGGACAGGTAACAGTGCTGTGAATGTTTGTATTTACAAATGCAATTTTTTTGATATATAATACTGAGAAGGTTCTCCAAAAGGAGTGAAGAAGATAAAGTGCAACTACAATATACATCCTCTGTAGCAAATCTCAGTGGATAAATATGAATATTTCGATTCAGAAAGATGAGAGCTGGGAACGTTTGTAATCTAACCGAAATACAAATTTAGGCTTTCTCTCATCATGCAGACCTAAGTGCCAACTCTGTTGTCAATATTTAGCAATAATCACTCTCAATTATATTCCTAGCTTTTTCCCACCGAGTAATTATAAACTGAGCATCAGTGACCTCAGGACATTAATTAATGAGAAATTAAACACCTTTGTGCTCACTTTTTTTGCCTATGGGTTCACCTCTCTTTAAGTGATTTCTGGAAGAATGCAAAGAATTTTAGGAGGTAATGAACCAGCACCAGCACCAGGCCTTCCATGAAGTTTTGCAGCATGAAGGTTCATGGTGTTACTGAGAAAAAGTGTAAAATTACTGGTTTTAAGTAACAGAGTGGTTGTGTTTATGCCAGGATGGAGTCATATGTAGGAAGTCATTAAGAGGAAGAAATAATGAGCAGAGTTGATGAAACCTGACTGTGTTCTCCAGTAGGCCTTGTGGTGACACTGTGGTCAAACAGTAGTTATTGCTATTGTGGATCACCTGAGTTTCAAGTAGGAAAGCTAAGGAATCTTTTTGTGTACATGTCATTGTTTGATTTAGCGCTCTGATTATACTGTGGTTTAGGAACGGTACTCGCAGTGAAGTGCTCCACTGAGAGTCTCCAAACCCCATGCTGCTTGCTTGCTTTCCCCTCTGTCCCTGTGGTGGGATGGAGAGCAGAATTGGAGGCACAAAAGGTAAAGATCATGGGTTGAGGTAAGAACAGCCCTTGATCACAAGCCCATCTGTAATCTTGCAGCTCTTCCCTCATGACCCGAGGTGTCATTGGCACACTGAGTCAGAAATGATTCATCTTTATGTTGCCAGATCCACCTGAGACCCTGCAATCTTGGCAGCTTGGTCCACCTGTCTGTTACAATGATCTTCAGTAGCCCACTTGTCTGCCAGGACACTTAGAGAGCGCTGCAATCTGACTGTAATCTGGAATGCATCCTCCCATAATGTACTGGGAAAGCTGGTAGGTTCTTCTTGCTGGTTGGGGGGGTCATAGCTGCTATTTTGTTGACCGCATCCGTTGGAACCTGGCAGTGTTCATCTTGACATTTTCCTCCTAAAATCTGCATTACGTGGACAGGTGCTTTTGCTTTATGTTGAAACTGGCCTCCAGCAAGACTTTCCAAAGCATGCTGCTGCTTGTTCGCTCTCTGCCCCTCCCCTGCAACCAGGCAGAGAGGGGAATTGGAGGCACAGACAGAAAGTTCTTGAGATAAGAGCTATTTACTGGGAACAGCAATGGGAGAAGAAAACAAATAGTAACAGCAGCAATATTCGTAACAGAAGTGTACAAAAGAGAGAGATTCACATGCAAGATGCTCACTGCGGAGCCAGACCCAACTTGACCACTGCTGTGCTACCCTCCCTGCCCTCCGCCTCTGACAATGATGTGAGGTGGTACAGAATAACCTCAGTGTCCTATTCATGGCTCCTCCTGGCTACTGCAAAAATTAACCCCATCCTGGAAGAACCAGGACATTATCCCAACAGAGTAGGTGAAGATGGCAGCAGAGTGGGTAAAAAAATGACTTTGTATCATCAGGATGATCTGGCTGAAATATCAGAGTAGAAAACCAACACAGATAGCAATTCAGACCCTACTTCAGCCTCAGACTTGCTTCATTCTCCAAATCAGGCTTGATGCTCTCTTTCTGTCCTCAGTGGAAAGAGGCAGTGTGATACTGCCTTACTCATTGCCATTGGACTCCATATTTCTATATCTCCTTTTACTCAAAGAAATTATATTTGTGGGATTTCTGAGCTCAGGGAAGCTCTTTCTCTGAGGGGAGAACAGTGTTTGCATAGGGAATTTTCCCCTCCCACAGGTATGGCTTTAAACAATATTCACCTGGATAAAGGAAACAAAATTGCTGCAGCTTGTTTCTTATAGAGCTTATTAAGCAGCTTCTCATTCTACTGTTAATTTTCATCTATGGTTCCTGATTTTTTATGAGAGTCATGAATTTGATATTGTCAATTTCAGAGCTGTACAAAAAGCATCATACAGAGGAAAACTCTCTTCTAACTTTAACATGATATATGAGATTATATTGAATTCTGTTTGCCAGGTGCCAGACAACAGCAGATCTCAGTAAAAAAGTGTGGTCTCTGCATTAGACTTACTTTTAAAACAGCAATAGAAACATTCAGGCAAACTAGAACTTAAAATGGATGGGTTTGGACCAGGCAAAGTAAATTTTAAAAAAGATTTATTAAAACTATATAAAGAGTCTACAACAACAGAAACCTTCTTGAAGAACTTCGGGGTGTAAGTCAAGCAGCTGAGATTAGATACAGGGAAAACCCATTCTTTAATTACCTCAGGCTCTGGGAGAAGTAAACAAGTAAACAAGGAAAGGAATGTGAACCAAACTCAGCAGCTGTGCTAAAAATCATCTCTGGCTTGCTTTGGGATGGGGGAGGCTTCAGCCCACAGACACATTTGCCGGGAGCAGGTTTGCACAGATTTTCCCCACAGCCAAGGTAGGGATGGAAGTTTCAGTGTGTTGTAACCCCTGCCCAGGGTCAGAGACCCCATCCTCCCTCACACAAACGAGTGTGAGGTGATATCCAGGGGACATTATGTGAGGAGCAACTGAGGGGTGCCTTAATCCATCTAAGACCCCCCAAAATGTCCCCCAGAGTCATTCCTGAGGCCTTGAACCATGGGACTGCACATTTTGCAGCAAATCTGGAGTCTGTTGTAAGACACAATGGCAAACTCCCCACACCAGGGAAGTGCCTGGCCTGAGAGTATATTAATCCAGGGATATTAATATTAATATGTTTTTAGGGGGACCATCACCACCAAGAAGACCAGCTGGATAGGATCAATGGAACATTAATGGAGTGCATGGATGGGGATATTTTCCTTATTCTGTGTCTGTCATTCTCTTTCTGTCCCCTCCACTTGTTTTCTATCTATTTCTCTTCTTTTGTCTCTCTTCTCTCTCTCTCCCTCTCATATTTGCTATCAAATAAAACTATTGACTGGCATATGGTCTTGTTTTCACCTTAATTCAGGCAGAGGTATTTCTAAGAACCTTAATAATTGGATCATAACTTGTCCCTTCCCACATAATTTTCTTTATATGCTTTTGCAGAACAAGCTAATCATTAAGAGGATATAAATGTTTTAAAAAATAAAATCATTATCTGGTATTTCGTTTCACTCTAAACTACCCAAGATCACTCAAATTTTTGAGAAAGAGGAGCCAGAACTCTATTTAATAACTCAAGTGTCTTAGAAGACTTACAACTCAGGCTGAAGTCAAAATAGATCTAAAATTAATTGATCCAACGTTACTCAATCACATCAAGATACACATTTAATAATGAAGGCAGCTGTTAACTACATGTGAACAAGCACATGAGTAGCAAGATAAAATGCACAAGCCATATCCTCCTTTGGGAAGATAAAAAAAACAAAAAAAAAGCAGGCAGCAGAGGTTTATTCAGGAAGCCATGGGGGGTAAAAAGGAAGATCTGATGAGATGCTTGAGATTCACAAAGGACTTTCCTCTTTCCTGTTACCTCAGCCAGATGTCCCTTAGATTTGAAAGCGATATTTTAATTCAAACTCTTGCACACTCTCCAAGAAATGACTCTCGCAGGACATGCAAGAAATTGCAAAATCTTCTTCACTTGGAGGGAAAACACATTTCCAACAGCGTTACACAGTTCTTTTCGATATCTTAGTGTGAGAGAAAAAGAAAAATGTTCTTATAGTCACCAACTAAAAAAAAACTGTTACAAAATTATAATGATACTCTTCCTATCAATAAATATGATCATTGGCTAAAATACAACAGAAAATTGTAGCCTGATCTTGTTAGAAAGCCCATATTGACAACTGACCAAAAAAGAGGGCATTTAAAATATTTAGAAAAATACTATAGTTTGCAAAGCTTTTGACTTAAGCATTGGCCTCTCGAAATCTGAGTCTCAGTTTGTATTGTTGGCAATCAAGATACTGTTTTATTTTAAAGAAGTTAAATTTTGAGAATGAAAGTAAATATGTCTTTAGCATACTGAAGTACTTAGAGCCTGGAAAAGTTTAGTCATATTCAATGCTCATTCCACTTTAAGGAAGACTGTCTTTGTCCAGCTACTTTTAGACCAAGGCAGAGTGATTACATGAAACTCACTAGGGAAACATAATCGTCAAGCATTGTGGAAGACCAGAAAAGGCTTCTACACTTCCAGGTAACCTTTCTGAGCATAAAATGAAAATAATGACTCTAATAAATTCTTTTGTATCCTTGCCCAGGAAATATTAGAAGTAAAAATGACTTCAGTTTAGTTTCTCAAGCCAGAATCCACAAGAGAAGAAAGGCAACTTTTGTCATCTATCTAGCCCTGAAAATTTAGTTTCAGCAATGACAAAGCAGTGCGAACAAGAATATGTAGCATTATGACACAGAAATCTGTGCTTCTAATCGATCTACCTATGATCAATAATCAAGCTCTGCTAATTCTACCTTAAACCTCTATGAACTCAAGAAAGAGGCAGGCAGGAAGGTGTGTGTAAGAACTGAAGTTCACTTCATGTCAATCAGAAGCCTTTTAGCTTGTGAAGATGGAGACAAATTAAAAAAAGAAACAATAGATTTTTGCTGAGTTAAAAGCAAGTCTAAATCCCAAATGCTCATTCTGGTTTTTGCTTAATCCAAAGTCCTCTTCTTCTAACATATCTTAACCATACGACATATGATTATTTCGTAATGAAAAGGAAGTACTGGAAGGTGAGCATTTTCTATGTGTGCCTTAAAACTCCAAATTCTTTCATACCTTCATTTAAATAGAAAAATTCTTTTATTTTTTATCTCTGCTTTTTAAATAGTACAACCTTCCCTTTATTCAGGAGAGGGAGAGCCTTTGTATTACTAATTCAGATGTCACAGAAAATCTGCCCTTCTGTTGCCAGGTAGGCAGGGAGGGACTCTGCAAGTGCAAATGCATTTTGCATCAGCGTGTCATCAGAGGGCTCAACCGAGGGAAGAAGCATTCTATTTTAAGTGTCCATGAACACCTATGGCGAAACATATGGCATTTCTGAATACCAAATGAAATCATTGTGATCAGTGATACTCTAATGAATAACAAATGAATCTGCAATGAGAGGACCCTAAGCATTATTTTGATCAATTATGTCACAATGCTGTGGGCATATAGCTACAGTATTTGTAGGCTGGAAGCTCTACCCTGACTTTTAAATATGTAATTAACATGCACATAATTTTTTCTGCAATGTGAAAGAGTTGCAGGAATTACTATGTGTTTGACAGCTATTCATACCAGAGTGCAACTCCTCAAATCTTATCACTCACTTGAGAAATGTAATCTTTAAAATAAAGGAAGAAATGCCATGAATATATGAATAGGATATGTTTTTTTCCATGAGGAAGTGCAAAATTTTCTATGTCACATAAAATGCTAGGATTGAAAATAAAAGATTTGGGGAGACATACCGAGTTTATGTATGAAATAATAAATGCTGTATTAGTACATATCTGTGTCACCTCCCAAAGTCAAGAGCAGTTGCTGACCCTTCTTTAAGTCATAGGGATGGCATTCTTTTTTCATTTTTCAGTACAATATTCACTAGCATCCTTTTTTTTTTTTTTTTCATTCTCTATCATTCTCTATCATTATCATCATCCTTTTTTCTCATTCTAACTACATTCTCATTGGTACTGCCAGATCAAATTACCATTTTTGTAAAAGATCTCTTCATATCAACCCACATTAAATTCATTTTCTAGCATACCACTAAAAGAGCAAGAGGCTATTGAGGAAAATAAATGATAAATGAATGAAATTACATACATAAAAGTGAGTATTTCATGTCCAAATTGGCTGAATTTCACTTTTCATCTCACTTTAAACTTTCCTTGTTTTTTTAGCCTGCTTCTCTAAACACATACAAAGTGCAGCAGCATACAAAGACTGCTAAACTAATTCTGCAATTTATCAAAATCAGTCAATCAAAATAAGCTACAATCTCCATCTATACAACTAACTTTTTTGCATATGCATATTTCAATTACTGTCTGTTAATGAAGCTTTTGTTTTTATTAACTGTTTTCTTGGCCATGTTGATCTTTAGCCCTTCCTTCCACATGTACATAAGCTTCCAAGTTTGAGGAAGTAAACTAACAGCTAGTTACACAAAGGAATTTACTTTTTGCCCCCGTTTCTTACCGTTATTTGTAAATTTGAGAGTTTTACAACGGAAATCCAAAAGTGTTCTTTCATGTTCACTAATTATCTCAAAAAACCGAAACAAAGCAAAAAGCTCCAACCTAAATGCACAAAACTCCTCTTCCAAAAAATAACGTTTTGAATCATGTGCGTTTTGTAATATGCTTCTTGCTTTTGAAAACCATAAAGTAGAGGTTCTCCCGAAGTTTTTTGTTCTTCACCTGCATTGAGAACACAAAATTGTAAGGAAATGGCCTTTCAATGCAGTCTCTTCAGGAGCTTTCAGTACTACTTACTTGCATGTGTGTTTGCTAAGACATGGGTATTTAAATTTAATCTTTGCCTTCTAATGTAGAAGTTCTTTAGAGAGTTTGCCACCTGAAGTTCTTTAGGAAGTTTGCTTTTAAAATGAAATAAGATGAAAGAAAGAAGAAGCAGAGAAAGCCTGAACTGACAGATTCCCTCATGCCCAGGAGCAATAAAACTTGCTTCTGCAGAAAGACACTGATCTGCTACTGTTTTCCACCAGTTTTCCATCAGGCAGCCTCTCCACTCCTGCAGTCACTGCATTCCCATCTATGAGCTCTGCAGGACATGGGGCAGGCCATAAGCAGTCAAATCCCATTCAGATCTTTTCCCTGAGATATAGGTAGCTATGATGAATTGAAATCACCTGCTTGCTACTCACAAAGGCTGTAATGTGGCTGCATTAGCAATTACCTTCTTTAGTTTACTCAGTTCCTCTATTCATCAGGTGCATCAAGGAGTCACTCCCTTGCTGGGTCAGTGCAAAAAAATCAGATTAATTATGCTAATCATACACTCGAGGCATCAAATGTGGAAAACAACCACCTCTTCCATTTCATCTACACTTCTAACCTCTGAGTCTTCGCAGTGTGCCTGATTTGATGCAGAGCCAGGATTTGGAGATAGATACCAATATCTTCTCTGGTTGTTCAATGCTGTCAAACCATGTTAAGAGGCCTCACTTCTTTTAACTGCTGTGTATATGTATAGACTTGTTAGTTTTTCAACTTTAGTTCTTGAAATACTCATAATAATTGTGTATCACTTTGCAAACAATTTCCTTACTACGTTACTTTTCTATATAATCTGTTGTATGAAAACTCAAGATTTAGGTATTTTCTACAGTTTCATTTTTGTTTCTCAGGTAGTTTATATTTCGTTCCTAGTAACCTACAAAATTTTTTTTTTTTTTCCCCTACAAGGTCCATGTGTAACAATCTCTGTGTGACTACACTTCTCTTTTTCTTTCTTAGGCCGGTCAGATTGCCAAGTGCAGCTCACTCCACAAAATACAATATTTATTCAAATTTTAAAAGGCATAGAAAAAAGTATATGATGTGTATAAGGAATACATTCTGTTGGAGTTTTTTTTTTTGTACCGTTCTTAATTTGTTTAGCATTTTCAACACAGTTCCACAGCAGAAGATGTATTTCAGAAATCCTCTCTTGTTGCGAAGTTTTATGACAGAATGACAGCCTCTGTTAGAAACTATGAGACTTCTCCCTTTCAGTGTTGGAAGGAAATACACAGGATATTCAACAAATGTTAAGTGATACACTGAATTGTGCATGGATTTTCTAATCCCCTCAATTTAAAGGTCAGGATTGCAGACTATTTGCTGTGTTGTGTATTAGCGAAAGCATTCAGCTTCTTACTTGTGGCTGGATTTCCCAGTTATGTGAAGTCTCACTAGCCACCTACACAGTGAACAGTGTATTTCTACCTCTTTCAGCATTTGCATGTGATAAACGTTCTCTGGATACTGAAGTCTGGGATGCATATAGTAACATGAATTCAAGCACAGCAAAAATAAAACCAGGTCTGTTCTACAGATGCTTCTATTCCATTTCTATGCTTGGCTCAAAACCCACTCCTTTTTTAGATATAAATAAGACTGACAGAGAAATGCCAGTCTGTCACACCACAGCAACAAAAAAGCTAGGCATCTTGCCATCACAAATGTCTTCTTTGCCAGAGCATTGTTCAGAACAGATATTTGAAAATACATAGTGTTAAATTGGCTTTCAAAAAAAGTACACAGAGAATGTGTTAATGGCTGAAAAAAGACCTAATTCTTTTAACATTGGACTATGAATTCCCTCAATTAATTAACTAGTAAACAATATAACAATTAAAGCATTGCAATCATTTTGTTGGTGTTTGTTGGGATAAAATATTGGCAGATTTTGAATCAAGTGACCTTCTTTAACCCCCATACCCTGCTAAGCCAGGGACAAAGTGACGAATCAAGGTCATTTTTCAGCCTATGTTAACCAGAATGTCAATTACTCTTTCGCTCTGCCACAAAGCAGTCACAGAGAGTTAGTGCACAGGCTCAGATGTGAGCACATAAAGAGGGACAGCCTCAAGATATATTCATTCTGCTGCCTTTCTAATCCTCTTGGTAGTCAATATGCTATACAAGTTTTGATTCACTTTTCAGGCTTTCAGTAGTTAATTCAAACATACTCATGTATTTCCTTTTTAATTGGATTATTTCCTAAATATCTTTTGGGGTAAAATAAGTGTAGGTGTAGGAAAAATATGCTTTGTTTTTTTTTTGCAAAATGACAGAACCACAGAAGAGCTGAGACTTTAAGGGGACTGCTGAAAGTCATCTTCTCCTAACTTCTGCTGCTTAATGAGGGCCACCTGAAGTGGCCCTCTGAAGTTGTGAACGATCATGTCCAGAGAGCTTCTGAATAGCCCCCAGGGATGGAGACTCCACAACTTCAGCAAGCAACTTGGGCCAGTGTTCAGGCACCACACAGTGAAAAAATATTTTCTTCAGTTTTTCCTCACATAGGAAATATTCCCACCCCTTTTATCCACAGTAGTCCTTCAGTGGTCTCCAGAACTAAGCACAGTACTCCAGTGTGTTCTCTTGTCTCCTTTCAATTGTTATCATTAATTGTGTTAATTACACAAAGTTTAACAGTACAAGACCCTCCCCCATCAAGTTCTGTATTCTACTTATTGTGTAATAAGCATGGCTCAATCAAAACTGTCAACATTTCAGTTGCAAGATGGTTGTGACCATAAAATATGCCATTCTGAAGAGGGTTTGTAACCAGGTAAACGTGCACAACACAAGGTAGGTAATATCAGAAAGAGGGTGGCTACAGGGATCCACTGATCCGTGATCTTCGCCTTTTGTGTCTCCAGTTCTCTTCTCTGTCCTGACAGCGGGGTTGTGGATTGGAGAGTAGGTAAGTGGCATGTAGTCTGGAGCGTGATGTGAACAAGAGGCAAATGCAGCAACACTCTTGCATGTAGCTTGAGAGAAAGAGAGAAAACCAGTGGGAGCAACCTGGGAGCAGACACCATGTGCAATAGCCACCGGGCTTTTTGTCCTGTAGTCCAATTGTGCTGATGGTGAACAGGCAAAATATCGTCTTCTGGGCTCCCTTTTTGAGCAAAGATGAGAAATGCTGTCATTGACGTAAATTACTGTGATGTTACTTTGACATTTTCCCCACCTCATGTGAGGGAGCGAGATTGGTGGCATTGTAAGGTCACTGGAAAGATAAACTAACATGGTGCTGTGATTTAGGAATGGTATTCTCTAACTTAGTGCTCCAACTGGAAACGCTCCAGACTACATGCCACTTACCTACTCTCCAATCCACAACCCCGCTGTCAGGACAGAGAAGAGAACTGGAGACACAAAAGGCGAAGATCACGGATTGACAGAAGAGTAATTTACTGGAAACAGCAATAAAAAAAGAAAAATTAAGAGTAGCAACAATACTAATAATAGAGTGTGCAAGAAGAACACATGATTCCCGTGTGAGTGGAACCCAACCCCATCTGGCAGCACGCTCCAGCTGACCTGAAACAGAAGCACCTGCCCATGAGTGTGGGTTACAGAAATAATCCCAGGATCCGGTGAGCTCCTCGCTGGGTGCTGCAAAACTTAACCCTGCCCTGGATGGAGCCTGCGACCTGCACATTAAGGATTCTGGCATGAACTTCTCTAAGCAATTCTAACACATTTTAAGTCTGTGCTTGGTTCACAGTAAAGAGATTTGTTTTCTGAAATATCCTTCTAGAAATGCATAAATGGCTTGCAGCATTCAAAAATTAAATCCATTCCCTCTTATTATATTTAAGGTGGTAGTCACATCAAGATAGAATTGCTACCACAGGCTAGAAAACTTTGAATTGTGAGCTTAAGTTGCTCCATGAATACAAGAAAATTACCTAAAAACTGACCTATTGGCAAACAATTACTTTTCTACATTATTCAATCTTTAAACATTACCAAGAGTTGATGAGGGATGTATTCTAGAGGATCCAATCTGTACAGACAATTTGTTCCTCACACTGCTCTGTAGAGCTCTGATTTCTTATCTCCATCCCAAACAGCCTTTGATTTGCTAGACAAACACTATAACCTTTAATGTAAACCAAGAGAGTTGGAAAGATGATTTGTGTATGTTACGTCTCTTGCTTCAAAACATGCCGACACAATGTTAGAACTGCTGACTAGGTATGAAGTTCTTTACAGAGAGCTGGAGACTTTTCTATTGCTTCTGCAAACTTTCTGCCTGTAAGTTGGGCTAATGGTAACACATTCCTTTAGTCATGGTGATGAAAGGAAAGGACACGCATTTGCTGAAGCAAGTGACATTTGTGACCAGGAACCCTTGACTTTGCACTGGAGCTGTACAAAATGTGTGGCTTGAGGCAGTGGCACAGAAGGACATAAAAGGTCTGTTGTGGGTCACTTCCACCCACATCTGTCACCAAGAATGTATTATTACAGCAGGTTTTATATCTATATGCATTAAGGTAATCAGCAAATAGCTTCCATGGGTCTATTTTCTCTGTCTAAGTACCCACTTCATTCTGAAGGAGGCAGGTAGTTGCTAAATTAGAATATTTGAAGTGTCTCCAGGAAATTTAAATTGTTTTTGCTACCCAAGAAACAATCACCCCATTTTAGCCCTCCCTTCAGTGTTCACTGACCTCAATAAAGACATTTATGGACTCCCTCCGGCTCTGTTTAAACTTTACAGTACTACTCAGGTACTTGGTCCAAGTTTATGCTCCAGGTCAATCTCATCACTGTGTCTGGATAAAATCTAGGTTTTGTTCAGCCTAGCTCTACTTGAGAGGCTTGATTTTCTGGGAGGGGAAAAAGAAAAAAAAAAACAAAGAAACTGTGGACCAGAATGAGCGTAGAACAGCTTATTCTGAAAATAGGGCCAGTGCCCAGTCTGGTCTATTAGGAATATAAACAGCTGAGGACCACCAGAATCTATCCATGAGGTCTAGGCTACATTGGGGAGTCTATGGTGAAGCCCAGTTTATTCAAAACCAAAATTTTTGGAGAAGAGCACAATATGAGTAAAGAAAGCTTTTAATTCCTCTGTTATAATTGCAAATGTAACACAAAAATTTAATATTGCAGTGCACTTTGAAATAGCTGACATAAGTCCTTATCTGTTGATAAGGTCATTAGTCTGCACAGTGACACCTTCAGGGAATATTCGCTAGGGTTTTTAGAAATGTTATTTTCACTTGATGTTTCTTCTTCATGTTTCAAAATGTTGCTTTTGCTTTAAATACATAATTTCCCCTTACACTGCAAATGTACATGTATATCAGCACTACAATTCTGTGAAATGGCATTGAAATAATGTATATGCTCTATAAATGCAGATAAAATAATATTTAATTAATATTAAAGCTCTATTTAAATATTTAAAAAGCTCTATTTAATAGAGCTTTTTAGATTTTGCATAAACATGAATAAGAATTAGTGTTTATTAAATTACTTAATAACATGCAATCTGCATAAAGTTCAGCTGAAATGACCAAGGACTATATGTGAAAATGCTATGTAAAGCAAATGCTAGATAAAAAAACATGACAAACTGATCTTTGAATTAATTTGTATCCTGCTATACCCACTGGATGACAAATTTTCTTTTCATGTTGTTTTCCCACTAGTATCTCTTCATTTGCATTCTGTGCTGAAACACATAAATTTAAAGAGAAGGTACAGGATACATTTGCACCCTCACTTTTTCCCTTATCATTGCAAATGTATCCCAGGTAAATCTTCAATGTGGTCGTTTTAAATTATTTGAGACATCTTTAACAGAAGAAAAAAATATTGCTCTTCCACATTCTATGTAGACTGCCTTAGATTTTGAATGAAAAGGAGACCTCTAGCTTGGGCTACTCCAAAAGAAAAGGAGCAGTTTCTCCCTTTTTGAGAGAATCTGTCTTCAGAATTGTCTTCTTGGTCGGGGGACAGTGAATACCTAGACTTGTCCCCTGGAGTCAGATGCCTGGTGTCCATGGCAAGGTGTATGACAATCACCTTCTCACCACTTTGTCCCCCTTAAGAGGCTGCCTTCTCTGGCAGGGATAAATTTCTCTGGATCGCTGTTTTCCAGGCTGGTTTGGGGATGAGTTTAGGGCACCTAGCTTTCCCCAAGCAAAATACAGATTTGCAGGGATTTTGAGACTGCCCAGTCTAGGAAGCCCAGTGCCCCAGAGCAATGCATTTCAACACCTATCATCCTCGTTGATGTCCAGGATTTTGCCATGAGATCTTCTCTGGAGGTCTGCCTTTGGTTGCAAATAAATTCGTGAGCTGACTCCTGGTTTAATGTGTTTTCAAATATTTCCTGGGTACAAATCACACCTTTCCTGGTCAATAGCAGGAGTTTCTTAAAGTAGGCGAGATGGCTGCTGGAAGGAGCTGGCAACTAAATTCTGCATACATTGTCTTGGTCTCACTGAGACCTGGAATGGGCTTTAAAGATTGAAGTGTCTCAATGAACATCTTGAAAATTTCCATCATATATTTAGCCTTCTAATGAGTACAGTTTGTGTCTCAAAAATAATTTTTAAAACACCTCTTAAAAGCAGCATTTTTATTTGTCAGCTTAAATAGTAAATACCAATTATAGTTTTGTCAGAATATTTTAGATCCCTTAAATCTTAGAACAAATTGATTATAGGTATCTGTTTTCAAATTCAATGCATTTCAGTTTTGATAATTGTATGTTATTTTTAAAAAAATAATTTCGTACCACATCCCATAAGGCAAAAATTAAAACTTGAAAGACTTAGAAGAGAAAATTGCTTCTTTAAAAGATACAGAACAGTTTAGCCAAGTGCTGTGGACTCTGGCTGCCTCATCCTTCCCCACCCAGTTCTTCCCTTGAACCTTCCTTCTGAAAGTCTGTCTTTCCTTAAGACCAGCTATACTTATCAGACAGTTTAAAAGAAAATTCTCATCTAAAATGGGGAAGGGGAGAATCTAATTCAGTAATACAAATAAAATTTGCATTCATATTGCCGAATTTATACTCTGCTTTCAACACACCCTACTAGTTTTAATTTTTGTGTCGTAACAACATTACAAGAAATTGTTATGACATTGGTCAAACTATTATGATAAAATTTTCTTTGGTATCCACTGTTACTGATCTTTAGTCAATTATTTCAGTATTCAAACTCCATGATAACTGAGTAGTTCTACAGAGTTTAGCTATGCTGTGTACGTGTGAGAAAGCATTCTCATGAATAAATGTCTACAAGATGGGGGGCCTGAATTTTAAATGCCAAAGATCAAAGACAATATAATTAACAAAGAACACATTCCCATGAGCTGCCTAACAATTCCTACAAAGTACTGAATATTCTCTACAATCGTTAACTTCATTAAAATTTGAAGACAAGTGACATGAAGCAAGATTAATGCTCAGAATTCCAGTTAACCCACATTTCTTTTTGACAGCAGCAAAAAGGTGATTTGGGGAGGCTGGATCTGGAGTACTGAGTCTGATTCTGGGTTCCCCAAGAGACAAATATGCAGCTCCTGGAGTGGGTTCAGCAGAGGGCAACAAAGATGATGAGGACACCGGAGAATCTCTCTTTTGAGGAAAGGCAGAGAGAGTTTGGCCCTCAAGGGAGGGTGTTAAGAGGATGGAGCCAGGCTCTGCTCGGTGGTGCCAAGAAATAGGATAAGAGGTAGAGGGCAGAAACTGATGCACAGGGAATTCTAGATGAACAAGAGGAAGAACTTCTTTATGTGTTACTGTAAACTGGAATGGGTTACCCGGAGAGGTTGTGGAAACTCGTTCAGTGGAGGCATTCAAAAATCTTCTGGATGGAATTGTGTGCAATGTGCACTAGGAAGATCCTCCTCGGGGAAGGACTAGATGAGCCCACCATTAATCCCTTCCAAAATTAACCATTCAGTGATTCTGTCACACAATCTGTTCAGCTCAAGATTTGTGTCAAGCCCCAATCAGATTTTATTGCTCTCCAGCTAGTAGTCTCATTGATTCAAAAGGTCAGTTAAAATACAATTATTTAATAATGAAGTATAGTGTGTAAGTGTCATTTTAAAGTTAGATAGTCTTCATATAGAGAGATTTCAAAGGTAATTTTGGAAGACTCATAACTTTTAGAACCTAAAGAACAAAATCCATGCTTGCATATGTATTTGAGGGAAGGGAAAATGATAAATGTCTGTACATTGGTGTATATATGTTCATGTATGTTTATCTATATGCAATTAATTAAACAGAGATAGACTATTTTCTTTCAACTACCCTCCCTTCATCTATAATTAAATACATGCAAGAAGTCTGCACTGACATATTAATGATGGGTTCATGAATCCAGTATTTGTACATGTCTTAGTTCTCTTCAAAATCAAAGGGTCACTTCGGCTGAAATCAGATTCTTAAAGTCTAGCTACTTCAGTTTTCAGTCACCTACAAAGTCAGAATGGGTCTATTTACTATACCTACTTTGCATGCAAACAAAACCCTATGGGAACATCTGAACTCAGAAAATTTTGCTTCCAAATTGCAGAAATTACCCTTATTTTCTGTAATTATTGCCATCACTTACACAGCCATCAACAGATGTCTTTAGATGGTTGAAAATACGAGAAGCTGACATTTAATAACTGACATAATTGAAGACTTAATAATATCACCATATTCATACCCCTCTGCCCACACACACACACATACTCACAGAGACTCTGAAAGTGAGTAAATGAGTTTATCATAATATTAAAAAAAAAAAAGGTGTATGTAAAGAGAAAGGACACCAGCTCTCCTGAGGAATGGAGAAATACAGTCTAAACTAACCATGGACCTAAACACTTCAACTTGACTTCTATGAATCCGTGCTTCATAGATTGTAGCAGGAATTATGAATTATGCAATAAAAAATTGATAATGTACAGTGCTGTCACATCTTCACCTCAACCTTTTTATTACTTGACTAGTCAGAAGATCTTATTCCCATCTGAGCATTGTCTTACAGTAGGAGCATTTTGGAGAAGTCCCAGAGGGATGTAACTAAGTTAAGAAAATGCTCTTTCTATATCTCAGAAAAATATGAATGACTTTTGACAATCACATATCTTAACAGTAAGAAGTACAACACAGTAAGATACATGTCACAATCTAAATATCTAGTGTAATATGAGTTTAAATAAGTTCAGATTCCCTGCTCTGTTTACTGTCATTCAGCCTCACATATGTTACATTCATTATTTACAGATGTATGAAGCAACTTGCTTTTTATCTAGGGGCATTCTTTTTCTGGGCATATAGTGAGCTCCAAGACAACATATGAGACATGACAAAAGAGACAGGTGGTGTATGGCACCATGCCAGTAGTGAGGAGTCACCTCTCATTAGTTTGCAGGTAGCTTTAATCAAATCATACACACAATGCAGAATAGTCCAGAGCACTCTCAAAGAGGGACTCCTCTGAAAAATACATCAGACAGAGTACAGGTCTCTTGAGGGTACTTTCATTTCTTTGATCAAATGTTCTTATGCATTGCTCAAAATATTGTAATTCTATCCACTTTGAGACATACTGTGTCTACAACAACAATATTTTTATTTTTAGTAAATAATTAAAATAATTGTGCAAACACACAATGCAGGAAAAGTTAACAAGTGGTAAACCTAGGGTTGTATAAGAGATCTTCCCTTTACTACAACATTCTCATGCACAAAAAATCGATCTAGCAACTTTCTCACACAGAATTATCAGACAGGAATCTTGTGGTAGATGGCTTGCCTAATCTTGTAAGTGGCCTGATATTTTATGTACTCTGCACAATGAAAAGTACTTGCATATTTGGTGGCTTTATGTAGATAAGAGTGATTACCCTGGTTAAAATGTTGTGATGGCAACACTTAGAGATCTTTAGACTATCTTTGGGACTCAGGTATCTCCATTGCACTCACTAACAATCTAAAGTCATGTTTTTATCCTGGCTGTTGAGGAACAGCCTGGCAGAGAGACCATAACCTCATTCGTGCACATTTGATCTGATTGTGATATCTGTATCCATGTCAAAGACACACTCTTTAAATCATTTAGACTGTGTAGTAACTACATGTAAGGAAACTGTTTTCTCTCTCTCTGCCTTTAGAGTCAGAATGACACAATCTCTAAACGTAGCCTTAGAATGGCACACTTTGACTTTATTTGCAGGAAATGTTATATTTTATTTTAATTAATCGTTAAGATTTATGACACTGACAGTTTAAATAGAGCAACCTGGAGCCTGTTTTTGGATCTTGAGATTTGAAAGCTGAATCATACTGAAAAACTCTCATGGTGATCTGCATACTTGTGGAGAATTAATTTTATTACAAAGCAGGAAATAATTTCTTTTTGGCACAGTTTTAGTAAACTAGAGTTATTGTAACAAAATTCCCTAGCTGTCATGTGTATTCCCTACCCATGACTAATGATGGGTAAGTTGATTGCTTATAAATTCTTTTTTCTTTTTTTTGGCCCAGAGGGATTTGTGTCAGAAGGGAACCCTTGAAAAAAAACACATTTCCCCTTTCACTTGCATCCCTGGAGAACTTATATGTTACAAGAGCTTGATCTAGAATTGAAAGAATTGGAGAAATGCTTCTTTAGCTTTGTAGACAGGGACCCATCGATATAATTTGATTTATAATTAGTAGCTGTAAAGTTCAGGCACTCTTACTCAGGGCGATTCCATCCTAGTTACGGTCTGCTCTGATTTTTAGATCCACTTCAAGTCAACCATCTTCTGTCTTTTACACGTTCGATTTTAGTGAAAATGTTTTAATTTTTCCCCACAATACACAAATGCCACTAAGCAACAATTCACTTGAAGGAAAAATTAGAAAAAAAGAAAAGGGTGCAAATATCACATTAATTCCAAATCTGACATAATGTTAAATGAGAACTTTAGAGTTAATGTTGACATTCAGGGGCAAATTCAGACCTTAATACATAGAAGCAATTGAGGGCATCGTTTTGTCCTTAGGACTATACTGTCTCTGAAGCTCCCAGGGATTTTAATAAGATTATAAGTATGAATTGAGCAAATCTGTAAAACCCAAATTCATGTTTAAGGAAAATCAAGTGGTTTAAGTTACATTCTCTTTGAAAAATAAAGATCTAAAAGTTTTCCCCTTTGTTTCTTTAGTCACTGGTAAACTTTTTCCTGTTCTTCCTCTTTTTTTTTTTTTTTTTCCTAATGCTCTATATATTGGAGTCAAATCATGTATTAATCAGGTGAAAAGGGCAGCAAATTTAAAAGGGGAAAGGAAAATATGGGAAATATTTCTGAGGCTCAGCTTTGTATCACGAAGATTAAACGCAACTAAAGTGAGAAACAGATTATTTTCTTTAATGAGGTCATATTAAAAATCACTTTCCAAGATCTTTGAAAAATTCTACTTGAAGATTTTTTTTTTTTATTTTAAGAAAGAATTTTAGTTTAACGTTCCAAACTCAATTAAAATAAGTTTTTTTTTGCTTTTCTGTGAAATTATGTTTCATCTCTGTGGCATTGTGCTAACCTGTGTAGAGAAAGATAGCAAAATTACTTTAATGTCTGTACCTGTGACACAATCTCAACATTCAGTTTGCAACAGCTCTCTGGCAGGAAGAGCTCTTCAGAACGCTTCATCTTTAAAAGTAAAAATAGGAAAGAAGAAAGGACATTCCCTTAGTCCATACCTCACCACAGTTCTAAATCATGCCTATGCTAGTTTCCTCAGTATTGGAAATGTGAAATTAAAGAGGAAAATAAATATAAAATATTACTTCATTATCCAAAGGAAACTTTTAGCTCATATTGTTATTAATGTTTTTCCATAAATAATCTTTGCATCAATACAGGTTATGAATTTTAGTGAAGTAATGTTGAAATTAGCTAGACTGTACGCTATCTAAAAACAATATCTCTGGTTAGGAACTTTGGGCTAATTCAGTTATATGGAAAACAGTGGCTGTTCTGAAATTGTCCTAGAAGTCTCAGCACAGAAAAGATCCTTCTAGGCCATTCATCTGTGTCTCCTGGTATTGTAAACAGAGTGTTCTGAAGCTCACTGCCCTGGCATTTTTGCAGTGCAAAGCTCCTTCAACTGTTCATAGCAGCCACTGGTTTGTGCTTGTGCCATCTGAGCCTTGTTTTATTGGGCATCTTTCCATTCATTTTACCTTCAATTCCTGTCCCCAGATTTTCAGTTGCACTATTAATTAATGGCAAAAGAATGTGTCCACGATCATTATTAGGAATGTCTGGGTCTCACCAGCTCCTTTTACTGTGAGGTTAATAGTTTTCATTATTTTATGGAGTATGTAAACCAAATCATTCTATGGTCTCACCTATGTTCTTCACATCAACATACTCGTGGTTGACAGTAATTCTGCAACCACTGCAGCTGGTTTTTTTTTTTTTTTCAATCTATTGCATTAAATTTTCTGTACAATGTTGGTAGTTAGAAACTACTTTGCACTTCTTTAATAGATTTTAGTTCTGTTCATCCATTTGGCTCCAACTTTTGAGATAATCCAAATTTTCTTTCGTTCTGTTACAATGGATGTCTCCAGCTTCAACCTTGAGAATTGTCACTAGAACATTTAGGCAAATTATCTGCTATTTCAGCATCATTATTAAGTTAAATTCTTTCCAGGTCATCTACTAAAGCTTATTCTTTCCAACTTCATTGCCAATTTTGCTTGTCTTGCTATTTTAAGTGCTTAAACAAACCTAAGTAGCTTAAACTGTGTGAAGTCCTATTGTCCACAAGACATCAAAGCAAAATATCAAGTTAACATAACATAATTCTGCTACAGAGTTCATGTAACAGGTTTCTTTCCCTTCCCCCTCCCCCCCCAAAGGTCTTAAATCAACATTCATCAAGATTTGCATACAAATATACAAATTCTGAATATTTTTGAGATCAGGCTAGTGGGCTTGTATATGTCTGGATCTTGCCTTCTCTTGTCATAACGACAGATATTTTGTGGCTTTTTACAGGTACATTATTCTGACTGCTTAACTTAGTCAAAATAATTTGGCATTTTAGAGTCATGTGTTACTTATTTGAGATCCAGGGATGGATCTTGCTCACATCTGAATGCATTGAATTCGTTGAGATTTCAAATTAACTTATAGTAACTCCAATTTTTAGAATACTAGTTTCATTTGTTATGCTGCCATGTTTGCTAAAAGCTAAGACTTTTTTTATACATTTCGTATAAATACTTCCATCCATGGAAGTGTTAAAGGCCAGGTAGGATGGAGGTCTGGGCAATTTGTCCTAGGTCAAGGTGTCCCTGTCTGTGATTGGAAGTAGATGACTTTTTAAGATCCCTTCCCACAGAAACCATTCTGTGATTCTATCAACCTAAACTAGTATTGAATTGATGATAATTTATCTCATTCCCTTTAGCTAGTAGCACTGTCACTGAAAATACTGATCAGCTTGTGTTATCCTTGCTAATCAAAAAAACCTTACTTGAGGAAAGGATTTCTGGAATAAAAGAGACAGATTGTACATCATCACAAAAAAATAAGCAGTGAACAGATTAAAAGACAAAGCATTCAGCTTTCAATGAGAGGGTAAGAACTGCCAATGCTAACCAAAGAACAGATCTTAATGAGATGGATGTTGGTCTCTGTCCAGCCAGAACCCAGTAAGTTTTTGAAAGCAATAGATTATCTCTTGAACAAATCAGTTTAATAGTAAATATAATTTTAAGTAATGCTAACTTAAAAATGAAAAAGGCTGAAAATGTTACTTAAGATGTTTAGTCTGATTGGTCAGATTTTACTGACAAGAACAAAACTTGATTACACTCTAAACACATCCATGAGAAAACAAGAGCATTATGGTATTCTGTAATTTTAAAATAATGATTTGATTCTAACCAATCTCAAAGAGACACAAAGCACAAATGGAAACAAGCACAAGTCTGTCTGCGCAGCCCGCGGCTTCTACCTCAGATAGAGCAGCAAAAGCATGGATAAAATAGGCATCAGTTTGGAAATCATGTAAAGTAGGAACCAGAAAAAATAGGGGGACACAGTTATAAACTAAGTATCTATTACACTTCCACCTAAAATTCTGTGT
The DNA here is from genome assembly GCA_009741485.1 of Malurus cyaneus samueli. Taxonomy (NCBI): domain Eukaryota; kingdom Metazoa; phylum Chordata; class Aves; order Passeriformes; family Maluridae; genus Malurus; species Malurus cyaneus. Next base: position 58,432,151 of record CM019236.1, on the reverse strand, counting down.
AAAAAAATGTGTTTTAAAAATTGTAACAGGGAGGTTGAATTTGGCAATCTAAATTTCCAAATATGTATCATTGAAACCATTGAGTGTTTGGGAAAGAGATGTAATAGGGGAGAGGTGTCCAAAATTGATGTTTTGAGGCCTCTAGGTTGGACGTGATCCTTTGTTTCTTCATGAGCATGAGATACACAAAACCCAGAAATCTTGAGTGATAAAGATGAGCTGCATCAGGAAACACAACATGCATTATGAACCCACATAATGAGCGATTGACTTCTCAACAGCATATTCTATATTAAAATAAATGTACCTGTTCTGCGTGAGTAAAAAAAAGAAAAATAACTGCACTATCCCTGCATTTTCCTGGAAGTGCTATCCCTGTACTAACCTACATCTACAGGCAGATGAACTAAATAAATTAATAATGTTTTTTAAAGACTGTTTTTTTCATGGTCATAGCAAATCCTGGTATGAAGAGTACTAAATCATTCATAAAACAAAAAACAATTGTGATAAACAGTAAGGGAAAAAGTAGTGCTTTGAAGTTCATATTCTTTTGGCATTTTGCCTACAAGCGCACCACAAAGAAACATGAATCAAGGGAAGGAGATGAGCAGGTAGCAAGGAAATTGAATAACACTATCACAGAAAATAAGCACTCTGTCTCTATGGATTGAGCTTATTTCTGAATAGTTAATAGATTTTAGGTTGTCTGCCATATTAACAAAGGTCTAAGGAAATTTGATAGGTGAATAAATACCATGGGCTTTAAAAAGAAAATAATTCAGTATTAGTTTGGTTTTTCATGACCATTGAGTACAGAGCTGGTATTATCATGTGTATTAAATCACAAGATAAGCACCAAGAACAAAGAAAAAGGACAGATTTGGTTAGCTATATTTTGCAAACTTGTTGATTTTCTGCTCTCCATTATGACCTTCATGGATTCCCTGGATTGCCGCTGCTGTTTTGCTGTTCAAAGGCAAATGATGTATCAAGTAAGGCATTTCAGGAAAAGAAAATTAATCTCTTCATAGACACACAGTAGTTATAACTGACAAGTTTTTAGACCTTTTAGAGCAAGTTACACTGGTCATACTTTTGCTAGAATATAGCATTTATCATCTGCAGTATCCTGTACTTTATCAAATGAAAATGAACAAATGAAATTTACACCTTGCAATGTAAAAGAAACAATAAACATGCCACTGAATAGAAACAACTATATATGAAAGAACTGACAATGTTTCAAAATTTGATGAAATTTCTATTTCAAGTTCTATTTTTTTTCTTACTGTATGAGGAATTTCACTTTTCAAGCTCTATTTCTCTTAAAAGGATTCTTGTCTGCCTTCATGCAAAAAAAAAATTCATAATAGATACTTCAGCTATTGGACCCTAAATACCAAAATGTTTAGTAACTTCCCCAACCAAACCTTCAACCTCCAGGGAGAAGATTCAATGAAAATTGAAACAGAAAACTACTCCCATTGAACATTTCTCTAAAGGGAATAGTAGAATAGTATTGCCCTGCCATTTTTTTTTGCAATGGCATGCAAATAGATTCTACTGCAGTTTTATAATGAATCCAAATGAGATACTTTCCTGGTTCCCATCACCGTGCTTGATGGCAGTTTTCTATGTCCCACAGATTAAGTCCTAAAAAGGCAGGAGAGCTTTATCCAGGAAAGGACAGTTTTCTTGGATATGATTAATGGCATACTCATCATCGAAGCCTGGAGATAACCTCACATCAGAATGTCTTGGGAGAATCAGATAAGCCACTGCAATTTCTAAGAGGACAAACAGTGCATATTCCTGCTAACTCACATTCAGAAAAATCTAACCACTATCTGAAGGGAAAAAGAAGGAAGTATAAATGAGTGGAATCTGCATATAAAATCTAAGTGAAAATGCTTGAATTTTAAAACATTATAAATATTGAAAATAATTTCTTGCAATAGGAAAATATAGGGTACTTTGCTAAACCAGTTTACCTGGCTAATGTTTTAGCAGGCACATACAACTAACAGACAGACGATGGGACAGTAGCTAGTGTTATCTTAGGTGTTAACAAGAGTCCCAAAGAAGACAATGGTTGATAATGGCCATGAACCTTCCATGAAATTTTTCATTTCATGCTCAGAGATATCTTAAGTATGTGTCTATAGGAAATCAGCAAATTAATTAACTTTGCTTGTAGCCATCCCTGTCAATACCCATAAGCATGAACTCCACTGAGTACACCAAAATATACAGAGCACTAAAAGTTTCTTAGCATGCTTTTAGCGCTATCTATCTCCCCATCTTCACTAGCTAGACTGTAGAAGTGTCCTGTAAAAGTAAGCTTGTGCATGTCTCTAGGATATTCCTATTAATTGATGTGTCAGCATTTCAGACCTAGAGTTTAGTATGTCATTCCTGGGAGAGTCTTCTGTCAACATTTCCCAGATGAATATCCATTCTCAGGAGGGGAAGAAATAAAGGACAACAAAGAAGCAAACAAAAAGTTCAGTCATTTCACATCAGCCTGTCTCTGCAGTCATTGACCTTGATCTTCTAATTAATCTGATAAATCTACTTTACCTTTACAGAATTACAATTATAACTAATTTTCCCTCCATTACAGGAAAAACTTCTGTTTTAATACGTGGAAAGATAAGGGATGGTGACAAAATAGAAAGAAAGGCTAATTTTGCCCAGCTCTGATGTTGCACAGTCTACCAAACATACGGGAATGTAAATAATGATGAATTATCATTATAGCTGTGCTTAAAATTAAAATCACTGATGATTATAACCGTGGACGATACTCAGGATAATTACAGTAACAATTGAACTGCACAATAAAGTAAATGGGAATGGTAGATTTTTCTAGTCCTTTATTATAGGGGTGCATTCTTGTTTTTTTCCTAGAGCAATATTCCTAGTGCCAGGATTTTGTGAAGAACTGAGTCTGTTCTCCTTTACAGGCAGCATTCATTCCATGAAAGGCAACAAATTCCAATATCATTGAAGCAAATTACTTTGGCTGTAAACTTTAGTATGATTTAAATATCCAGTATCACTAATAGACTGTCACATGTTAGATTTTCTATTCTGAAAACTGTTGAGATAGTTGCCTTGGTATGGATGACATCTGTTTTTTGCTACTACTAAGAGTGAATTTTCTTATACAAAGAAAGACATCTTCCCAAGAATAACAAGGAAGGAAAGAAGAAAATTACTTTGGTGTCATGGGGTTAGTACTGGAAGTCCAAACACAGCTGAGTGACTGCCATGCTCTATTCCATTCCAGCCCTGGGTTTAAAATGTTCATGTATTTCACATACTGCAGACAGATTTGGAAGGGACATCCCCTGTCTTAGGCTTCACCCAACTGCTGCCGTTTATTCCACTTGTCCCCGGGGCTGTGTAACATTCTGATCTTTAAACCTTCATTAATGTACTGGATCTAGGCAATTTAAGAATGTCCTACAATGTTTCATGCCATTACTCATTTAGTCATTACTGACTCTATTAAACAGGATGAATGCCAAGACAAACACCTAACAGCTCTGTTTTTAAGTCCTGGCTCCTGTATTCTCCCATTCTACATTCTCTTCAGACTGCTCCTTATGTCCTCCAGTTTTACTGAAAATCCTTTCCCTCATTATAATTCACGTTTTCCCATAATGAACATATGAAATGCTGCACAAAATCTACACGAATGGCACTATTTAGAAAAAAAAAAAAACTTCTGATCTGACACATTGTGTTTCTGGAATACTATAGTACATTTTATTACATTGTACCTATTTTTGTCACACACAAAACCACAGAGAGAAAAACATTTCAAAAAAGAGATGTCGGCAAGGCCCTATTCTACCCTTCATGGAGCTGGATTTCTTGTAAGGAAAAAATATTTATCAGGGACAGGGTGTTAATCATGTGGCCATGTAGCTCCATTATCATGAAAAAGCAGGCAATCAGTCTGAGATATGTATATATATATTTATATATATATAATATATAAAATATCTGTATATAATTTAATTATTAAAAATGCTAAAGAATTTCAGTTAATCCATCATGCAGTGCAAACAGCAATTTGCACATTGCTAATATGGGGATTGGGACAAAGAAGTGTTCATTCCATAAAACATATCTTCTAAAATATTGTCTCAAATTCTAGATCATATCTCTTCCTGTTTAGGTTTTCCCAAGCTGAGAAATTTTAGCTTCTGGATACATCAGAATCAATTTTTAAATGAACATGCTGAGTGTTGTACTTCCCTGTAGTTTAGAATATTTCTCATTTTATCTTGCGCCGTTATGTTACTGTGTTGATGGTATTTGGTGAAAGACAGTTCCATGGGGAGTTTGTCTAGTGGTGACAAAGGACAACATCCAGCTATCAGAAAGAGTCAGAAAAAAGGTAAATGAAAAGTTAAGGAACCAATGAGTGGTGTGTGGGTTCAAAAAGATCACATAGGCATGCTAACAAAGCTCTTCTGAAACCATTGTAAGAGAAGAATCATAAACATAGCTACACAGCATGCTAAGACAAAATGCCTACTTTTGTTTTTTTGCAGATGGCAAACTCATCTTCTTGCAGTTAAGCAGTATTTGTTTATGTACTTTGTAAGACTGTTTGGTAAATTACTATACATTTCTATAAAGACAGAAAAATTTTAGGCCTAAAAGGAGCTTTAAGGTTTGCAATGCAGTATTTTTCCAGGTGCTTCCTTCTACAGTATCTCACTTCAAAAGTTTAAGTCAGAAACTGCTTGGAGGTCTCAAAATCCTTTTTATATTTTGTAATTTAATAAAAATAAGGCTCAGGGGGTGAGGGGGAATGATTAAAATAGGTATCAAATAAAACAACACAGTGATTAAAATCTCATTTTTGCAGGGTCTTGTCTTTCCTTGTCTTTAGATAACTAGAGTAATAGCTGCCTTTAGCAAAATGGTAATAACCATTTCAGAGGTAGAATTCCCAACAGCAGGAGCTTTGCCTTAACAAATGAATATGATCAGAACACAAACTTATTCAGAGCTTAAAAAGAATACTGTAGGATTGTGAGAACATGGCTGCCAGGCTTGTTGGGATTTTGGTGGTTTTTTTGTTTCTTTCTTGGTTTTGGTTAATTTTTAGTTGGTTTTTTTTTGTTGTTTTTGTTGGTTTTGGGGCTTTTGTTTGTTAGTTTGTGGGTTTTGGTTTTTTTTTTCTCTTTTATTTTTCTATATTTTTTTTTTGCCATTCTCCTGCTCCCTAGTTTCCCCTTCCCCCAAAAAACTGAGGGCAAGTGAATGTAACTGGCATTAGAAATGAGGAAATGTTCATTTCTGAGCCAGGAATGCCTCTGGACTATGTCCAGATGTCTGTTGCTCTTACTCCACCGTTTCAGGATGGAAAAAGCAATAATTCCTGATTTTGCCATTCTTTATTTTTTCCTTCACTAGCTAAAATTGTCACCCTTTTGGTTTCTTGTATGTTATCTGTGCTGATAAGACCTGCCTGGCATTTATAAGTTCAAAATAATTTCTTTTCTATTTATGGATTTTATAGGCAAAAAAATTAAACATTTACCATTATTTACTAATGAAATGGATGCGTATCTACAATGCTAAACATATGCCAACATTCTACTTCAAATGTTTGCTGCCTGATGAAGTTCAAGACATTAATGTACAGTGTATTAAAGTTTATATCCTAGGTGATCAAGGGGATAATATAGAAATTATTGATTGATACATAGCTATTGAAAAATATATAACATGTTAGGTAGAGTTGTGAACGTGAGAAAAACTGCAAGAGCTGTACATGTGATGACCTGTCACACTGGTAATGTGACAATGAGCATCACATGAGGGTTCCAGATTGAACATTATTCTCCATCTTCAGAGAAAACAAAAAAGGAACCTCACACTTTCTTTGTTTTTGTGAGCAGATTACCTGAAGGCTGAGGTCTCAGATAAAGTAAAATTGGAGGGATATTGGGGGACTTGCATATTTTGACCCTGCCTTCCTCCCTGCTGCTTTACATGGGGATACAGAAGACCAAGGAAAAAATTGATGTAGAAGATAAGTTGAAATCATATACTTAAGATAAGTTGAAATAATATACTTCTATTTCTTTCACAGGGTGGAAATAGGCTACCTGCTTGATTCTGCTATTTCATTTCACTTATGTTCACAAGAAAGGACAAATTTTGTTGCTTTGCAGTCTCATCCATTTATTCTAGTTTAAGGGAAACTACCATTTCACTGAGCACCTATCTTGCAATATGCAAAATGTAAAACCAACATAAAAGGTTATGTTGAAAAGTCAGTGCTAGAGTGAATAAACAGCAAAAATGTTTAGACCTCTGAGTTAGGCAGAAAGTAAATTTAAAAGAGAAAGGGGTGTATGTAGACACCACGAGAGGTCTGTCATTCCCAAAGAGCCAGCAGCTAGCAATACTGGAGATGCTGTTCTTCCCCTTCTTTTTAGGACAGGCTTTATCTTAGAGCCTCACAAATTGAGGCAATAACTTCTTGACACTACAAGATTTATTTAAAACAGACCCTCATCCTCTCAGGGAAGTGAGGCCAAGCTTGACAGTCTTCTGATGGCTTTCTGCTCCATGTACAGCTGGCTGAGTGTACACAGATGGGATCCACCACCACACGCTTTTACTGCTGTAACTGGGACAGAAAGGCAGACAGCTGTAACTCTAGCCAGTGAGAAAGAATATTCCCTCTCTCTTTACTCTTTCAAGATGAGGATTTTTTTTACCCTCAAACAGATGTGGCTTTGATTAACAATCTCAAATTATAATAACAGTGAAACCGAGCATCCACTATTTGCAGCTGTTGCATGGCTTGGAGTGCAAGTGGGAGGTTGCTGCAGGACTAATATTGAGATTCAGGACTAATCTGTGTATGCACAGCTTTTGAGGAAAAAATTAATTAATGGCATGTTGTGCCAACAGTAAGAATCAAAGAAAGAAAGAATCAAAGCATTGGATCTTCCTCATGGCAGGACCAGAGGGAGGAGCACCCGGGGAAACCAAACCTCAAGAGAGGAAATACAGGGTGGAGTCACAGGCAGGTGACTTCTGGGAGGAAGAGAGCAGCAAGTAAACTTCCTTTCCTAGTACTGGTACTCTAACTTACATGTGAGGAAAGGGTCACAGACACATGCTGGATTTGTTTCATTTTTTTTTCCAAAGAAAGCTTATACATCTGAAAATCCAGTGCTGTAGAAAAAAAAATTGCCTTTAAAAGGTTTATATTTCTTGATGCTGTATGCAATGCCTACAATCAAGGCAGACTTCAAACAATAGATCTTCTCACCAATCGTCTTTCAGCAGAAATTCAAACATGGTTTCAGCTTTGGGAATATCTGCTGTGCAGTAACAAGTTAACTAGGGGTCTGATCAGTTTCATCTCTATGATTATCCTCAAGGAAAGCAGTACTGCTGCTCATTTAAAAATACGTTGCATATTTTAAAAATCTATACTGACATGCATAGATTAGAATTCATCATCCGAATATTTTAACTCTGTGAACTGATTTCTGATGAAAATTAATTATTACTATTAAAACACATGAAGATCATTAGAAAATTATGCACATTCAATTCTCAAAGAAGTATTTTACAGAGGTAACAGAAATTGAATCTGTCATTCTGCAAATGATTTTTTTTGCATTGTTTTATTTGTGAACAAGTATGTGATCCTTCAAAGAGGATGCAAAATGTTGCAAAGCACAGGGTGCTGCTTAGTTATGCAGAATTCATGAATTGCTCTGGTTGTGAGATCCCAATCTGCTTGCCCCATGGAGAAATCCTGCAGCTTCTGCAGCACTCCAGAGCCCTGAGTGGCAGGTTCAGCACAGGCAGCCCCAGAGTAGATGCAGCCCCTGGGCCATTGAGCAAGATGAGGCAGGACACCCCAGTAGAGGCTGGTCAAGTGGCATCTTTGTGCCGTCAGGAGTTCAATGTCTTTGAACTCCTCACTTCTCTTTTCATCAGTGTCTTTCTCCCAACATTTGCTGTTTCTTCCAGAACCAAGGTGGCATCAGCAACAGAGATCATCAGCCTGATACTTAGCAGGATGGCCTTTACTAAGGTGGGATGAGGTGAGAAGTTTTATATCAACAGCAGAGTTGATACCCTGATCCTACTGGTGGGCTGGACATTTGAGTTCTGATATGGACAGTTTTAATACATGACTCAGATAAACTTTGAACCTAATGCAGGTTTCCGCCAACAAACCAACTAGGCATGAGAGACATGCTTGTGTCCTGGAGTAGACCTGGTGCACTGACCCCACTTAGACTGTTTTATCTCCAGTTTGTGTAACAGCAACAAAGGTAAGGATGGGAACTGCATATCACACACCTCCCTGCAGCCCTTGTCATATCTGACAGCTCAAGAGTACACTCAGCTGTACATCCCCTGACCATTTCACTCTCTTTCATATCTTTTTAAGTCCATCCCACCATCCCATTCACATCCCATCCCACCTCCACCCATCCCATCCGCATCCCATCCCATCCCATCCATTCCATTCCCATCCCATCCATCCCATCCCATCCCATCCATCCATCCCATCTGTCAGACATAGATAGTACAACATTTTTTTGTATGCATATGAACAATTTATTGGTATTTAATATGAGATATCAGATCACCCTTAACATTTCTAGTGACATAATTGTGAAAATCGCATTTTTGGTCACTATTTTATTTCAGCTCTTTGAGCCAGCTCTGTCAATATGCTGATGCTTATAAAATGCTTTTTGGGAGATACCAGACAGTAATGGAAATACGGTGTTGGTCCCCTGGCATTCAAGAATCTGATGATGAGATTGGCCCCTCTTTTTTAGTAACAGCTTTCTTTGTCATTGCTTTTGGTTTTTATTCATAAGTTTAATTTGTCTGAAATATGCTGTTGAAATAGAGCCATATTTTATGTTGAAAAAACTGTGATTGCAATAGAAGAAAGGCATAAGTCCTTGGGATAGAATTCTTCTATTCTGACTAAGAGAAAACATTATCACAGTGGGTTGATCCAAACCATGAGTTATAAAAGGAGATAAGGATGTCTGAAATGCCACCTTACAAACATCAATCAGCAAGAAACTTACTCCACCAGACTAAATATTAATCCATAGTTGGTTAGCAAGTACTGATCTGTTACTGTTTCAGCCCTGCATGGAAAGAAATTGCAGTCCTTAGTGTAAAAAACAGGCTGTAAGATTGAAGGAGCTGAATTCTGAGGACAGGTCATGAAAAATTTATTGCCTTTGTCTTTAATTTTCACGTTCTATGAAATCTGCTGACATGAAAACTTTTTCTGCTTCTGGTTTCCTCTCTCTTTTCTCCCTTTTCCTTCCCATCTCAACCCTGTTGTTTGTTGTTTATTTTTGGGGGGTGGTTCTTTTTTTTTTTTTTTTTTTTTTTCTCGTTGCTTTGGCATGAATTTTATGTTGCTTTGTTGTTGTTGTGGTTTGGGTTATTTTTTATTATTATTGTTGTTTCTTTATTGTTGTTAGGAATTTAGTCAGATATGCCAGGTCCCAGGGAAAAAAATACCCAACAAACCAAAGCACTAAACCTTTCCTTTTTTAATCTCACCCCTATAGGCAAATGTAAAATCTGACTGATAGGGAAGCAACCACACTTTGTCAACGACTTCAGGTGTGAGAATAGATATAATTTAGTAATTTTTTGCTGCCAGAAAGGATTATTACATCCTAAAAATAAGCCATAAAATGCAATTAGATGTTCAGTCCATTTGAAGGCAGTGAAAGTTGGCTGCCTATCTGAAAACTGTTCCTATGAAAATTGTCCTCAAACTCTCCAAGAGAAGGATGTTGTCTGATTTCTGTCTGTAAAATGAGGCACAAGACAACAGAATAATAAGTGGCCAAACAGATTAAGCAGATGTGGAAGCCAGAAACACCTGCTGTTTGCAAGGAAAAAAATATATACTATTTCTATCAAAACAACACAAGTTTTTTAAAAATAATGACATGTAAATTACTTCAAAGGAATGCCAAACCCCAACCAAACAAAAGATCAACTGCTGCATTTCTCTTGGAGGGTACCAGCAATAGAGGGATGAGACAGTAGCTATGCTGGTGTGTACAGCCAGGAGTAGCTGTTTTCCTAAATGGCACACTGAAAACTTGGAAGGTCTGTTGGGTTGACCTTGACTGATTACCAGGTGGGCACCAAACTGTTTTATCATTTCCTTTCATAGCAGGATGAGAGCTGGGGAAGACAGTAAGATGGAAAAAACCTTCATGGGGCAAGATAAAAGAAGTTTAAATCTTCAGAGTCAAAGAACACGTGTGGAAGCAGGGGAAAACACTTCCCCTCAGTAGGTGGTCCGATCGCTTCCAGGAAGCACGGATTCAGTACATGCAGTGGTGAAAACAACACTGTAAAAATGAAAGCCTCTTCATCCTACTCCCTTCTCTTAGTTCTATTGCTGGTATTATATGAGCAAACCTGGTATGATATGGAATATCATTTTGGCCAGTTTGGGCCAGCAGTCCTGGCTAAGCCCCTTCCCAAGGGGGAGCTGTAATGTAATATTTAGCCTTAAATAATCAATATGACTTACACTAAACATGAGTATGATAATAACTAAAACATAGCTCTTTTTTGTCATACACCACACACAGCCGCGACTGCACTCATGAAGGCTGATGTGATATTGACAAGATTCTAGCTGTGCTGCCTCCAGGAAAGGATGAGGAAATACTTGCATCACCTATTTTGCAAATATTTAAATATAGCTAAAAATTTTAAGCTGTGTGGGAAAGGGGGAGAAAGGGAGAGGAAGAAAGTTGGAAAAAGAAGATAACATATAGTTAAGAATTAAGACTTAAAACACAATGCTTACTCTTACAGAAATTATTGTTGCTTGCTATCCGCAGATAGAAATAGACTCGAAGGCCTTAGATTTGTCTGCACATACAAGTCCATGAGCAATGTGTTTAGGCCTCTTAAAATTTACCCAGTGTCTTGCTTGCATCTGGATTAACACTTTCTGCTAATGTTATTATTCAGTGTGTGCTTGAACCTGACAGTGTTGTCAGCAATGAGCAACATACATTTGCTTATAAATCACTGCTGCAATGGATTCTATAATGTAGCTGAGGTTATGTGTCACACTGTTTTATTGGACATTTACAGTGGGACCCTATGCCTCTGCTTATGTGGTAGAAAATCTTATTTAATGTTTGTGGTTTTTGGTTGAAGCACTCAGCTTCTCTACTTATTGATCTACTGAACTGCAAACTTGAATTATTCTCAAGGTACTCCATAAAACAGAAACAGCTCTCAGGTGTCATTGCATTTATAGGGAAAATTTTTACTTTGTTGTTGGCAGTGAATTTTGTAACTCCTGAATATTTTAATGACAGGTGGGTTTTTTTTGTTTTTTTGTTTGTTTGTTTGTTTGTTTTTGTTTTTTGTTTTTTGTTTTTTGTGTTTTTTTCCTGGGTGTTTTGCTCTTGACCTGAAGCAACAAGACTTTCTAACTTTACCTTACTTCTGGATAGGAATATTTACCAAGATTTTCTCTGTCTATTGTGGTTATATAGACTCATGTGTATTCCACAGGCTCGCATGGGACGCTTTTGACAGGAAGTTCTGACCCAAAATTTCTGTCCTCAGTCCACAACTTTGTAGAGTTTTCTGAAAGTATTTAACATTCTTAAGTATTCTATTTTGGGAGCAGATACTTCCCATATTCATCACTGGTGCTGGGAATGTGCACTGAAGTTAATTTAGTTTTTGCTGCACTTGAAAGATGAATCTTTGATGAAGCAAAAAGAGGGAAGTCTTAGTTGAAGTTGTTTTTCAAACCTCCAATTAAACACCATTTGAGATTGTCATCTGTGGATATACACAGTGAGAAGTAAAAGACTTGACTTCATTCTTCCATGCAACATCAGCACTATGAATCCAAACAGCAGCCTTACAACCCTCTCTTAACATAGTGATATGAATGACATTTGTTAGACTAGCAAAAGTCACATGTTGAAGTCCAAAAGTGCTTGGTTGTGTGATAATTTATTTATTCATTACTCCAAGCAAGAATTTATTCCTCCTGTTACAGTGCAGGAGTAAGAGAATTGTGTAAGATGAGATCTGAAAGCAGAGTAGGTGTTTCCTGCTGTGGAAAAGCACCATGCAGTACAGCCCTCTGCTGTTGGTCTGTTTTTCCATGGTGGTGGGTCTCCAAAGACAAACTTTGAGTTGGTTTTGGTGTGTCAAGACATGTTGCATGGCACAGAGAAAGGAAAACATTGTGGGAGGCTCTAACAGGCTCACTGTGAGACTAATGAAGTCAAATGAGTTAATCCTTCAATATCTTAGGAAAAATAAACAGCTATGGAAAAAATGAAAAAGGCATGAGAAAAGGCCCATTTTATTGTTCAGTATGTATTAACACATAAAAGACAGTTAACATTATTACAAAAACTTGGAAATGGAAAAGTCTAATGTAACAAAATGTTTTACCCCTATCCCACAACCTCTATATTTTATGGAGCAGAATAATTCATGTGGAAAACTGTCACAGCTAACCAGTATTTCAGGAAAAATAGATTTGTGCATATTTATGCACATTCATAAAAATATTTACTCGAAGAAAGCATACTATATTAGACTAAATTTTTCAAAGAGAAAAAATTAGTCTCCAAATAATATTGCATGTTACCTAAGAATCACATAATCACAGAATACTGTAAGTTTGCAAGAATCATTGAGTCTAACTTTAAAGTGAATTGCCCATACAGGAATGTCACATCATTTTAGCTTGTGACTTAAAAGAATTTTAGTATTTTAAAACAATTGATTTGAAAAGAGAAATAAAACTTATGAACATTATTTTAGCATTTTCTCACATTGTCTTTAACTGATTCCATCTCATTGAAAGTCCCCATTAGGAAATAAAAATTTAAACAAAGAATAAAAGCTACTTTATTCACAATTGATTGTGAAGCACAGTACACTTGCAGAGCACTCACAACACAAGGGCAGGGGTCATTTGTGTAAACAATAATGCAGTACAATGTAAACCAAAAGTAAATACAAAGGACCCCATTTCAGACTAATTGACACTACATTTCATACTTATTAGAGATCATCAATATTGAAAAGAGTAATAAATTAAATCCTGGTTTTACAAATTTGTGTTTCTATCCCTGTGTGTCTGAGAGATTGCAGGGATGTGCACGTAGGGGACAAACCTGGTAAATTGGCCTGTATAAAATGTACATTTGTATTGAAATTTTGCAAATGTAGATATAATGTAAATATTGTCTTGTTTAATATTCCTTTGTAGTTTTCACAATTAGAATCTTTCAAACTTAGAATTATTCTCATTTGGAGCTTGCAATCTAATTTTACATGTAAGATGTTTCATCTCTGACTCACATAACAATGTGATAAAACCTCTCATTTTTTATTTATGAAAATGGAAAATTGTCTTAGATTTTAGCTACCAAACAGAGTTTTCTTTTGTGTCTTGTTTGCAGTAGATTAAGAATCTAACAGCACAAACCTCCAGACCTTTCAAAGTGTATTCATTTCCCCAAAAAAGATACTTTCCCACAGTGTCTTAACTGATTTCATCAAAGTGTCTCTGATGAGCTACTTCTCCTGAATGAATGTCATGGTGGAGAGGACCTCAATGGACAGCTCAGTCGCTTCATTGAATCCATTTTGATTACCATATGAAATGTCAACTAATTTCAAGACTTTGGTTTGCAATCACTGATCATCCATGTCAGAAAGCCTTAATTTAGCTTTTATTTCAGCTATTTTACTTAAAACTAGACCAGCCAGATTCCTCTCATTACCAGGATGAGACATCTGCACAAGTCTTCAATTTTGGTTGTTTTCCTTCAAGAGTTCCAGAGCTGAGGGACAGAGATCCAATTAAACCCTGTCACCACTGTGGCACAAGCATGAACAGAGTTTTCAGTTCAGGCTACATGTTTCTGAATTCAATGAACTTTGATCATGTATCTGTAAGATACTATACGTCTCCAAAAACAGTCTACATAGCTTGGAAGTCTTTGGGAGGTGTTGTGCTTAAAGGTGATCCAGCTCTTCGATCCACCTATGAAAGGTGCAGAAAAGTGTTCTCTCCACTTTGAGGAGGCTGCTGCTTAATATTTACCACATTACCCCAGGAATGGTGGTACTCCTGTAACTGAGGCACTAAACACGTTTTATTGCTTTGAGTCAGTGTGTTCCCATGGTGTCTGAGAGCCACCAGGGCATACTGAGGACCAAACACACCATAAGTGCCATTCATGCCCTAACTTTCAATAAGCAGAAAAACGCTTTTCACAAACACTTTGTAGATTCATATGGCCCAGAGACCCTCTACTAATTCATTTACTCATTCTTTGTTCTGATGTAATCCACATTGGTCAGAACAGCTTTTAACCCTTCTGGCTGGCTGTATTTTAAACTGCAACAAATGGGGGAGGAACACATGATTCCACACATTATGTGACAAAGTATGTGCTGCAAATTCATCGAATGGTTTGGATTGGAAGGCATCTTGAAGATCATCCAGTTTTAATACCTCTGCCATGGGCACTTGACCAGGTTCTCAAAGCCCCATCCAGCCTGGTCTTGAACTATTCCAGGGATGAGGCATCTACAACTTTTCTGAGCAACCTGTTCCAGTGCCTCACCACCTTCACAGCAAAGAGCTTCCTTCTAATATCTAATCTAAACCTACTTTTTAGTCTTTCAGCTTGAATCCATTCTCCCCTTTCCTGTCGCTGCATTCCCTTGCAGTATTTCACTCTCATATAAGTATTCTCAATGATAAAAACATCTTTAAACCTGAAAGATAGCTGAATATTATATATATTTCCTCTGTTTATTTTCAGTCTTTTATTCACAGAAACAGAGAAGATTGACTGCGTTTCTAAGGATCATACTCTCACCTAGAAAAAATCATAACAGTCCTACTGCTTTCAATTTAGCTGTGCAGTTTACACTACACGAAGAGCTGTGTACACTTTAAAAAGCCCCAAAGAAAAGAGCTCCAGAGCAATACTGAAAACACTCAGGAAAATCAACAAGAAAAATGAGATATCAATCTGTCAGTAAAGCAGTTGTGTTTTACAAGAAATCTGTATGTGTTTTCCATTTCATTTCAAATTTGTCTTATTTTCCTCATTACAGCAAATAAAAAGTCTTTCTTGCATTTTTTTATGTACAGATTATACTTTTCTCTAAATGAACAAATGGATTGGAGAAGATTTGTGAGATTCATTCTAGGGTCTATGTGAAGAAAGAAGAAAAAAAAACCCCTTCCTTTTAACAGAACCAATTTCATTTGCAAAAAATCAAATTCAGATCCAGTTAATTGTCTGCATAATAGCTCTCAACCCTTTAATTTCAGACACATATGAGGAGCTTAGCTGCCATGAAATATGCTGTTGGATCACATGCCTAATCTTCCTCATCATAAACCAGACCAAGGACTCTAATCTCTGTCTCAAACCTCAGAGATAAGGCCTAAATAATGAAAATTCCAAGGGCCAAAACAAATTCTATTTTGAGGATCAACAGATTTTCTTCCTGTATGTGGTTCCAATTACTATAAGTCAAATAAGGGGTGGAAACTTCATCCTACAAAGAAAATTTTCCTGCTGTGAGGGTAGACAATATACTGCAGTTCTTTGCTAAAATGAGAATAATCCATGACCACAAAATACATTTGATGCCAGGTGGTACACTTAATAATCAAACAGCCCTGAATAATCGCAGCTGAAAAGTCAAGGAGACCACAATACTTGAATGTTTCTGTGGTCGTGACAAGAGAAAATCAAACATGTATTTAGATAAACTGGGTCCAAATGACTATGTTAAGCTATATGGAGACCATCAGCTTTCCAAACCAAATCAATTTCCATGACCAAATCAAAAAGTGGCTTTTTATAAAACCCTGTATTTTTTTGTGTCATTCTGATTTTCACATGAAATGCAATTAATGTAACTAAAAGTAATTACCTTCTTCCTTATCAGCTGTTTATCACATTTTATAGTTTCTAACAATTAGTATCTTCCATGCCACTGAGTGGTTTTGCAGGACAGTTTTGGAATCTAGCTATACCTTTAAAGCCCAATGTCTTTAATTGGGGTTGATAATTCTGGGCTTAAGCAATTTTACTGAAGGTCCACTTTTGCCACCAAAGTCTTTCCAACTTACAATTATATAGACTTTGGGGTCCATAGTGGCTAGAGTGACTGGCATTGAGAACAAAATTAAAAGTGCATTTTGATTTAAAGTGATGTGGAAATCAACAAGTCATAGGTACCTCAATCTTAAACTGCCCTTTCTCTCAATAGAAGAGCAGATAAATAGTCTTTCCTAGTTCTCTAAAGACACCTATTCTATTACACGTAATCTTTCTCTTACACAAATTGATTTAAAAAAAAAAATCATGTGATCTCTGAGACATTTTTATTATTTCCCTTTAATAACAGGAATGTAAGCTTAATTAATAGCCATTCCATACTGAATTTTACCAGTCAATTCTCATGTTCTTGAAAACACAGCACAAATATATAATGAGAAATCATACAAACAAATTAATTTTTTTATGTGAAGATCAATAGTGGTAAAGATTACATATTTACTATGACTCCAAATATTTAAGCACTATTGAAACGACGTTTTGTCTGTGAAACCACAGGCACAGAAAAACCTTGGCTCTCATTTGCTAGACAATTGTATTGTTGTATTTGGGGATTGATGATCTCCAGAGGAACCTTCCAGCCCTAACTGCTCTGTGATTCTGTGATTCTGCTACTTGTGCTGTCTAGTTCATTGTTAAGAGGGACCAAAGGAAAGCATTTAAACAAGTCAATATGAAGCGGCCACATACCTTCTAAGAACATGACACATTCCTTGGCCCAGCACTGGTAGTAATGGTTCCACAAGTGACCCACTGAGACAAGATATTGGGAATCACACTCTGAAGATGGCATTATTTCATTCCATATAAATATGGATACACACAGACAAACTGTCCAAATATTTAGTTCAGTTTAATTTTTTACAAAATTAATTGGAAACTTAAATCATCTGGTCACTTACCAAATCAGTGGGCTCTATGTAAGTAGTAGTAGTATCTAAATACTTTGAGAATGAGAAAATGGCAAGTGATTTTACTTAATTGTTCCTTACTATAACTTTCACCCTATGACATTAAACATAAGCTCTTCTTGAAAATAGTCATTAACCTTTCGCATGATGTATAACTAGCTTTATCATTCCGGAAAAAAAATTCCACTTTGAGTTCTGAAAAGAAGATCCACTGGGAGACACACAAATGGTAAACCACACCGAAGGACACAAAAAGGCCCATAAAACATCAGTAGGGTTATAAAGGTCTATGGATTTTAATTGCTGTGTGCCATTGGGCCTTTACAAAGCAATCAAGCAGGCAATCTCCGAAGACAACCCTGCCATAATACATTTAACAATAGAGTTCTCGCCCCATCAGCAGACTAGGGTTTATGAAGGTCCCAGTTGCAATTAATGACCTTGTACATTGAGAGAAAAAGACAAAATTACTTAAATTAACTACTCTTTTTGGATACGTATCTGAAGTATCTGAAAATGTAATTCCGAGACAAGGAGTGCAAAAGTTTTGACTGATGATAGACAAAAGAATTTTATAAAGTTGATATCCTTGTCTATTTAGATTTTTAAAGGTACAGAAATCTGGCTTTGTGCTGCTAGTTAAAAAAGTTCTGAAAAACACAGTGTAATGTTAGCACATGGAGGATTTTGCTTTGGGTGGCATCTTACAGTATTCTAACTATTCTAAAAACTTCATTATTCTAAAGTAGGTTAAAAAAAAATCTGTATTTTCTCATACTGAGGTTGAATTCAAACTGTAAATGTACAAGAACGTATATAAACAGGGAGGATTTTCCATAGCTTCTAATAAAATGGCTAGCTGCCTTTCCTGGTGATTTTAACTTAGTTTTTGTTCTAGGACATCCAACTTTTTTGCTAGATATTAGTCCAATTATACCTTTTCCAGGAACTATAGCTGTTTTATCAGTTAAGTGATTCCCTGTATTAACTGAGGAGTTTCCAAACCTATGGGTTTTACAGTTCATCATAGCCACTTCTTCCTGCTTTTTCACACTGTAGTAGGTGACTAATTTCTTCATTATACTTAATAGGAGATACCTGTGACCGTAACAATCCCTTTCCTTCCACATGGCTCCATAGACATGTAATATTCCAAAAGCATAATTTGAATCAGTCCATATATTTACTTTTTCCATCAGCAATTTCTATCAGTCAGTATAAAGTCATTAGTTCTGCTTTTTGTGCTGATGTGTTGAAAAGGTAAAGCCTGGGCTTGAGATTCAATGGTTTGCTTTAGTCTAGAACTCTCCAAGCAGGGGCTATATTTAAGGCTTTTTTTTAGGGCTTTAAAGACCCTCTGACTCTCAGGAGACCATACCAAGTGTTTTTTGGTGCAGGGTCATACAAGGGTTCTGCCAGTACCCCATAGCTGGCAATCTATAACCCACAACATGTGGCCATACCAAAGAAAGCTCCTAGATCTCCAAAAGTCCTGGGCTCCCAAGTATGACAAAGAGCTTCTTCTAAGTTTTTTTCCCAAATTTCTTGATCCCTGCAAGCTCTCAAAACCAGAATATATTACTGCTTCTTTGGCTATTTTTGTCTTTTTCTTTGACATGCTGTATCCAGATTGTCCCAAAAAATTTAACATTCTTTTACAGTAGCATCGAGACATTTCCTTTCAGTCTTGGTTGCTAGCAGAATACAGTTTATATGGTAATAAATTTCTGTCTAGAATTTCTGTTTCAGAATTTCAGCTTTCCAATTCTTTTGCTAACTGATTGCCAAATATATTGGGGCTATTTTTGAAGCCCTGGGGTAACACATCATGTTAGCTGTGCCTTCCATCCAATGTTTGAATTCTCGAACACAAAAGCAATTTCTAACTCTCTGGGTCAGGAGATAGGTGGGAGAAGGCCTCCTTGACATCAAGCACCATTAACCATTTGTCATCCTCTACAAAGGAGGAGTGTTTTACTGCTTTTAAACCCTGTACTAATCTACATTCTCTAGTATTTGCTTTCTTTACTGGTAAAATTGTGGAATTATAGTCACATTTCACCCTGTCTGGGGACATCCTTTTACCAATGCCCCACTTCTTTAGAAATTGCAAATTGATCTTATAATTTAAGGTGCCCCATGTAAAGGGCCAGTTTTTGTTATTGTTCAAATTATACTACAGCCACCAATTACTACAATACTTGACCAAATATTTCCAAGTGATTCCTCAGATCCACTGAAATTCTGGCATAGTGTTCTGTCTGGGTGACTGTTACACCGAAATACCGTCAAAAAATCCTTGACAACAGTATAGCATTGTGTATTTTCTTATTTAATAATCATCTTTATTACAACTCTGGATGTATGGGGGATATCTCCACCTGTCATACATCTCAAATATAGGAAAGCTCTTGTTTGTATACTATGGTTTACATACATCTTCACTGATTTTCCCAGAATAAACACACATATACTAGTAATTTCCCAAAATTCATTAAGTTTTCTTTTCACTGTGTATGTGTCCCCCTGCCCAGGGAATCCCTCTGACGATCTCTGGTGGCCAGAGATTCCAAAGTTATAGCTGACCACTTGATAACTGGTTTTACTTTCCACAGATGGAGCTGAGTTGGCATGCCGAAGCTGATTCATTATTTTCTACCTCTTGGTTAATGTTTAATGCAGTTTTGATTGTGCAGTTCCATAGGCTAATGGTTTTGCAATATAAGCATTGTATTAAAATCAGCTGAGCAAAAAGTTAATCTGGCAACACTACGGTCTCAGATGTTTTACTTTTTTAATTTAGTTATTATTTATTTAGACACCAACTCTGAAAAATGTTGACATGTATTAAATGTTATTAAAGGTTCTTTAGCTATTCCCAGTGAACAAACAGCTGGTAATCTGCTGATTACTGGATTCATGCAACCCTTCGTTCTCTCTGTGTATGTTCTAAATCACAGCGTTCTTTCTGACAGAGCTATTGTTTTCTAAGAACAGGTGTCAGTTGTTTGTTTATAATATAAATAACAATATATGTATTGTCCCATTACAACAGATAAATGAAAACATTGCCTACCTTTTACATAAAATGAATCCTTTTGGAACTGTTTTTCCAGAGGAAAAAAAGTGAAAAGAATAATTTGCATCCCTGCAGAGAAAACTCTGTATTTACTCTACATATGTGCTTTTCAAGGATGAAGCTGTGATACCCGCTAGTCTGCTATGCCCAAGGAATACAATTGCTGGTTGTGGTTTTTTTAGGATGGAGCTTCAAATGTTCTTTCTGATCTGGAGAGTTCAAGTGTTTTGAAATCACAGGCTGACATCTCTGACTGTCTCACAATAATCCAAAGATTACTGATGAGGAGAGTAGAGCAGACAATAATACCACAAGATGAGCATAAGTAATTTGTTCAGTGTCACATTCTGATGAAAAAAAGGATTGTATTAGTTTCTTAGCTATTTCAGAGAGCAGTACATAACATTGCTCTGTCCACACAGGCACATGATCAGGTTATCGTTGATCATTGCAGGACTTGCTAATCAATTGGAGGATGTTACAAGACATCAATCATCAGTTTTGTAAGCTAGAAGCAATTGCTAAGCTTTGAGAAATGGTTTAGCTCCAACGACCCATGCTTCTGGCTTAAATAGATTGTAGTCTGAACACTTTCTTATTTGTGACGCTGTATTGTCATGGCACAGGGTTGCAGTGTATGTTTTAATCCCACTCTTGTTTTCTCTTCTCTTCTCTTTTTCCGTTCTGTATGAATTCATTAATAATTACTTATTTAGTCTCTCAATTAGGCACATGCTTTTCCATCTTTCTGAAACAGACACTAAGGATGAAATTTCTTTCAAGACAGAAATAGTGCTTAAACTATCTCCCTGGTTAAACTAAAAGCAGCACGATAACTAAATTTAGGATAGAAATCAACAGTCATAAGCCATAGACTAAAGCACTACTGCTAATGCTTCTGTCACTACAGCAGCAAACTGTGTGGCCATACCTAAAATGAGAATACTCTGTGAGAGGCAAAGCGCAATGAAGAGAGAACTGAACCATTGACCTGTTATTGTTTTGTCTGTTGTATAGGAGACGTGCAGTGTATTTGATGATTAAAGCTTCATAGAAACACAGAGGAGTTATAGAGTCAGACAGATGAAGAGGGATCATGCAAGTCAGCACAACATAGACATTGTTTTAGCAAATATGTTTATAGACGAAAGAAGGTCTGCTGGGAGAAGCTGAGTCAGAAATAGGCTAAATATTTAAGACAATAAATATTTACCAAAATTCAAAGACTGTTTTTGCCAATAGTCAATACAGTTCTGAAAAACCCAGACTTTAAAGAAAATCCAAACTCCTAATCAACAATTCTTAAAGAATAAATGAAATGTATTCTGTAAATAATGTCACTTGAAACTGAAGCATTTGGGTGAATGCCTGTTTGAGCATGCCTTATTTTTTTTTTCTATCAGGGCAAGCAGCACACTGCTTCTCTATAATAGATGTAGGAATTTGTCCTCTCTTTGATTACTTTGATTTGATGCTTTGTATTACTTGAGAGAAGAGTGTTGCTATAGTATTATTATTGCTTTTTTTGGTTTTGTTTTTGTGATTTTTATTTTTTAATTGAACTTCAGGAATCAAAAGTGCTAAGGTATGGATGCTCGACCAATCTGAAAATTTTAAAAAAACAACAGCCAAGCTCTCTGTGTTTTCAGATACACTGATGTATTTACTTCTCCACGTAGCAAAGTGATGGAATCCAGCAATAACTGATGTGTTATGGCTTTTAAACTTTTAGTTTTATACCTTGTTGACCTCAAGTTCTGCAATGCAATTATATATCTATTGTATTATTCCACTTAAAGTCACACCTATTTTTCCTTTTGAAGAGGAAGCTCACAGAGTGTAAAGTTATAACCTGCTTTGGTTACACAGCAGTGTAACCAAAGTTATACTGGAAAGTTGTAATTCTAATGATCAGTGTAGACAGAAAAACTCTTACCATTTCCAGTCCACTGAAATACAATTATGTTATATTTGGTAGATTCCTCCAAACTGCAAATGTGAATGTTGGTTTTTTCACATAGTGTGAAAACCGATTTTGTCACTACCCTTGGAATTCAAGTAAGAAAAGTTCTCCTTTAGGGCAAGTAATCCCTTGTAAATATACAAGGAATATTTATAAAATGTTGTATATTAAAATGTAGAAGGAAGCTAAAGATACTAATTCCTTTTTTTTTGTGACTTAGTGAGAGAGAATGGAGGCCCTAGCTAGCTTGGCCTCAAATATCTCGTTCCCATGAGTTAGCCACCTTTTTGGAATTGCACTTTTCAGTTCGCCTCTGTACTTCCTATTGTTTCCTAGACACCTTTTTTTAATATCTTCTAATGTTCCTTCCCCTCCCCTCTTCCACATTTCTTGCTGTGTAGGGAAAATTTATCTAAAGCAGCCCCTTAACCTCCCAGTCTTTGGCAGATTTTGCTTAGACTGAGTTTTACCTTCATATCTTTTTCTAAAAAATTGCTTTTAAGTACAGGTGCAATATTTACACATTTGTGGCGGTTAAGAAACCCCACGAGTTTACATAATATTGAAGACCAGCACATTTCTTTTTGGATACTGTTGATCCACTGCCTGCAGACACTAAACATATATGTCATGCCTACTGTCCAACATTTCTTTTGAAGCACAGATGTCTTCCTCCATTCAAATTATTAATTCCATAGACTCTTGTCTGAGTACTTATGCTCTAATTTCTTCCCCTAACAACTTTTTTTTTTTTTTCCAGAGGTTTTTTGTTCTTTAAGCCAGTAGTCTCTGCCTCAGAAAATGTGAAATGTACTGATCTGAAACCTCAGTTTCCAAGCAAAGGATTATTGATATGTTAACTGGATTTTTAATTTGCAATAGCAAAATTTTAACTGAATCATAATTAGATAAGCAATGTTGTGACCTTCTGTTAAATATTTCACCAGTAAAAGCCTATGGATTACAGTAATTTAACAACATAAAAACTATTGGAGTTCTTTGGTCTTAGCAATGACAAGCTATTTCCTTGATGAAATGAGCGATATTAATTAATACTGCTTTAAAATAAAAATCAATTTAGTTTTCTATTTCTCGATAGGAAAATATATCCAAGTAGAAATAAAAACAAAGAGAACTGAAGAGAAGACTTGGGGAGCTATGAAGAACATATAATGAAGATGGTTCACAGGTCCAAGGGGTGCTGAAATGTCACTAAATGTATGTTATATGTCCTTTTAATTTACACCTAGCTTGAAGATTAAATGTATTTGTCTGTTTAATTATACATTCAAAAGTATTTTTCTGTTCCATGACATTTTTCTGATGAAAAGGTAATAGTAGGCATACATAAAACCAAATACTAGGCATACATAAAACTAAATGCCTTTTAAATAGTTCTTGATATGCTGTTGATCTGCATCAAAATTTTCAGTTCAGTAAAAACACCTAAGTTACTGCATATCAATGTACATGTGTCATATACAATATCAGGATTAAAGAAATATCTGAAACATTATTAATAGAAAAATTATTACTCCATTTGTTTTTCAACCTTTCAGTTGCTTCCAAAAGGAGCAACCAGCAATAAGCTTCTCACCTTATACTGGCTGAGTTTTCAAATCACCTCCCTGTGCAAGTGTTCTCACAACTTCTCTCCAGACTACTTTAGGAGCATGTGCAAGAGACGTAGACGTACGATGCTCAAGGGAAAATTTAAGTGGAGCAATGATGACACTTAGAAAATATGAAGAACTCTATGAGTGAGAAATTAATAAGCAGGCATTTGTTCAAGTCTTTAGCAAGGTTGCAATGGCAGGGGAGGGAAGCAGGTTCTTCACTGAGTAAACAGCGAGAGATGATAAAAGGCTTCAGAGATGGGTGCAGATGAAAACTGAAATAGAGATTCAGTGGGAAGGTCAGAAGAGGACGCTATTCTGTTAGGAGCTTCAGGTCTGGCAACCACTGCCTTCTAATTTATCTGAGCCATCATTTAAATGTCACATTACAAAACAATGTTATTCTTTTTTTTTTTTTTTTTTTATTTTTTTTTTTTTTGAGGGATTTTTTTTTTTTTTTCTTTTTTAAAAAAAAATTCTATGAAAGCTGTCTGGGAAAACTGTCTGGAGAACCTCATGTATATCCATTTCCTCTACACTGGAAACTGACAAAACACTAATATGTTCAAAGTTGCATTCTTCTATGTACTTTTTTATCAGAGGAGATGGTATGGATTTTGATGACCACAATGGCTTGTGATAGAGATTAGTGAGATTAGAAACACCCAAATCTTCTATGACACTTGCAATTACAAGTGTTCCAACATCATAAAATATCATGCTATTATTAAACCTTTGGGACAAAGATAAATGATGTTTCTCGATATGACACGTAGATTCTAGATTCTCATTCTGTATATTCACTCCTCTTGACATTCAGTTTTTCTGATGTCCCAAGTGCAAGGTTTCATGCTGAAATTATTAGTAAAAATACGGCCTTGGAAATCTTCTGTTTTCCTTACATCCTGGGTTCAGTTCCTTGGTATAAGCTGATTGCAGGACACAGAGAGTTTCAAAAGAAACTTGACAGCTAAAGCAAGGGAAAGGGAGGCAAAGTACTTCCCTGCATTCACCTTCTTATTTGTGGGGACCAGCAGGTTCTAGGGCTGACCAGAGCTGGCCAGGGTGATGGACAGCAGGGTAAAACCACAGCAGGGCCAGGAATCGTGAGCAGAGCTAGTCTAGGGCACCCTATGGAATGAAAAATACTACAAAGCCCAGAATCAAGGAACAAACTTGACTACACAATCTGAATTTCTCAAGCCAGTCAACCTGCAGGATCACTAAAATGTATTTTTTACGTAATCAGACTATCATGTTTTTGTTCAGGTTTCTGTAGAAGAAGGTGTTATGGATGAAGCCAAATATATTTGAATTGGCAACAGCATATTTATGTTCATTTTTCTGTAACTCCAGTCCAAATATGAAATTATTTTTTTCCTTGATTTCGAACAAATCCAATCCTGCTCTTACCAGGAAAGATCTTTTATTTGCAAGACAGAATAATTCAAATTAAAAGTGAGTGAAAACTTGTATAAAAATAAAAGATCATATGTAAACAAGCTAAGGAATATTAAAGCAGAGTTATAAAGAATATTTATATTATTTATAAATGTTTTGAAAAATGTGTCCTCGTAATAAATTTTGAGATGTGTTTCTGTACATATTAAAGTTCTGGAGGTATGCTTGCAGAAATTTGTTAACAATTTATTACTATTGTGACAGGAAAGCTGATCCTCTAAAATTCTCTCTTTTTTTTCCTTTTATTATGAAGAGCATGTAGGGTGCATGTAGGTAAACGTAAGAGCTTGTAGGATAATATAGAATAAGGAATAAAGGGAAGTTATTATTCTCATGAGAGTATACGAGATAAAACTTTTTTTCTCTTTTGTAGGAGACACTGACCACATGCAAAGGGCCATTGTGACCTTTCATTGATTCACTTCCGAATACTCACCTCCTTTGAACATATCTGTCTTAAGACTACAGACCAGATAAAACATCTGTCTTGCGCAGTCTCTCTGCAGCCCCTTTCCATGGGTAATCAACACATCTACTTTTCTGAAAGCAGAAAGCAATAAAGACTAAATCTCACTGAAGAAATAAAAAAAAAAAACAAAAATCCTTAATGATGACAGAATAGTTGCCAGAAAACCTCTTCCCTACTACAATAAACTTATAATATTAAATGCTTGCAAACATTGTAAAACACTGATTTCAGATGAGCAAATATTAATCCAGTCATTTAAGTTTTTTTGGTATATTTTTTCTCCTTTTATGAAGCAGTAGCCTTCTTTGTCTCTTATTTTGGCAATTGCAGAAAGATTTCTTTTGTTTCCTTGGATTAAATGACAGACATGAGGTGTTTGCCCAGGCTATTTGTTTACTATAATTTTTAAACATATATGCCATGAAAGAGCTTATGCACACATAATGTTGCAATTACATTTTTTTCCTTCTCTTTTTCTTATTTTCATGATTTCTGCATGAAGAAAGAACTTTCCAAGGAAGTGCTCTACAAGACAGATATTTTTTCTTTGCCTCAGAATAAAACAAAACAAAAGGTTTGAGTGAATACAAAATTTAGTCTATTTATTTTATTGTTATAAATACAGCAATATAGTTACAGAAAAGAAACATTTCCCTTCCCTGTTGGAAAGACTTGTTGATGAGAAAAGAGTTCATCGTAATATATTAAAGGCTTATTTCGAGGAATAAACAGAACAAGAATATGAGTAGTGCTATGGAAGTATTACATAGTTTTTGCTGTTTTATTCTGAAATATAACTGAAGGAATCTTCATCCATCACAGGTCCCCAGTTTCCAGATCCACTCTTATAATGTAGAAAATTCTATTTTACAGGCATTTGAATTAGGAATAAAACAAACCTTTAAACTAAACGTGATGCATCATGTTGACATAACAAATGTGGACACTAATTAAAGAGCAGCAGAATCCAACAGAGAAGTTTGCCCTCCATCTGCTTGACCTGAGGTAATAACAATGTTCATTTAACTGGAGCTGACAGATTTTCTTGTGTTAGTCTTGAATCACTAAAGTTGCCACCCTCAGTATGAATAACAATAACCATATGTGTGACATCATACAAAACAGTCAAGCCACAGTTAACGACTCCTTAGGTAGGCTGTCTTCTCCTTACTTGTTTTTTCTAGTCTAATACAAAGGTTCATGCATGCAGATCAGGGGCAGGCCAGGATTCTGAGTCTTTCATACATACAAAAGCCTTGAAAATACTCCTATTTCTTCAGGTTTGAGTGGTGCTGTATCAAAATTTACAAGCTTTTACACTGTCAGTTAAAAGCAATATGCTCAAACTGCTTTATGAATTCTTCAGCCAGTGAATGGATAACATTTACTCATCACCCTTTTAGTTCTAGAAGCAAATAAAAAATAATTTTCTAATAAAAACCATTCTATCAAGTGAAAAAATTTGGGTGGACTTCAGCTTTAATAAATCAAAACCCACAAAACCTTTAGTATAAAGGACTTTCATTAGAGTTCCCCTTGGGAAAATATGTCCCTATTTTGTGTTAGCATGTTATGTTCTTCTCATTTTTGATGAAAACTTTTCCCAGTGATTCAAAGATCACAGCAAGAACCTGATGAATTGCCTACCTGATTGAGAAAAAAAGCTTTAAGGTAGTTTAAATATAGCCTCTACCCATCCCTGGGGTACATCTTAGTGCAGCCCTCACAAAAAAATGAAAAATAGTGATCAAAGCTTGAAATTCATCTGGTCAAAGGCGATTCACAATGTTATGACAAAGCTGTAATTTCAGCAGCATGCACATCTTGGTGTTTCACTATTGATTTTTAAGCCTGGGCAAATCCACAGTACGTATGAGACAAAAATGGAAGCCAATTATAATTAAACCAAACCATATAAGAATTAATGGGAGTCGTTTCTGTGGCTAAACTTCTGCAAAGCAAAGTGTAGTAGTATTATCAGCCACGTTGCAACATTTGATGGTATGACAAGACCAAGAGATCTCCAAAAAATGACAAATCGGTTAACTATCAATACTGCAATGAACCAAGTTAAACTCAACCATCCAGTTTATTCAGCAAGCCATCAAACAATCAGAGAGATTGTTTTGTCCTCTGCCTCGTTATGGACTCAATCATGTGATTTTTGCCAGAAACGTACAGTTAAAGGTTTTTTGTTTTGTCACACCACATTGAATAAAACTCCTTCCATGTGAATGAAAAGGAATGTAGGTTGCTAAAAGTAGAAAAAAAAATAGTATTTCATGGTTATTTGTTTGGAGGGAATATTTTTGTTTTGTTTTGGGTTTTTTTCAACTTGTAATTGTTTGTTCCCTGCAATAAATAACATTCCTTTGAATGGTCTAACCTCCTCAAATCCTTTTATTGGCCCACAGGAAAAGAGAGCAGCTTCACAAGTTCAAGATCATAAGTCCAAAGATTATAAACATGGAGAAAAATTAATGAGAAAGGCTTGAACTCAAAAAAAAACCCCTTTTATGAATGCAGGTTGGATGTGGGCACCCCTTTCATAAGTGCAAATGGTATCACATAGAGTTTTTTTAATTTACATTTTAAACTTCCAACTTCTCTTCTGTCCATTCCCAAACAGCAATTATTATGTTCAAATCAGAGAAATGCATAGATCTCAACTCAATAGGCAGAAACAACAAATTTTGTCGTTAGGGGATTGGAGTTGTGATTCCTGGACCACTGTTAACTCCAAATTGAACTGCAGTGTCATATGAAAGCATCACAAAGAGTCTTCATTGTTATATTAAAGAAGGAAGCAACACCAAATCTGATTTGGGTGTTCTGCAATAAAATCAAACTCCTCATATTAAGAGAAAAATTATTCTTTTTGTTGCATTTGATGAGATTTTCATGTTGCTCTTGAACATTTGTTTCTATTGAATGCTTCTATTTTCTTTGCCTAATGTTTTTATTCCAGATTCTTCTTTTGAGACAGGAAAACAAGAAGAAAATGAGTAAACTCATGATTTTAGTCCTTTAAAACAAAACAAAACGAAAACCATTATTAAGTCTTAGCTCTTCCTGAGAACATATTCACATTCTAAGCCCTTATTATTTTCTTGTTTTTTAGTTTAATAGTCTAAATTATTAAGTCTTCAGAGACCTCCCTGGAAGAAAAATGAAATAGTATCCTGTATCTGCATGTTTTGGTACAACATTACATAGGAAATTAAAACATTCTTTTTGTTGCTGGAATTGGCTGACGAACAGACTGCATTTTTCCTGGTCTGGAACTCTGATGTCAATATGAGTTAAAATATTCTCTCCGTCTCCCTGATCGCTGCTGCTTCTGCCTATCTCCTTATAAAGATTATGTTTATGCTTAGTAAATGAAGAAAGGAATTAGTGATGCTCCTCTCATTTCCTGTCTTCCCACAGATGGTGATAAATTCAAATTCAGACTCCATTAAACCTGAGTAGAGAAACCCAGCAGGTGGCTACACTAATGCGACAATCCTGGCCTTGGAATAAGGGAATGTGAACCGACAGCTCTTCTATACCACAAAAAAGATGATGTATTCCTATTGACAGTGTTGCATTTGAGTCCAGAAGGCTGACTGATAGTTCAGTGCTGGGCACAAGGGAAGCAGAAAGCCCCATGGGTATTTTTCTTGGCTACACCACTGTAATTTTTGTCATCTGAACCTTCTATTACAATTCATTGTAAAAATCTCATGTAAGTTGGAGGGAGAGGAGAAAAAAAAAATCCCAGGCTTCTGCATTTTGGCCTACAGGCATACATTTGTTCTTTTTTCTTGGTTTAAAGACAAATAAAGGTTGACACACAACAGCATTTCCAGCCACTTCTGTATTTGCAGTGCTGACATTCTTAGCCCAAGTGCTTTCAGTGTTTCCAGACATGCCCATCTAAGAGAGTTTTTGTTAAAAAGATTGCCCTGAAGGTGTAATGCCTGATGTTCAGCTAAAATCTGTGAAGGAATACTGTATTTATAGTCCTTTTTTCCTCCAGATTTTTTCCCCTTGATTTAGATCCAGGGACTACGTCAGCTGCGCTTCTGTGAAACTCACTTGGGGAAGTGGTTGGACACACCTAAAGACTGAATGTAAAATTTAAGCTGTGTTGCAGAATATGAGAAATTTTTTATCTGTGCGTTTTAATGCCATGTCAGCTATTTTTATGTGCAATACATTGAGGTCTTTTATCTTAGCATATACTTTGTCCCCAAGCTTTTATACAGTAAGCTAGTAAAATGGAGAAATTGACAACCAAAGGAAAATGTAAAGTGTCTGCACTTTTGCATTATTGATCACAAGGTTATTTGTGTTACACTGGTTTGTTCACAGAACTAGAATTTGTATCAGCTTAAGAAACGAGTAGTAACAGTTGTAAAAGGTCATAAAACTAAATCCTCTAGCCTAAATTTTCCTAAGCCTGAACTATTCCAATAATTATGCTGAGTATTATTTAAAGGCAAACTCAAAATACTCTCTATATCTCTTGGAAAGTAATAATTTCTGCAATAGATTACTTGGAGTTTTCCTCATATGTTTTCTGAAATATGTAATTAGCACAAAATGTGGTATTATCACACAGAATTTAGAAATGCCCTAGTCCCTTTCAAGACATTGTGTCTCTACTAGTATTGCCGCTTTTTAGCATTTTACAAAATTTTCACTGGTTGTCAATATAAAATATAAGCAGACAGAGTAGCTTTTTTTGCTTTCTTTTGTTTTATTTGTGCTTAGAAACACTTCAAATGGGATTGCTTTGTCATCCAAAGTACTAACTTTCTACATATTTGTTTCTGACTATAATGCTGAAGATTCTCATAATGATATTTCTTTCAATTTCATTGCAGTTCACTTCACTATGCCTAAAAAACCTAATTGTCATCATCATGATTTCTAGGTGAAAAATTTCCTTCAGATCTTGGTTTCCTGGTTCCTATTGTATCACTGTTTCTTCTGTGACACTTACATATAATTCCCAACATTTATATCTGGTTTAACATAGAAAATATTTCAGTAAAACAACTGGCAGATTAAATTAATATGCTTAATATATCAATATATCATAAGATTTCATGCATGAGACAATCATTCAACAATTCCTGCTCGCATACACCATTTCTACCCCACACGAAGCCCAAATGCTTTACTCAGACTGAAGTATTTCAGTCCTGTGACTGTCAGCTTGTGACTGTCTGCCCAAAGTAAGGGCAGAATTGAAGGAATCAAATTTGAACCAGGAAACTGCTAATCCAGAACTTGTCCTCAGAACTATTGCCAGCAGAACTGGAGGGCTTTCACAGAAAGTCCTTCTCATGTCAAACCCAGCCCTGCAAAAGGTCTGCTGTCAATCTGCTTTCTCATCCACTATCAGTGAATGTATAACTCTGCTGCAATGGTGCTTTGCCATTTTAGCATAATTCTAATACCTAAATACCTTTGTGACTTGGAAACAGGACTTTATTTCAAGGCTGGGTAACTCTACTGTCACCAAACACCCATCTTATGTTTGGCATTTGTCACAATTTCGCTGAAATGAAAAAGAAAATTAAAAAAGGGATTTCCTCTTCAATAGAGGCCCGTCCTTTCCTCAAAATTCTAAACACCTTAAATGGAAACATATATATGGGGCATAATGGAACTTGAGACAGGGAAACTGATGCAATCTCTTTCTGTACCTACCAATAGTAAAATGTTTAAAAGGTCATTACCCAATGTACTTGCTGGATTGTAAGGAGAAGGCAAGGCTCTATGCTTGCAGAGAAACATCTCTCAGGATTTAAGTGAATCTGGAACCAAAGCAGAGGACAAAGCTGTTTCATTTTTGTAAACCTAAAAGGAGGGACCATTTTTGTAACCCTAAATGGGAGAGGACATTTTGCATAACTGTGAACACATCTTTCTTACGGTTTTTCTTGTCTTGTTTATACAAGGTGAAAAATGTCTGGCAGTACTGAAGATAAACCAAATGGCAGTGCTTGTGTTGTGATATAAATATCTTATCCAAGTAACGATCTTCCCTATTCCCATATTATGATATATCCTACTATGACAACAGGCTGTGTCTTGGCTTACACAAAGGGTCATCTGATAAATAGACTTAACGTATAAATGTCTGTTGGGAACGTGCAACAGCAAAATGGTGAAAGATGTTTGGCTCTCTTTGGAGCTCATCAGCACAGTTCAACTGCTTTAGCTGTCAGATCAGTTCAGTCCTCAGTCCGGACACAGAGAAGCTCAGTATTTTGAGACTAACTAGTGTAAGTGAAAAATGTGTAGCAGCTAATGCACTCGAGAAAATTCAGTCTTCTGCTCACAGACTAGCTCTGGGTAGATAGATGATACTTTTACTCATTTCATTGGACAAATGTGTTCATTGCCTTTGGAAACATGCTATTATCTGTATTAATTAAATATGCAGAATTTAAAAGCTTGTTTTTTTATTTTTTTTTGGGGGGGGGGGGGGGGGGAAGGGTCAAACAGGAGGAATGTTGTGGTGAGGTCATAGTTGCCAAAATGCAATCATTTTGTATGTGTATGGGATAGGTGGATAGGTTTGCCGTGTAAGCAAGCATGTAAACATTTCAGATTTGTTATGTATTGTGCTTTGGAGGAAAGAGCTTCTTACACATGCATCCATCCACACTCTCAGGTTAGAGGGAAAGAAAACAATCTGACTTTGCTGCTTTTCTCTAATGTATCAAGGAAAAA
Organism: Malurus cyaneus samueli; assembly: GCA_009741485.1. Lineage (NCBI taxonomy): Eukaryota > Metazoa > Chordata > Aves > Passeriformes > Maluridae > Malurus > Malurus cyaneus. The sequence goes on along the minus strand of CM019236.1, from coordinate 58,399,703 downwards.
TCCTCTCTCCAGAGGTACTCCCGACTTCTGAGTCTCTTGGGAATCTTTATGGTGTCCTTTCTCATATGTCTCATTCTGTCTACAGGAAAATTGTGCATTTAGATGCAAAAATTCTCAGTTGTCACTGACTTTTTAAAATTTTTATTTCCTAGAAATTGGAAAGATCTTGGGTCATCAGGTTCATTCTCCTGCAAATGAAAGATTGCTCCCTACAGTTAGATTTCTTAAATTATTAATTGCTGGTAATTTATCTGATTAATTAGAACCTTTTACTTAAAATAAATTATTCAGATATTGTCATTATCTAACAAGCTTTTCAGGTGGCTATATAATATTCTGAAAATAGTGTGTAGACTACTCTGTAGTATTACCTTAATGCCTTAGAGAGATAAATATTTACTGTGCTAGGTTCTGCACAAACATGTAGAGGAAAACATAGTCCTTGACAAGATATCTTTATAGTCCAATTAAAGACAAGTGATTAAACCACACAGTAGGAGAGAAGAAAAGACAGTGATAACGGTGTAATTTGTGAAACTTCAGAGTATTGCTGCATGTGTGCTCTACTTATTCTGATTTATGGGCATTTTAAACATGAGTTTCCTTTCCTATCACATTTATGTAAACTTTCCTCTCTCGCCTAAAGCCTTTCTGACTTCTTAAAGATATCAAGTTATATTTTGAGGTGGAGAATTTGATTACCAAATCATATGAAACCTTGAAAAGATTTTCAGTCCTTTTCCCTGAGACTTCCTTGAACCAGGTATTTCTACTCAGTTTAAATAGTGCATTTTTAGGAAGTAAGTCATCTATTTTAGTCCAGAAGGTAACAAAATCATGATTCAAAATCCTTCTTTTGAAACCCCTTACTTCCATTGTTTTGTATAAAATTCTAGGCTTTCATTCTGTAAAGATTCTAAGGGAACATGTCCTCAAGCCAAATATAACATAGAATAGGAAACGTTTCCTCCTTAGAGGATGTTGTGAGAAGCTTTGTTAACCCTTGGGTGCAAAAGTTATTTAGACTAAGTCAGGGTTTAAGATAGACAAGTGGTAGCGTGTGTGCTTTTGGATGAACTCTCAAGACTTTCTGGAGCTCCTCTGCACCACTTGTCTGGTTTTTGCCATAAATCATTAGCTTCCCACTCCTGATGTCAGAGTACTCTAACAGCTCTCTAGTGCCTACCTCCACCTAACCCTAAAATAGATCGTGCCTTCTGGCAAGGGACAGGAGCTAGAATTTTACTAAAAGACTGTGTTTAAGCACAATGGGTGAAGACCTGCTGCAGTGTCACTGCTGAAGGGGAGGTGAGAATGTCACGAACATATTGAAGATCAAGGACAGCAAGTTTCATATAAATAGTCTTGGTGTTTTTGTTGAAGGGGCGGGATATGCAATTTTTGCTGAAAACCTGCCTTCCTAACCCTTATCTTTTTTATTGACTTCCACTTAAAATCACAAACCAGAACTGACAGAACAGCTGGGCTGTTCAGCCAGAAGAGAAAATAGAAAAATATGAAACAAATTGAAAACTTTGAAATTACTGTTACTGGAAACTGCAGGGAGGGGGGAAGGTCTTTTCTCTAGTAATAATAATATTTTGCCCTTGTTATGTAGTAAAAAAATGCCACTAAAAAAATCCCCAAATACTTGGCAGGTACTACATTGACTTTCTCAGAGCTGAACAGAGAAATTGTACTGATTTGTTATATTTCTTAAAGGCATTTTAAATTGTGTCAGTCACTAACATGTCAGGTAGGAAAGTAAAGATAGAATACCTAAATATGAAATGAGAATGTACAAAATTTTACATATTCTGTATTTAGAAGGCACTTTAGCAAAGAACAAAGAGCAGTTGTGTACACATTCTTGCATCACAGAAACTACCCTGAGATCCCAGTGTTCA
>CM019236.1:58370304-58392310 GCA_009741485.1 Malurus cyaneus samueli | reverse complement strand
GCTGGGCATGAGAGCTGTGGCAAACACTACAAAACCACCTTCATCTGCAGCACAGGTCGGAGGGAGACCTTCCATGCTGCCCGTTGTGGTGTGGGCTCTTTCACGTGAGCAGCCCACAGTACCCAGGCATCAGAAGCTGCAGGAATTGTGACCGAATACCCCCGACAAACCTGGGGAAAAAAAACCCAAAAACAGGCTCATAGAAGCATCTGTAAAGGAAAGGAGGACAGAGAGGTGGTGCTATGATAAATAAACTCTTTTTTACCACTTTGACCACAAGAATTTGTCACATACATGAATTATGCACTCAGAGCTTATGGATCACATAAGCAAATGTGAGATTTTGCAATAATTGCGCAAATTGGTCATTAGATTCTCCTTGCACTGCTCATGTTTTTTTCCTGTGGTGTGAATGCTTTCAGTGCTAGGAACTTATATATAGTTGCATGAAATGACAGTATTGAACCCCTGTTGAATATGATTGGTTCAGAACATCTCTGGGCAGCTTGCAAATACCCTTTCAATTCACATTAGTATATTTCCAGTCTGAATTTTCTTTTAATTTTAAAAAAGGACTTTTAAAAAGAACAAAAAGAAAGTTCGATGTTTCCTAAAGCAACATTCAAAGCAATTAAATGACGCCTTTTTAGCAGCATGATCTTTTTCATTTTCACTATCACCTCCATAGCCTTAAGTAAAAACCAAAAGAGACCTTTGAAAAATGATGATTTTTTATATTTAATAAGTGATCTTTTCATGTTTCTGCTGTTGTATGCTTTTGAGCTATCTAACAACTATGGATATGTAGCCGGCAGAAGGGCAAACTTGTCTCATATCCTGTGAAGAGGTGACTACCTGAAGTGTGGGTATGAAAGAAAGTGTAAGAATCCTCTGAAAGGTTTTACTACAGAGAATACAGGGCTGAGACCTTCATCTAACCCTGGATGCACATTATTCTTAATAATGCATATCCGTACATTTTTTGCAGACTCTAAGGTGTGAGCTTACTGAAATTGACAGTATTTTACAGGAACAGAAAAAAAATCATGTTTCCTGTATCATACACAGTTCTTTAATTTGTGACATATCACTTTTATCTCTTCTTCCTTTAACACCAGATTTGGTTTAATTAAATTTATGTCAAATGAACACATGAAATGAAAGGAAAATCAGAAAGCCTGCAGTTGCCCATTAGTGAGTCAGTGACTGCACAGTGAAAGGCTTTTGAAGCCTGGCTTACTGCCAGAACAAGCTTGCAATGATGCTCAGAGACACCCATGACGCTTTGAAGGAAAGAACTTAGCTGACCTGAACCTGTTCTGTGGAATCAGTCCAAATCCTCATGCTCTGGATGTAAAAGCTGTAATAAGTCTTCTGTCTTCAACCATTTACCTGTCAAATGAAAAGAGGTGTAAAATGAAAATATCTGCACATAATTAATTAGAATAAATCATTCTTTTTTAGCATATGCTTTAAAAAATCACCACTATTGAATAATGTTTTAACACAATAGGAATTGTTCTCTTTTTTTTTTTTTTTTTTTTTTTTTTTTTTTTTTTTTTTTTTTTACAATGAATCTACAGTTCTTTAAAATACGAAACATCACTGCCTTACTCTGCATTCGGTAGAAGAAAGTGTGTTGAACATGAGTGTGTCTGTCAGAACCTGGCCCCCTGGGATCCTGACTCTTTGCCAGATTTGAACCATGGATTCAAATGTGAAGTAAAACTGCATACAGCAAGTGTAGCTCCTTGGTCTGAGGTGAAGGCAATCAGCATTTTTCAGATGGGACTCAGGTGTAGTTGCCATCAGAGAAAACCAGGCTGATCCAGGCTGATGAGACTGCTAGGAAGGTGGCACTCCTAGTCTGTGTCTGAATTATAAAATCCATCTTAGGAAGAAATATGTGAAGCATGGCAGGCTACAACTCTGATTTTTCTGTGTAAATTCGAGATACAGTCACCAATAAAAGTCTTGCATGCTCAGCTTGTCCGCTAATGAATGTACAAGGAGAAACATGCTCATTTCAGAGTAACAGTGCCCTACCACAGCTGGTTGAATACCTACTGAATTACCTATTTTATATTTGCTTTCGAGCTTTGTCTTATAAACAAGGCCATATAAACAGGTTGTGTGAGTTTAGGCTTTTTATTTAAATGCAATTGTCTTCACGCTGGGCAACTTTCAGATATCTATCACCAGGATTCATATAATAGAATATAATGTTACATGGTAATTTGATAGTTAGTTGCCAGCAAGTAGTGAGACAAAGAATTCTCACAAGAATTAATTTTTACATCTAATCTGCGTCCAGTTTATCAGCTGCTAACTCTTGATCATGTCTCACAGTAGTAAGACAATAAATTAACTTCTGGAGTTAACAGTGCCTGAAACTCTTATTTTGTCAACAATATTTCATTCAGATGTCACATTCAATGTGAATGTTAGATTACTATAAGAATAAACCAAATGTATTTATTTTCTTTATTTTAACCTATAACTCTTAATACTGAATGTTGCAAAAGCATCTTTTACGGCTAAGAAATGTGAATACCGATTTAGTAGCCACAAGAAAGTACAGCTAAGCACATTACATTGATTTCAAAACCCTTCAGAACGTGATATTCTTCACACTTACTTTTTTTACTCAGCACTTGTGACTTGTAGTAATGTCAAAGTCCACTACTTCAGTCAGACTCAGTGAGACACACAATTAGAAGTGACATTGAATTGCTGATCTCCAAACCAGGGTCTGGATTCTGAAACATCTACAAATTAGTGTTGGATCTGGAATAAGACAGATAAAATTGAACAAACATATACATTTAACCTGAAACTTGAATACATTTTGAAAAACACCAAATTTAGAATACTTATGTATACAGGAAAGTTATAAAAGTCATTCTTTACATTCCAGAAATTAGGTCACACTATTATCAGATTCTTTGGTTTTGGAAGACCCAATATGTCATGGTTATGTGGTAACCTAATTCAAATCAAGGGTGTTTTTAGTTTTCTTTTTGGCTTACTCAGTCCTTGCAACACCATATCTATTACCTGACAATAAGACATGTTTTGTGTGTCCCTTCCTGCTTAATTCTAATAAACCATAAATTTAAATAATGCTTGGCATTTACTATATTGCCTTAAACTCTGACCATCCAACACATACAGTTTTTTTTGGGGGGATTATAGAGAAGGATTTAAAGATGGTTCAGTCCTTCTAACATTAATATTTTCAATATTTCTTGCTGTGCATTCTATTTTGCTAAATAGAATTTTGTGAGAATATATTTTCAATATTATTCTCCGTAAAGCAAAATGATTGGGAAAAAAAAAACAATCCAAGAATGTAAAGGTGGTAATAACTGCAACCATGAATTTATGATGTTTGCATGATGGAATAGCTTCATGAAATGTATGTAAGGACTTTCTATCACTTGTATTCATCTTGATCTTAAAATCTTTGTCACTTTGTCAGAGTTCTAGCTAATAGGATTTAAGGTACAGTTACAATGCATTTAAATTTCTAGGGTTTCAAGAACAGGATGAGTTCAAAGGAAAAAAAAAAGTTTCCACTGGAGGTGTCAGAACTTTGTTATCACCAGAAAAAATGGGATTATTGTTTTTGTACTAATGAGAGCCTTCATTTTTTACAAGTACAGCTGCTGCTTGTGCTGAGAAAAACCCTGTCATAGTAATCCTTTAAAAAGTATTTTTAAAAATGGAATGTTTCACCAGAGGGAAGTTCTGGTGTGAATCAACTGTGGTTTATATCATAAGTGCTTGACATCAAGAGTGTGATAAAAATACTTTTGTCATGGAAAGTGTCAGTTTACGTTTTACATATGCGTCTTCTAATTTTGCTGCACAGATTTACATAACCACTTCAAAAGTAGTTTATTTCCTGTGGGAGTGGTCCATACCTCAGAAAACAATATGTAAGTTAAGTTTCAGCAGAAGATAGAAGAAGGCAGTAATAATATCAGGCTGTGCCACTGGCAAGAGATGCTTTCTGTACCTCTGACTTTCCTTCCCATCAGGTAAAAAGTCAGATGGCCAAATTTGAGATTTGGGTTAATTCATAGTAATGTTTGAAGTTTCTTTGGGATTTTAGGTTAGAAGTATTTTTTCCTTACTAGATGTAGAATACAAGCTAGTTTTTCACCTTCCAACCATGTTTCACTTCTAGTCTAGGATTAATGATAATTTTGTCAATACAGTAGACTATTTTTCAGTTTTGTTTTAAATATTAATAAATTAGGACAGCACTTGAGTAAAAAAAAATCTACACTATTAGAGAAAAGAATGAAACTACTGTGATTCTTTGCAGATATTTCCATTAACATTGTAGTTTTGTGTTAGAAATTACTGATACATTTTTATACAGATTTTGGTATCAGTCATACTTTGTTCTCTTTGAATGGCAATATTCCTCAGAAAAGTTGTACTATATTTCTGTGCTTCATTACATTTAACAGTATCACCTTCATAGCATGGAAGACATTTCCAAGCTTGTTTAGTTATTGCCTTAGGAAGCATACTGCTTCCTTTTGGATAATAAAATGAAAAAATAAACAATTAGATGAATAAACACAGGGAAATTATGGCAATATAGTTTGGTTACAGTTTCTGTCAAAAAGCTGTACTTACAGAAGATAGCATATAAACCTCTGTACCAACATATAGCAGAGCACATCACCACCTGTCAGATGAGGGAAAAAGTATCTCTCTTACTTAAAATCCATCTCTTATATAGATGTCATGGTGTTTCAAAGCTGACTGACATCTTGAATGGAAGAATCATCCAAATCTCATGTTTTTCCATTATTAAGCTATGGCTTTATTTTTTCCTTAGTAAATTGCTTCCCTAGTAATTTGTATTATGACAAAAAGAATTCATCAAAATTATAAATGTATGCAGAATACTCTGCATTGATTCTACCTATTTTTTAAAAATAATGTTTTCACAGCATAACTTGTGACATTGGGACATCCAATTTCTAACAGCCTGGTTATATTGGAATGTTTTGATGCAAGTCCAGATTAGCAAACTACCTAATTCTATCCATTGCATCCTTGCAAGGCACTAAACCTTACTGAAATTAAGAGAAATTGATATCTCAAACGCTTTCAGTAATTTTCAGACCTACACCATTTTTTAAATGGTGGAAATTTAATCTTGTGGACACAGATGGTTGTTTAAAATACATTTGTTTTTTTAATATCCTGAATTAAAGAAGGGATCATTTTGGAATATTTTTGAATATTTGAAGTGAATATTTTTGATTATTAGAAAGAAATTTCTCATAAATCTTGTAGTTAAGGGTAGTAAGTGAATCAAGGTCCTTTAAAGTTTTTTTTTATGGGATTTTTTTTTCTTTCCAGCGATGTTTTTTAGATATGAAGATTCATAGATTATGATGAGGAAAACCACCAATTCTACTGAAATTAAAACCTCTCCTGCATAATACATTCAGTCATTTCTATGGCTTCCTACAGGAATTAAACAATGACATCACCTAACATTGGCGTTCAAAATGCTTTCATATACATTTTATGGATCAAAGAGCATCTCTGTGGGTAAATCTTGTCTTCCTAAATTCCCTATTTCCATTAAACCTTCTTTGTGATGGAATTAAAAACAGAAATAAACATTTTCTTCTTCAGCAAATAATATTTTAAAGCTTCTAGTCAATTTACAGCTAAAAGAAGAAGCTCTGTAACTATGTTTATATACTTCACAGTATTCCTGAAACAGCTGCTGCCTCAGTTTATAGTAACATGATGAAAGAAGCATCTTTTAGTACGTGTTGTTCTTTAACACAGAGGTTTTGTAATAGAAGTACCTTACAAATACAAAATTTAGGAGTAGAGGGAAGAATCATCAGCTCATTAATTTTCTTCACAAAGCATCTAAAAGACTGCTTAGCTTAGAAAATGTGGTTATCTGGGTTAGAAGAAGTAGTAAGTGATGTGTCTCCAGAGATGGAGAGAGAAAGAGAGCTACATGCTGGTTAAGAACACACAGTGAATTTATGTCTCTGCTTTTACATACACTATTTAATATCAATGAGATGAGGAAGATAAATCTGCCAGTGTACCCACTAGAGAGTTTGTAAGTCAGTTGTCATGTTGAAACTTACTAAAGGCATGAGGAAGATGTAGTGGGAAGAATATATTTCTTACATTGAAAAATCGAACTTTATGACTGCTAATGCATAGTTAAATGACTGCAATTGTTTTTTTCAGTAGAAAAAAATTGCTATTTTCTGTAGAACTCTAGACAACATCAAAAAGAAGAAGAAGAAAAAAATAATCCGAGGTGGCTGAAGTGACAGCAAAATTTTGCCTTTCTGTGCTGTTTTTTGTCATCTGGTTCTATCTGGCATTCTATATGAACACATATTTTTGCATACATTTTATGTGTGAGCCTTGGCATTTTAGCCCTCTCCTGCAGAGGCCCCTTAGTACCATATGCTTCTGTTTTTCTTCATTGCGTGATGTGATCTCTTCTGACTGTTACATGCACGTGAAAGGACAGTAGGCTTTTGGGGGAGAAGAAACCATGCTTTAAGAGAGCACACGTCAGTTGCTTTTCAGTCATTTGGAGCTGATTGGATCTGACAAGTGTTGTAGCTACTCATCGTAATGGATGTCTCTGCTCTAGCAGAGGAGAGGTGAAAAGGATGTAATTCCCAGTGGAAGAAGGCAACATGAACTATTATTTAATTACAGGCTAATATAAAGTCCCTAGTAATCCCTTGTTGGTTTCCAGACTTGTCTCTTCCTTTCTCTACAAGGCAACAATCAAGGCTTTTTATGCAGCACAGACAGATATGCCAGTTAGGAAAATAGTTCCTAGAAGATGTAATAAGCTCATTCCTTTCTTTTTTGAAGCACAAAATTCTGCATCATATGCAATCAATTCTTGAAATCTAAAAATGACTCACATTTTTGTCCTGTTTGTGAGATTATTTTTCTTAATGCACAGCTTAAAATAACAATTCCACATTAGACATAAACTTTGTCTAAAATTTGAAGATTGCTTGCTTTTTTCAATAGGAAAGCTTGATTAGTTCTCTGACCAAATCCCGGCACCTAATTTTGATTCAGTTAAAAACACCTGCTTCTGTTCTGTGTGAATCTCAGATTTTTTTTCTCATCTAAAGAAAAATAAAACTTTTAATTGTTATATCTGCTTTGGAAAAAAACAGGCTTGTGATCATTTACTTTATCTTCATTGCATGCTTCACGTGTGTCTGGACAGTAAAAGACAGCAGTGCCCAAACCAATGTTCAGGCTTAAACACTGCAAATGCAATCAAGATTTTACACTCAGAATTAAATGGGAACTAGAGTAAGGGTTTCATAATTTAAAGAGAATTGAAGAAAGCCCAAATAAGGAATAAAATCCCCAAACAAAGAATATCCCTCCAACCTAACTAGGTACCACCCAAGGTAAATGCAGTGTAGTCTAAGTTTGTATCCTCACTAGCCTAAAATGTTTTCAGTCAAAGATACACATTCTTGTGCATTACTGGGTTTAGACATTTTTATTGCAGTGTTTTATTTTACCTTAAACTAGTGTAATGACAACAGGACGTATTCTTCTAAAGCTTGGATTAGCATCTGAGTGTTAAAATAATACTGAAACAGCATAACCCTAAGATTTATCCTACACATAAAATTTTAGATTTCTTACCATAAGACATATTAAATCAGAATGAAAGAAATAAATCTCTTACAGAACACAAAAGAAAAAAAAAATTTGACTCTTTCTGTATAAATTGTCCTTTATTTCACAAGCTGCTGCACAGGAAAATTTCCATGTTGGAATTTATTAACTGTCTCAATACAAGTGTCTAGATTCTCACCCTGAGTACAATCTGTGAAAATAACAATGCCGTACCACAGATAATTACTGTTTGCAAAATTTTTCAGCTAGAGAACTTCCCAAACCATGCAACATTCATCACACACTTATGTTCTCAGTGCTGAGTTATTTTAAATAGAACTTGCATTTTATTTTGAAAAAAGGTTTGTTTGGTTTGTTAAGATAACTTTATTAACCCAATTTAAGCTGCCAAGGAGAAGTTCACCATTGTGTGTCTGCTGTGTAAAAGACCTCTAAAACTCCATGGACATCAAAAGTTTGCATCTCTTCCCAGAGTTACACTGCATCAGATTTTCCACTTATGCATTTCATCATGCATTTTTTTCCAACAACATGTAACAGAGGCTGAGATAGATGGATATACACAAATATCCAATCGTATTTTGCAAATCAAATTTACAGAAACAGCTATATGGACTAATCACATGAATACTTTGCTGTGTAATGTTTTCTAACTATCCTGCATTCACTTTAAGATCCATATTCATCCTTTAATTTGAAATTTTCAGAAGTAGAAAACTTCTCTCTGTTTTTGTCCATTTCTTTTTGAACTGCAGGCATTTTTGGGTTGGCACAATGTCTTGCTCTGCGTATTCCAAGGAGTGATACACAGAGTGATCCATACATTTACTGTCAATTGGTACCAAATATTTAGCATAAATGATTGACTGCTGAGGAGTATCTCCCAAACCTTCTGCACCTGAAAATATTCCCTGAAAGATTCAAATCTGACAGTAATTTTATCAATAGACAGAACTTCCCCCCCCCCCCCCGCCCCCAAATTAAAGTTGATTGTTGAATAAATGAATGCCATCCTGAAGGGCCATTTCAAACTAAGATTGCAAAAGAGACGCAGTTTGTCCTAGAAAACCTAACCATGAAGAAATATGCCCTGCATATTTGAAAACTAGTTAAAGTTCCCTTAAGAACTGAACCAACAGTCACAGGAAATAGAAGAGCTCAGACTTCATCTGATGCTTGTCTTGGGTCATGAGAAAAAGATGGGGATGATCTGCCTAACAGCAAAAGGGTAAGGAAATCAGGGGAACCAAAAGAGGCAAGGCTGAATTTTGCATAGAAAGAAAAAAAAAGAAAAAGAATTTAAAATACAGAATTTGAAAAGAACAAGATGTAATTTCATATTTTTGATTTCAACACTGTATTTCTGCTTTTAGGCAGCATTTGTGCTCTGAAAGAGGGTGAACAAAAGAGCAAGGTGAGGCTTGTCTCCTTTCAATGAAAAAAAAATGATATTTTGGACATTAATGATAGCAATTTATCCTCCCAATCAATATGAACAATAGCAATGGCTAACTGATTTTAAGGCACTGAACATGGCTGGGAAATTTGTCCAAAACAGGTCAAAAAAAAAAAAAAAAGGAAGAAAATTACTGCAGAAAATTGCAGGTTCTTTGTCACCCAAGCATGGGGAAACAGCACACCTCATTGTCTGCGAGAGAGAACCACAGTGCCAGGCCTGAAGTCACATCTCAGAGGACTCAGTGCCTCTCAGCTGGCTTTTGGGGGAAGGAAGAAGTGCAAGTATATCAGCATACAATTTGTCGTGAAGGGATTCCCTGCAGGTTGGTTCTGTAGGGCGGGATGTGAAAAGTATTCCCTGCAGGTACATCCCTCAGTTGATATTGCTTCTGTTTTCTTAGCTGCCAACTGTCTGGCAGATAATTTAATGGTGCCTGTGGCTGCTTTAGTCCTGAGCCACATGCCAGGCAGATGAGTGGGGTTTGGTCAGGCTCCTCTGGGGGCACCACCTTTGTCAGAGGAGTTGCACTCCTCGGCGTCCTCTGCAGCACGCACCATACGGCGCTGCTTACGTGGGAGGAAACATAAGGGTGGACAGTATTTTGCACTTCTTCTTACCATTTTGGACAGATGGCAAGTGTTTATGCCTTTCCACGTGGCTGCACACTGGACGAGATGATCAAGACAGATGATTTATAATGGAGCTCACTGGAGATCAGATTCAGTCTACAGTGGCTTAATTTCACTGGAATGCCCATAAATAGAGGCTGCTCTTCGTGGCTGGCTAATGGGATCCCTTTGAAACAGCTTTGAGGCAGCTACCATGCGGCATACACAGATTATAGGCACGCCTCTTATTGTTGTTGAGGGACCATGAACATTTCAGAGCTGCTTAAACTACATACAAAGGTAGAATTTCATGTGGATTACTGCTGCTTTTCTTTTTCCTTCACCACCAGTTGCCCAAAGATATTAAACATATAATGTATCAAGCAGCCTATGCTGAGGAATAGGAGAAAAGAAACGCTGAGGCCAGTGATGGGAGGGGAAAGGATGCTGTCAGCTCTGGAGAGAAAGCATGACATAAATCAACTTTTTCTAGGAAAGGTGAACAGCTTGGTATAATCTCTGAAACCTTAGTAGAAAGTATACAATTGAAGGCTGAAGGCTCGAGCACAATCCAGAAGAAAACCTTTGGGATTTACCAACTGCTCTTCTAAATCATGAAGCAGGGGTCTTTCCTCATTTGTGGGTCCACTCACAATCCAACATCTGAAAAACCATTACAATGCATGGCAGTTGGTCAACAGTGTGGAAAAACCTCATTTACTGACTGGCCAGACAGTTTTAAAACCTTCAGATTTTTCTAAGTCTAGGTTATTAACTGTCTGACTGTAATCACATCTTCACCATAGGGAGCTTCAAAAGCTTTTCATTTGCATTGAATCATTTGCCTTCCTCCCTGTCTTTTTCCCCCTGGAAATAAGCTTAAATAATTCAACAAAATGCACACATGGCTAGTGATTATTGAACCATTCTGAAACACTCAAGGCAAATAGACCATTATGTAGCAGGAATTAAAACTTTCCTTGCAGTCACTGGGAGGAAGATACACATATATATGTATAACCCTTGTCTCTCTGGCAAGTGAATGTGTGTGTCAGAGCAAGTGGAGAGGGATACACATGAAGCTTTCCTTCTCACAATGACCTTGTGACTGTCCAAAAGAAAAATTTCTGAAACAATGTTCAGAGACTATATCAGAGATAACCCATGACAGTTTATGGTGATTAAAGAGTGGGCAATTTTCAAGGTAGCAAAAGATTCTTTCTTATAATTCTTCTATTCACCCCCAAAGGGAATGACCTTTTTTTTTTTCATATTACAGAAGACATCATGGGATTCTGGTGACTCTTTAAGTTATGCACACACATATTTGTATCCCTGTACCAATGTGACAAATGGGTAAATATGAGAAAATAATGATAAATTGATGATTTAATTAGTTTTTGATTTTTGATTGTATTTAATTATCTCTTTTTAGTATTTGGAGTGTTTTTATGGGATTATACTATTTAAATGATCAAATTGAACTTTTTAGGGCAAGTGAAAAAGTAGCAGTAGCAAGAAAACCTCAGCTCGAAACCAAAAGAGACATCTTTTCACTACACAGAATGTCAATATTGCATCCAGTATTTCTAGACTGAGTGTCATACTCAGTCTTTTAGTTTTTCTCCACTTCATTGCAGGTTCCGTCATTACTGCTCTGTAATGGGAAATGTGTGTAAGTGGTATCTATCCATCAGTGGCTACCAAAGAGACAAAACAAAACAAATCTAATTTTAAAAACTCTCAAAAAATTAATTTGTGTGATACTCTCAAAATTTACAGTAGTTGATAGGAATACAAAGGAGAAGAATGTCATAAGGCACCTGATAACCCTTACTTTAGGTTTGAGCTGACATTAACTTTGCATTTGAGCTATTACAGCTTTTCACATAAAAAAAAAAAAAGAGAAAGCAATACTGGTTCCTGAAAAAAAATATTCCTTTGTTCAAAAGACAAACAATGCACGTGTCCCTAGTTGAATATCATTCTGACATCTATTACATGGACACATAAACGGTGAGAATGGATAAGATATAATGTCAAGAAATTCATTGCATGAGGTAAAATCTGATTAGTAGCCCTTCATATCATGTTAACTAGAACAGAAATGGTAGATGCATAAATACTGAAATCCAGGCAAAACTTCTTGGCACAATTCAGCTTCACCATTATGTAGAGAGACATTTTTATACAGCAGTAGTTATGCTCTTTTCTTCTCACTCATTTAGAAAAATAGGAGAGAGATATTGAAGTGTGAATTCCATGACCCAAGAATACTACCCTCCAATCATTTTTTTTCTAAATATATGTGCACTGTCAGTTGTGATACCAGAATCTGGAAAGAAAAGTGAGGCTGGGAACCAATATTTATTTTTGCACATTTTTTTATGTGTTGATTTTTTAATAAAATTTAGCTATGGCTATGAATATTAACGTATCATAATTGAAATAATAAGAAACAATTTCCAGCACATCCCTTTTAACTTCAAAAAATGTTGTACTCCTGGATATATTAAATTAATTGCTTGTCTGTTTCTGTTGAACAACGCTGCTTGCTGACCACTAGAAATAAACCCTGTAATAATAATCTTCAAGCACCACTTCTGTTTGATTGATATATGGTTTACATCTAAGATGCTCTCGTCTGAGTGTCTTCATGGGTGAGATTCTTTAATAAGAGCGGTTGCTCTGCCAAGCAGTTTAATGCAATGTGCATTTAAAATGCTTTTAAAGTGTTCTTTACCAGCCTATTGAGGTTCAGCCTAAAATAATTATCAACAGCTTGGATCTCACTGTGGCTCCACTATAGAAAGGAAAAGGAGATTCAGACAAGAAAAAGAGATATGATGGGATAACAACTGTGTTGTTGTGGTAAATAAAAATCACACAGGTTTTAGTGTCAAGACTGTGTGTCATCACTGCCAGTTTGCTGACTGGCCTAACAGAGCTACCACTGTCATACAAAATAATGGTGACATATAATTAATATTGATACAGTTAGTGTGTTAAAAATAAAGAGAAACACTCTTATTCTACAGATATTTCTGCATGTGAGTTTGTCAGGTTCAAAGTCAAAATAAAGAGTCATCACAATGTGCAGAATTGTCTCTGCTGAATAAGAAGATGGAACAAAAAGGACGAAATTATAGATTTATGCTCAGATTTTTGGCAAATCAGTATTAGCAGAATTTAAGACAAAGCAATAAATATTTAATTTACTGCAACATTGAAAACAAAAATATGGACTCCAGGAGTGCCATCTCTTGCAATTTAGGCTTTATCACTTACTGTCCTGTGAGAACTGGGTGACCCAAGTGGACTCAAGAGGACTGATTTTTCCCTCTGTAATTTTCTTCTGTGCAAATTTTTTCCTTCACATTTATGTGGGGTGTTACTTTTTGCTCCTGTTATGAACCTGTTTTGAGGCAGGGTAACTCAGGTTCTCATTGATACATCCCTTGGGATGAATTAGAGTGAACCAAAACTGAGTGACTGAGTGACTGGTGCATGTGTATGAGGCAAATTCATTTTAAAACAACTTGCAGTGGAAAGGAGATATGTGGCCATTTTGATTTCTGTCTGCAAAGGTGGAAAACGTCATGTAGAAAATATGCAAGGAAAGAAGGAGAAATATAAGAGCAAATAATGGAGAAGAAAGGTATTGATCCAATGTGACTGAGCAGATGTGTCATAATGAAAAGGGGAGAATTGGCATTGGAAAAACATTGTTCCACTTGTGTAGGATCTGCTTCTTACCATCGCTTCTGCTTGTTTGTTTTGAAAACAGTTTGTTTAATATGTCACTTTGTCCTGGATGCAACCAGTCACTCAGTAACCTAGGCAAGATTTAGGTTGCCTAACCTCCCAAGCATTGCTTGTGGTGCTTCCATTTCACTCCTACTCTGCCCCTCAAACCTTTTGTTCTTTCAACGAAGAACGTAAGTAGAATGAGATTAAATCAGTACTATAGCACAAGGAAAAAATTCATAACTGTAAAACTATTAAATGTTTGCACGGACTTTAGGACAACTAAACTTCAAGGTTAAGCTCACCTAAAGCCTAGGAATACACGGATCTTACTGCATCCTCAATGTGAGAGCACAGCTGTTGCCAAGGTCTACATGCTGTTGTTCTACCTTCTTTGGTTTTGATGAAGTTGTCTGGATGTAGTAGCAGAATTTGGCTCCCATAGTTTGTCTCATGATGCTGTCTGCCCAAAGAAATGACTGAAATAATGTGTTATTAATGACAACGTCCCAAGCTTCTACACCAAGCTCTACAAAAGTCCAAAGTTTTCAAGTTCATAAAACATCAATTGATTTAATCTTGTCAGTTCGTATTTTTGTGTTCCTTTGCTAGAAATAGAAGAAGAAAGCTCTATTCAATGAACAAAAAATAGACTATCTAAAGCAGTTTTACAGAATGAAGAGGTTCACCTCAAGTTATGGGTGAACCCAAATTGCAACATACAAATATTCATGTTAGATCAGTCAGGAGTACATGTCCTGTCCTGAGATACTGGTTAATTTTGCATTATCTGTCGACATTATGAAGTGGAATTATACTGGGATTACAGCTGAGATTTTTCGATTTTAATGCGTAATGGAAGTTTTGAATCCCAACTCATTTTGTCATGGAGTTCATATTATGCAAATCCACATATTTTGCTGCAATCATCAGTTTGACGCAGTACCTGTAAATTTGCAATGAGGGAAGAAGAATAAAATGTATCTCTGTGCTATAATATGGATGTAATGTGATTTCAGGAAGCATATCAAGCCATTCACAAATAGATTTTTATGTCGTAGAGTTCCAGCCTATGATGATCACATAACATTCAAAATTCAGGCATTTATCTAAGCTGCAAGTGTTTGACCTCTGGAAACAGACACAGTTCTCAGTATACTAATTCTGCTTTCCTCACCTCTGCAAATTCAAGGCAAACCTTTTGAAACCGTATAAGGTATGAAGTAGTTCTAATTTCCAAGACTGTGGCAGAAAAAAAAAATAGCCATTTTCCAGATGCAAGATTTGGAAGGCAGCTTCTGGAATGTTAAGGCTTTCTATGTTATGCTCTGCTTACTCAGACTCAGTTTAGGGGTTTGCTTTACACCATTTTAGCAAAGAAGGGTTTAATCAGATTATGCGTTAGGCCCAGTTGATTAATTACTCTGTTATTGAGGCAGGATTGTACAGGGGTTTAATGCTAAGAATCATCTTCCCTAGTCCTACCTCCTGCCATCATCTGTCAGATTATGCTTCATTACTAGTCCATTCATTTTCCAGATTGCTCAGACAAATAAGGAGCCCAGTCATCAAAAAAAGTGCTTTTCATTTTTGCCAGTTAAGGAATAAAGAATTAACAAAATATGATAATTGCCTCTTCTCTATGGTATGTTATTAAAAGAGACAGCTCTTGCAATTCCCACTTGCAATTCCCACTTGCAATTCCATGGAGAGCATAAATTAATATGTTGAGATTTGGTTGGTCCTTAGCAGTCTTAGAAATGTATGTATGAAGCTAGGTGAGGATGGTGTATTTTATTTTTTTTTTCTGAAATGTGCTAACCCTGTTTCATGGCCAAACATGGTCAGGTCAGGTGAAGAGCTGCAGTATCTCACCCAGAAATGCAGAAGTTTTGTAAGGAAACCTTCACACATTTTAAAGATGGTAACGGAATCATGGTGAAGGAAATAATGCTTCCATTTGTCATAACAACGAACAACAAAAAAAAACAAAATAACAAAACAAAGAACAAGAAAAAACAACAAAAAAAAAAAAAAACAAAACACTAACCTGACAGAAGGATAGATTATTTAAGTGCTCACTTTAAGTAACTTTGCAAGTGTGAGTTTGCTGTTTTGTGTTTCTTCATTGTTGGCTAATTTCTTCAGACATCTGCTGAAAGATGGTGGCTATTATTGCAAGTATTTGCTGAAAGAATATTTAGATGATGACGTTTCAACAATTGTGAAAAATTGTTGATATTTTTTCTGCTTCTAGCACATAACTGCAATATTGTAAGTTTAAAGAATCTGCTCTTACTATGATAGATACAGAAATAAATATGTTGTTTGCCTGTCTGCCTGTTTTTCAGCAGTGCACTTCTTCATACAAAGAATAATACTAACAGTAAAGAAAAGCTGGCTATTCATTTCATGTTAAAGAAGAATTTAGCTGGAAAGGGTTGTCACAGAGAGCATTAAGTTCCTTTTACTGCTGTCTGCTTTTTGGTTCTGAACGTAAAAGCTAGAAAATTGAATGTTCTTTTTGTAGAGATGAGATTTCAAAATTGCAAACCCAGGACACCTGAAAGGAACATGTGGAAGTCCTCAATTCGCTTCATATGTTTTGTTCTGATATCACCTGAGACTACATTTTAGATACTGCAGGAGTAACCAAAACATAGTAGCTATCAAAATTATATCAGAACACAAAGCAAGCCAAGTGACAAAATGTTAAAGCAATGCCTGTTAACTGGATTATTGTAGTTTTGTAACAAATTTTCCCTTTTAGTTTCACAATTATATTGTTTCTATAAACAGGGGTATTTCAGGAAGAAACATTGACACTTCCAATATTCCTTAAAGCAATCTCTTTAATAATTCAAAAGTCTGGTTTAGACTCTTCTTTCCTTCTTTTTTTTTTTTTCCCAAGATCTGATAATCGTCCCTAATTTGCACCATATTATTTTTATAAGTACTTATTTTTTATACTTTCTTGACTTTTTAGATGAAGAAATTATGACAGCAGGAACGTACCATTAAATTTACTCTTAACAATTTTTGATAAAAGTTATCAAAAACTTTATTTTGAAATCTTGCTTTTTAAGTATGTTTTGTTGTTGGTTGGTTGGTTGGTTGGTTGGTTGGTTGGTTGGTTAGAGTATGGGGTTTGATTGTGTTTTTTTGGAGAAGATCTTTGCATTTTGAGATGATAACAAGTATTAGTGCAGATTTTCTTCCCTTGTACCTCCCGGCCTTTGCTGTCTGAATTGTTGTGTCAACATCACAGAGACAATAGTTTGAGGTACTTAGGCAAAATGTAGGTATCAGGAAAACAGAGTGGAGAGCCGAAGGCACTGGGAAGGAGTGATGTGGGATCAGATTTCTGTGTATGAACTACCTGAGAAAGAGGAGAGATGTGCTGGTGAGACTCCCACAGGGCGACATTTCACAAAGAAATAGATGATCAAATTTGTCAAAAGCAATTGAGCAACTATGGATGAAGACAGATAGAGGCCCTGAGGGAGCAAAAGACCTTGAGAAAAGGAAGTATAGCAAAATGTCTGAGTGTGGGCATTATGAGAAATCCAGAAAGGGAGTTAATGGAAGAATGGTCCTTCTGGGTTGCAACAGATGAATGGGTGCAGTAACGAGGGTGAGGAAGGGAAGAATCCCTGCAAAAGGGAAGAGAATGACAGGTTATTATATGGCAAATAAAAAAGAAAGTAAGGAGCAATAAGGGGAGAAATGTCTACTCACTTAGGGCTTGATGTACTGTTCTTCTGGAGATATTCATGTCTCACACAAGAAAGAGACATTGTCTGAAGATAAAGAACTGCTGGTGATGGAGTTAGTATCTTTAGGAAAAATCAAAATAGAAAGATTCATCTTGGATATAAAATCTTTAATGGTTCCTAGTGTCTGAGATAGACAGGAACCAGGACAATCAGGAGGGATTTTTTATTTTACCATTATTGTTCTATTGCAGTAAAGCCACACTAGAAAAACTAACACCACCTTAATTTCTATGGCCTTGAGAAAAACAGAAAAAAAATCTAGTAGTCTGCTTTGTTGATGCCAGCCCATTCATCAAATAGTGAGTATTTTGGGCATTAATGCCAAAACATTGGCAAATGAACATACTTTACCATGAGAGGGAGACAAAATACTGCAGGTTAGATATAACTGGCCCAGGGAAAGGTTGGAAATTCGGTTTTCCTCATATTCTGTGCAGACCCCATGAAAAATGGTGATGCTACAAGGAGCAACTCACATTTATAAGGCATGACTGGACAAGACGTTCTTTTTCCTCAGAAGTTCCTTCAGAGAGACTTGCAGACTCTTTTCTGTTCCATCCTATAAGCACTTCCACTTCATCTTTGCCGTGTTTTCTTCTGACAAAAGAAATCTAGACAATTATGAAAGGAAAGAATACTCCACTGTGTTGTGAATATAGTAATTTGTGTAATAAGATATTTGAGTTCATTTGGCATGGTATAGGTGCAAATTATGATATATATTTTTGTTTTGCAATGTTGCAACAAAATGTTGCAATGGCTACAAAATCAGTGATCCAGAATATGGGTTTTTTTGACAGTGCCTGATTCTTCATTTAGCATTTATTTTAGTCCTGCACCTGTTTAGCTGGTACGTTCTTTTACCTCTTTATTACAACCTCTGCATTTTTTCAATGTGTATTTTACTGCTCCATTCACTGACTGTAACTCAGCATCAAACAAGAGCTGGGATAAATATGTACTAACCAGAAAGCACTGCGGTAAATATGTCGCACAACAATGTTTTCCACCTTGATTGCTTTAACTTGAAGACATGACAGCAGCAGTTTAACAGTGAACACAGTGTACCATCCTCCTTAAATATAAGTATGCAATTGATTCTTCCAGATTCACCATAAAAACAGTAAAAG
Source organism: Malurus cyaneus samueli (assembly GCA_009741485.1). NCBI lineage: Eukaryota > Metazoa > Chordata > Aves > Passeriformes > Maluridae > Malurus > Malurus cyaneus. The sequence goes on along the minus strand of CM019236.1, from coordinate 58,373,892 downwards.
CAGGTATTTTTAAACTGTGAATTTCGAAGTATTTACTTATCATTTTTGCAAGTACTATTTCAGAAAACTGAAACTGATACAAGTACAAATGTCTTTCTTTCCAAGCCAGTTTTTTAATTTTCATATATGGCTGCATGAACCAGAGCAATTGCAACTGAAAGAAATAAAAAAGTTGTCTAAGAATTGGTAAAGATGTCATTCAAAATAGCAGCTATTTGTTCTACCAAGGAGTTGTGAAGGTTGATTAGACTGGATTAGAAAGTCAGAGGAAGTTTGCATAAGTGAATAAAAGAGGGTCTATAGAAAAAGACGAATGTGTTCCCACTCTTTGTTTAGAGGATTGTTATTATTATTAACAAATTAATTGTTTTCTGAAGAGGACTAATAGAATTTGAGAGAAGAATGGAAGAGAAAAAGATTGCACCAAAGTTAACCTGGATTTTGGAAGGACAATTCAAGGGTGACTCAAAAAGGAGGAGAAGATTTTATGAAAAATATTTCCATATTCATTTGAATCTATACAGTGTGTTTGCACATATCAGTCACTAATTATACACAATTATATATTAACAGCACATTTGCACATAGGTTCTCATGTTAGTTAATATTCCCTCTGATCAGAAACAGCTTTTGTTCCACATGAATTTGTATCTGAGAGAAGATACAGAATATTTGAAACTTATTAATAATCCTTGCAAAGCTATTTAAATGCAAGCATTATTAAACCATTATTTAAACACATGGATGACATACGAGACAAATTAGATGAGCACTTAGAAGCTTCAATACTGTCAAACTATTTTGTGAGGGTAATGTTACTGAATTGACTCTACACAAGTTTTTTAATGATACAAGCGTAGTTTTAATAGGCAATTTTATTAGCAGAAGAGAATCTCACTGTAACAAAAACAAATGTCTTCCATCTGCCAATCACAGTATGCTTTTTTCAAAAAACTGCATGAAGGTCTGTGTTTTGCTACTGCCCTCCCACTGAAAAATTTAAGATACTCTGCCTATTCAGAGTTATATCATTAGAAATTCAGTAATGAAATAAAAACTATTGTACAGTAATGATGTTATCAAATTGAAAAGTTTTTCTTTCAGAAATCTCTTCAAAGTTTGCAAACTTAGTGAAGAAACTTGGATAGTAATACTAATCACTGTGGATTTTTTTCAAAGACATTTCCTCACTCAGATAATGGCAAAAATCTCAAATTGCTAACCAGGGCAAAGACAAGGAATGTAGTCTTTCACAGGTTGCTTCATTTTAAGGTCCTACACATGTAGATGATCTGAAAGTATCTCAGTTTAAAAAGGAAGATACTGTATATCTGATTAGTACAGGTTCAAGACATTTTGTGGTCGTTATTTCTGAAACATTGGAAACAGATTGTGAGTGCTAACAATGCATTAAAACTGTGCGTGTTTATGTCACAATACGCAAAAAATTGGATAAGAGTGTATATGATCCCTTAGCTAGCCAGCAAATTTTTAAGGATACTGCTGAACAATAGCATGCATTACAGTTTTTGAAACAGTTTTTTAGTGAAGTTTTCATCCGTTTCATCGGAGAAAGAGCTTTCCTTGTTCTCTCTATGTTACTTCTCCTTTCTTTTCCCTATCACAGAAATCTTGATTTCTCCTTGGAGCTGATTTCCACCTTTTCCTGAAAGATAATTCTCACCGTTTCTTTTTCCTGTTAATTTGCTGCAGCCATCTGTTCTAAGTATTTCTTCCTCCTCCATGTTCTGAGGACTTCTGAGGTGTGGAAGGAACCCTTGTTGTCACTGTCCTGCCTTTGCAGGGCCTTGAGGGTGGTAACAGTAATTCTTGAACCTTAGAGAGAAATGACAGAAATTGCATTACGCAAAGACTAGAGAACATACAGAGAGAAAACAGAGGAAGGAAAATAATGTCTTTAGAGTTCAGGAGGATTAGAAGGCCACGGTCAATGAAGTCAGGAAGAGAAAACTCATTTAATAGCAGGCAATGGACATCAGAATATGTTCACAGACATTCCTCAACGTAGCTTTGCAAATCGAAATGTATGTTGATAAAGTCTTCCTGAAGGCATTAAATATGACCTCAAACATGGATGCTGACTAGAGAAATGACCTATGTCAACCTTAAGATGAGAACCTCTTATTTTTCCCAGAATTATTCAGTGGGATTTAGCACAAATTTTCCAATATGTATAGAAATGTGGGGCTATGTGGGGATATGTGGAGATATGGATGATCACGCAGACTAACATCCTGGAAAATGTTCCATGAACTGAGTAATATTACTATATTGGTAGCTGTTGGGCAAAGTGGCCTTAAGCAGATGAGTAATTTCTGTTTTAAAATCCTATGATTATTGCTGACTGAAAAAGACAATTGGAAAATAATAACGTCCAAAATTCTTTGAAGGCCTGACTGTGAAGATAACAGTTCATGATGTAACCTGACTTAGTTGGTACTGCTGGACCTAGAACTCCACAAAATTCAATGTTTTTGTTGGCTAAAGCTTTTTCTAAGTCAAAAAGGTTAAACCAAAGGTTTAATGTAGGCTTATTCAGTCAGACCTTGCCTGTAAATTCAGAAATCTGGAAACATTTGACTTCTTAATTCATCGGTAGGACATTTTACACAGAGAAAAAAAAAAAAGAAATTAGTGAAAGAAATTACTGGAAAATGTTTATTTTTCAATCTGTCTGTATGACATCTTCCAGCATCTTTGGCGTTTCACATAAACATTTAAAACCAAGGAAAAAAAAGCTCCAAGCCCACCATTGAGGGGATGGATTCTATTCCAAGAAATTCAAATTTCTTCAATTGTGTAATCTGCATTACTTAATAGAGCAGGGAGCCAATTAAGATCAGCCCCCTATTCAGTTTAATTAGGCTAACTACAGGTGAGGGAGTCATATAGCAAAGGGAGGGGCATTCAGTAGAGAGACTCCTTCATGTCATGTCTCTTCCACACTGACAGACCTAAAGATATCTGGTGCTTGACTCTTAATGCTAGAAAGTAAACAAGCCACACGTTTTATTTATGCAAGCCCAAGGCATTCTCTCTGATGCTAAGGGGAGAAGGGAAGGGAAAGAAGGGTGGCAGCTGCTATATTCATTCTTTCAAATCAATGGCACTTCTATGACTCTTAATTTCAGCTTTCCCATATACTTACATGTTCAACAAACTCATATAGATAATTGATAATTTGACTAGGAAAAAAAACCTTTTTTTGTGCTCTGAGCTGTGTTACAGTGCTAAATCAGAAAGTGTGGCTAAAGCTGTACTTTCCAAAGCTGAAAAAGATGAAGGGCTGAGACAAGTGATATTTCCCTTCCAAAGGTGTCCATCAAGGCAGGAGTTACATTCTGTTATCATAACTCCAGTGACCACTCTTCCTATAGCAGATCTCTGAGTCCATGCTCTTCCACTTTGCTGATATGGAGATAGGCACAGATGTCAGAATGTGGAGGGGCGTGCAAAAAGAAAGAAGTAAAATGAGAAAGAAAGAAATTAAAAAAAGACAAAGAACCTGACAAAACTAGCCATAAATATTCATTAACAGAATCATAAAGAATAAAAAAAAAAAATTAA
>CM019236.1:58318641-58359479 GCA_009741485.1 Malurus cyaneus samueli | reverse complement strand
GTCTATTGAGACTCCAACTCTCCTTTGGAAATAATAGAAGACAATCACTGACAATTATCACAATCATGCCCCTTTAAGGAGTCTATGGGTGCTCTTCATGATTTACATTTTGAGACAGGCACAATTTGCAATGCCCAACTTTCTCAGCTTGAAGGAGTTTAGGTGCATAGTTTGTAATGCAGATAGGTCTCAAACTTCCAGGTAGATAACACCACAAGTGCTCAGTACCAAGTTCTCGCTGTGTCTGAAGCAGCACATCTAGAAGTGTAGCGCTTATATTTCTCTTATATCTGAGACTTGCCTTTGGTCCTTTGTAACAAGGATGATTTTGAGGAAGGAGGATGATCATCCATAGGCAATGGATGCATCAGTTACTGCAACACAGGCATGAACTTAAGGAGTTTGTAGTTGAGACTGAAGGAGACCAACAATGTCAAATCTTTAGTAAAGAGGTGATGGTAATTGATGTCAGACAAATAAGGCTTTATATATTCAGACAGTTTAATGTTAATAAGCTTGGGTTAGAATTTACAGTCCACTAACTCCTCCATACAAAGAGCACCTTTAAGCAAGGCACTTTTAAGGTAAAACAAGTTGCCTCATGCTGTTTCCTCACAGGGAGTTAATGCAGAGTAACCAATGTACTGTAAATTTGCACCCCAGTTTACCATGGAATAACTCCCCTCAGTAGATAACTCTTAATACAATGTGTATAGGGAAATCAACAACTAAGGCTCAGTATTAAAAAGTATTCAGGTTCTGAAGTTTTCAGTTCCCTTTTTTCCACCCATCTCTCTTCACAGCTTTTTCTGTAGGATGGGCTCTGGTGCAAATTTGCCATCTGGTTAGTCCTCTCAAGATCTAAATGATCACATGTAAAAAAATTGGCATATCCAAGAAAGAGAAATCAATGCAGCTTTCCAATTGATTGCAGAAGTGCTTATTTCCTGTTCATGAAATGTTTTGTCAACACATGAAGAGGTGGAAAGACTTTCATCCTACTTAACTGATCAAGAGATTACAAACAAAAAGATTACAAATAATCAAGCCAAATCAGTTTAATTTTGTTTGTAAAGAATTCACAAAATAAAAAACACTTCCACAAAGTCATCCATCATCACAAGGAAAAAGGAGATATTTTAAAATATTCTTATTTTTTGTATGTATAATTCATTAGCAGTCATAAAATAACAGTAAATTTGGCATGGTGAGGATCTGAAATCTGCCCATAAAAATCATATTGCAACAAATCTCAATTATTATTACTTTTTTTTTTTGTTTGTTTTAATGGTCACATTTGAACAACAATTGCTTTATTTTGTAACTCTTCAGGGATACATAAGCAGACCCACTAGAAAAGAGAACATTAAAATGTAAATGAAAATTCCAATTACCTGAACACTTGGGGTTTTTTTTTGTTTTGTTTTCTTTTGGTTTGGTTGGTGTTTTTGGTGGGTTGGTTTCTGTTTTTCCTTTGTCAGGGACTAAATTTAAGAAAGTACTCAATGAAGCATGACATGTTAGATTCATCAGAGGGGAAACTGAAAAGATAGTAGTGTTTTAGAGAAAAGTTCACGAAAAAGTTAATGACAGGTTCATTTTCATTTCTGAAGACAGGATTTTCTGAATAGAATATTTATTTTAATAAACAATTATTTTAACTTCTATTCTAAAACTATACAAGATCATTTCTTTCCTTTTATGGCCATTATATTTGGGAGAAAGCAGGGCCAGGATCAAGGAATATAACTTGATTTACACATGGGTTTCTAAACCACAAGTGATAATAGTTTAACCATAGTGATAATGTTTATACTGGGAACAGCACTGATAGGCTCAAATTTCTGACAGGAGAACACAGCTCTGAGAAGATGACGTGCTGAAGAGGGACACATTTTGTGTTTCCAGTATCTTTCTGTCAGGCTTTCCTCCAGGACCTGCCCGGAGTCAGAGCAGAAGAGCACAGCAGTAGAGCTGCATGGAGCCCAAAGAAAGGATGCAAAAAAGGACACATGTGTCTCCTGTGGACAGAGCAGCTCTCCAAACTTCTGTAGGCTCACCACCATCGTAGAAATTTCAGCATACATTTTTGGCACAGGCCACTTGGGACAAAAAGGAGGGAGATGAGGGAAAAGAAACTGTTTTGTCCTGCTACCCTAAGCAGTTGTTCTGCCTGCTCCATGAGGACAAAGCAGATGGAGAGGTGATCGAATGTTTTCTTTGGAACTGAAGGAGTCGTTTGATACCAGTGCTGAACGATGGTCACTGTGCAGGGTGCCGGTGTAAGAGGCCACATTGTGAATTAGAACTTCAGAGATAAGTTTTTCATCTGGGATGATACAGTAGATATAACAATCCAAGCTCACCAGGCCACTGACCATAGCAGAATTCTACTCTAGATATTTGTCCTGACGAAAAATATTCATATTTGCATTTGGATGAAACTGTGCATTGGTTGAATGGTTTTTCTTTTTTGTTTGTTTGTTTTGATGTGTTTAATGTAATTTGGGCACCACTGATGTTCTATAGTGTTGCACTTGCTGTTTTCTGGGGCCAGCACAGGAGGAAATATCAAATAGTTTTGGTTTTTTTACAGGAATATGTAATTGTAACAACCCTTGACAAAACTGGTATATCTACTGAGAAAGAAAAAAATGAAAATAAACAAATGATTGCTATTAAAAAAAAGTCAGCTCTATAGGAGCGAATTTTAAAATATTTAAACAAATTTAAGTAATCATCCACGTGTGCATTAAATATGGAAATAATTTTTTTTTCTGATAGAATATTCAACAGTCAATTATTAGAAGAGATGTGAGTGTCATGCAAAGAATGGGGAAACACCTTGTTAGGACAGATGGCTGTGTCTATAAGATAGAAAATCATAGTATCAACAAGGCTGGAAAACAGGTGTTTAAGACCACCCGTCAACTCAACACTACCACTGTAACCCCAAAACCACTAATTATTGTTTATAGAATACTATGGTTCACAGACTTGTTTGGTCCATAGGCTTACTTATTCCATAGTATCTAGTTCAAAATCACTTTTCTAAAAGTTTCAGAATGGGTTTTCTCGTCTACATCAGAGAAGAGCAGAATGACAAATTGAAAAAGAGTTTTTGGGACAGAGAGAGTTATGTGTCCCATTCTTGTATGAACACACAAAGCTGTGTATTTTTAAAAGCTTCACTTGGACTAATGAAATGGAATAAAATTATTATGAGCATCAAAATAAAATAAAGGCTGGCTGTCAACAGAAGCAAAGCAAAAGTATTCTGTCTCAAAACACTCATGAGAAAGGGAAGAGAAAGGGGATGTGCAAAACCAATTGCTTGTCTCTACAGCCAGTAATCACCTCCCGGTAAATGACAGCTAATATGTAATCTCAACTCAAGCAACTTTTATGATGCTCTGGACCCTTTTCATTTTCTCTTACCTCACAAACAATTCATTTGGCCCAGGGGACCATTAAAGTCAATGGAATTAACTCAGACTTGAAATCCTACATCCAGTTCCATCTCTTTTTTTTCACAGCTCATAACAACTTGAGAGGATGGAAGTCCTTCTGACGAGTAAATGCTATTCCTAACCTACTAATTGTTATTAAATGCTCTCTTCATTACTCTTTCATGGATTTAAAATCAGTTTAATAGAAACACCATGTTTATTGTACCCATAGCACCAAGTGTTAAGAATTAATAGGGATTTTGTGATGAATAATTATCATGTGAGTTATCACATAAAAATAAACAGGACTGTAAATACAATGTTGAAAAGGAACTTCATTATCGGGCTCTCAGAGAAACATTTTCCTGTCAAGTTTAAAACAGTGCCATAAAGTTTTAAACTTATTAAAGAACCTCTTTGCTTTATTCTTCATCCACACCATTAATTGCTACCTCAGTTATTTGGGATTAAAATTTGAATCTAAGTCCCCAACAACATCTTAAAAAGCCCACACCTTAATCTCCAGTCTTGAAGTCACACTTTCTTCCTGATCTAGAGCATGATGAAAATGTTTACAGATACGCTTTTTAAACCATGCAACATGCAGAGAGTTGAGAGACTTGCCCCATCAATTTAATACAATGCAAGATATGCCGATTCAATTCAGTAGGTGAGTCTATGAAGTTCTTTGCAAAATAAGCTGGATAGAAGAGTGTGCTTTTTAGAATCCCTGTCCACTATTAAAACAAGGATCATTTATAAGTGTGTATTTTGAACTTTATGCCATCCTTTCAAGGACAGTACATCAAAAAAGAAAAGGAGGTCACACATGATAACCTAAAACTCTTGATTAACATTTGATAGTTTTGGCTGAATGATATTATAGTAGATGGTTATTAATATATCTTTCTTCAAGAAGAAATTAGAGAAAATAAATACTCTTTCAAAATGACGTTTCCTCTCACAATTTCAGAAGAGTCATGGGCTGTTGAGCTAAGAGAAAGAAACCTTTCTATTATATTATATCTTCTGCTTTGCATTGGGTTTGATATTCTGATCCTTTCTATTCTATTGGATTTTTATGTTCTATTCTATGGTATTCTATTTTGAACACTGTTATCAGGAAAATATTATTTAAATTTTTTCCTTTAAAAGACAACTTTCTATTTGTTTTTGCTTTTTTAAAACTGACAGGTTGAAAGAAGTAGGTGTTAAAGAACTGTCTCTATAGATGCAATACTGCTCCCTCGTGCAACATTTACATTTCTAAGCTGAAGTTTAAGCTCGTTCAAGAGAAAGGCAAATCCCCAATTAACTTTGATTGGAAACACAGGTGTCCTGTTATACATCTTGAAATCTGAGAAAAATTAATTTCATTTTAATCCTATTGTTTCACTGTACTTTTGATGCCTTAAGTGTTAGCCATCCGAGCATGTCTTCTTTTTTATAAACTAAATTTAGATTCTATCAAACTATCTCAGAAACATATTATTCAAATATATTCATCAGACCTGAGAAAACAGCACACACAGACTGAGAGCACACACAGGAAAAGAAATGGAATCATATTAAATAACTTGCACTAGCTAGCTCCAGCTGAGCTTTCCATGTCAAAATGTACTGACTACAGAAATCATACAGTTTGCTCAAAGGCAATGTCATGTTTGTGCATGACATTTCTGTCATTTTTTAGAAGTCTTCACAATTATGTGCAAAGATAAATTTACTGCAAATAAATGTGTCACTTAACACTGAGTATATTAGCTTGTGCAGAAATTTACATGGGCAATAATTTATGAATTACCATATTATTTCAAAATATGATTTCCACAAACAATTCAGAGCAAATAACATTAAATTAATCTCAACTTCTCCACTGCAATCAATAAACATAGTTACAGATGATGGCATCAACATAAATTCCCACAGCAGAGCCATGAAAACTTGTCATCACTTACATGTAAAGCCCATAACTCCACTTAATTTTTTAAATATTTAAAATATTTAAAATACTTTTCAAATCTCCCACAGACAAAAGTACGTTTTTCCTATGCATAGATGACAGTGGCCAATCTATTTCCAAATATTTCTTGGAACTAGGGGGATAGGATTAAAAAACTTAAATGCTCTCCTTGAAAATCTGATATGGAAATAATTTCAAGTGACTAAATGGAGTTCCTTTCTACAATAACAACCTCTTCATGCTTGGAAGTTCAAAAACTGCAGTATAGGGTACGGGATCACAAAATTAATGTATGAAATTTTATATAGTCAGAAAGGAGCCAAATTAGTTCGCAGCCGCATTCTATAGCTGGTCTTTTCTCCAAATTTTGTTTCTTGCATTTGCAGTTTAAATAACAGCATTTAAAATGCAGTATTTTGATGAGACAAAACTTTGAACAATTATTCATCTCATTAGGAGATTATTCAGAATGAAAGCATAGCTAAAGCACAGCAGAAAGAAATCATCCTCTGCACAAATACATGGTCACAACATTGCCTCCAGGAGGATTTTAGATTGCTTTGTGTGGCTGTGAAGGATATATGACATGATAAAACAGATCATTCCTTGACTGCCTCCTCATCCAAGCTAGCTGAAACCCTCACAGCCCATAACCATGTTCTGTGAATGATTCCAATTGAACATTTCCTTACTGCTATTCTCACTGTGAGACTTCGTAAATCCTTCATGCCAAAGGCACTGGATTTTTTTTTATAAACATCTCTGGCTGCTTCATGAAGCTCAGATGTGAGGAGTGCTTCTCACTGATTTTCAGGCAGGTTTCCATGAAATGCATCTACCATTTAGGCAATTTCTACAAAATCTTGCTCCGCTGGGCAGAATTTTAAATCATGGTCTAAGCTAGAAAGCACATTCATTACATATAGGTTCTCCCTATTATACTGCTTTTGTTTGTCTAGTTTCTCCACTAGGAAGCACTACTTCCAATACAAAGTATCTGCTGAACAGATTGATTCTCTCCATGGTATTCAATTTCAATTACTCTCACTTCTTATATTTCTTACTCTAGCTTTGAGCTTCTCTGATTGCTGGTTTTCACACCCCTTATATTTGGCAAAACCAAATATACTTTTCAAATTTTTCTTGTAACAGAGCTTTTTTCAAAAACAAACAAAAAAAAACCCAACCCAGCTCCAGCACCAGGTAAAGAATACCACCACAAAAAAAAAGCCACCAAAAAAACCAACCAACCAACCAATGAACCAATAAAAAAAAACCCTACCACAAAACCCTTGTTTGTTGGTATGAGTTCAGGAGATGTGTCTTATATTTTTTCCTCTCCAATTTAGTCATGCATCCACAGGTGGACTATTCTTTTCCCCAGGTTACACTCTCAATTCTTCCTACTAAACTTGTCAACTTTCATATGCCCAATCTCTCTTCCTTGATGAGTCCAATCAACCTGTAGCAGTAATTCTCAGAAATTTAGCAGAAATATGTGCTAAAAAAAAATCCTCACAACATGTATTCCAAATATGTACTAAATATACAAAACAGGTACCATGATCTTCAAACACACTGTTCCACCATGTCACAGACCTCTTATAGATCTGTGAACGTGGTTGTGTCAAACCTTCCGTTTCAACCTTACATTTAATGCTCTCTTGAACCATTCTTTTGTCAGGATTAGTTATACTAGTTGTTCATTTAAATCATGTAACTATCGAATAAGTTTTTTTGATAATAGCATGCTGAGCTCTATCAAAATGCATAGCAGCTACCAAGACAGTCAATCATGCAAATATGCAAAACCATGCAATGTAACAACCAGGAACAGATATGTTATGGTGAAAGAAGGTGCCAGAAGAATTTTAAGCATCAGCTCAGCATTTTACATTCCTGTTTCCCCTTCCTGCTGTTGTAACTCATGTATTTCATATAACCCTACCAGTAACTCATGTTTATACATGAGTATATTTCCAAATAGATATACATATTTCCAAATCCATCAGAGTTTAAAAAGTTAATAAAAGCCTTTATTCCTGTAGCCCTGTACCTTCAAATTGTCTGCATGAGTTCTTCCATTCTTCCTTCCTTCCTTCCTTCCTTCTTCCTTTCCTCCTCTTCCTTCCTTCCTTCCTTCCTCCTTCTTTTTCCCCTTCCTTTTCCTTCCTTCCTTCCTTCCTTCCTTCCTTCCTTCCTTCCTTCCTCCCTCCCTCCCTCTCTCCCTCCCTCCCTCTCTCCTGCCCCTTCCCCTTTTCTCTCATATAGGCCTACAGGTATTTTTTTTGTTTAATACAGTGGGGATAGCAATTTTAAGCTCAACAAGGTGATCTGAAATGCAGTATATCAAATTGACTATCACATTAAGAGCAGCAGTTATTATATTTCTATTTTCTTTGCTGTTAGCTTAGAAACAGTAACCCTCCTGCTGGCTCTCTTATCGGAGATCTGGAGGTAAATTTATTTAACAATATTTCATTACAGGGGTAAGATTTTCAATAGCACTAGACAGAGCGCAGAGAAAGGGTCCTTAATTATACATGCAAGCAAAGACTGGGAAATGTAATTGATGAGCTGGAGGTCTCTGAACATACCGGAAATTAATTCAGAATTTCCTAATCTCATATTGCTTTTGAGTTGCAAGGTCAGAAAAATCAGGCAAAATTAATTTATTTGGTGAGCCATTTTGCTCTTATTCACTTGTGCAGTGTTTTGCATCTCAAGAATCCCCTTCTGTCTGGATCCATTACTTATAGATCACACAAAGATTTTGGAAATCTTCCCTTACCTGAAGGTTCTTTCTTGTATAATAGGAGAAGGTGGGCTAACTGCTGTCATGATAGCCTTCCTTATTCCTTTGTCAGACAATTGGCTAGAGTTCAAGATGTACTAAGATTATCAGATAGAAAATGTTAGCCAATGCCTTTGAAAGCAAAGTCAGAATCAGAATGAAATGCTATTTTTTTATATTGGGTAGAAATGGATCAATATGCGAAAACCCCTAAATCCTGCCTGACCTTCCTCAGAATTACACAGTACATGCCAGTTGTAGCTATCCTGAGTTCTGAAGGGATTCATCTTTGCCAAAACCATTCCTATCCCTACTGATTTTGCCTGAAATGTGATGATTTTTACCAAGCATAAGAGAGAAGATTCAAGGTAGTAGATGTCAATTATTTATGAACTCGATTCAGTAAGTCATCACTCACTAGAGTGACTGAACTGGCTTTGACTGTGCTGTTTGCTTCAGTAATTACAAGGGAAGAGTTCACAGTCTGAGGTATAGTTTACCATCCACTTAAATATGGAGAGGGCAATCCAATAAACCTTATTTTTGTAATTTTATATTCCAAATAGTGATACACTGAACATCTTAACAAATGTGCTTAACAAATATACTTGTATATTTGCTCTAAACCTGAAAGTATAGTTCATTACCAGCCCAAACAAATGTATCTTTCTGACAAGTATTTGTAAATCATAAATTGTGAGTACAAAAGAGACTGAAGTTTCATTCTGGAGTCACTCTCAATCATAAAAAGAAAACAATTATTATACCAAATGAAATGGTAACAAATTCCCATGGTCATATACTGCAGACTTGAAATTCTTCAGTGTTTCATCCCAGCCTTGTAAAAATTTAAGTTCCTTTGGAATAATGGTGAATATATACATCTTGTATTCTGCTTTGTTATGTGTGAACAGTTTAAAACATGTAGGAAAACTACATTCAGAACATCCAAGAGTCCTATTCTTTCACATTTTGACTTTCCACAGAAAGCAGTGAACATTTCTTTTTATGTCCTTGCTTTAGAAATTGCAGAGTTTCTGCAGTTTAAGAATTCTCTTTGGCATGAAAAAGAAACAGTGGGTCTTACTCTTGACCCAAAGGGATTTTTTGTGCAGAGAAGTGAATATGTGCTGAAACAGTGTGTCAATGGCTTCAAATACTGCAGTGAGGTTTGCTATAAAATGGGAGGGGCAGAGGGAGGGAGGGGTAATTGAGAAGATCCCAGAAGGGCAAAATCCTATTCACAAGTCATTGAAATTCATCAGAACAAAAAAGCAAAATTGGTGTTCAGGTGACAAGAGAGACAGGAAAAGTCACACACCAGCTCTAGGACACGAAGAGAGCAGCTTGAAAGCTCTTGACTATCAGCTACCTGGAGAGTTCTTAAAGACATGTACACGTCTTGTTATCTATGGTAGAAGAGCTGGAGGAAGGTGAAAAAAGGTTTGGCTTTAGGATTAAAAATCTCTCTGAAAACCTTTCCTTCCCTGACTGCTATTGAATAGAAGAACCAGGTTTTATGAGGAAAAGCAGTAATATCTGGCCTGTGTTAGGATGTATATGTACAATAAATGTGTATATAAAGACAGAGGGGTGTCTTACATACATGTCTATATTTGTATATACACATATACATATAGAGATATATATAGATATACACATATACATATATATATAAATACTACTATGCAGATATTTTAATGTAAGTGACTATTCATTTGAATTTTTATTTTCTTGAGTCAAATCATCTTGCATTTCCCTTATAGGTGTTAGGGTAGTTTCTGCATGTTTTCCCGGGATCCCACCACTGACAACCACCACCATTAAGGAATTATTAAACTGACTGGAAAGTTCTAGGGTTAATGAGTAATTATGACTTCATGGAGAATTTAAGCAAAAAGTGGAGAGCTATGCTTATATGTAGGATAGTGAAGTCTCTAATTGGCAAACATATCTTGTAGCTCACTGTTTACTTAAGCAAAATAAAAATTTGAAGATATATACCACAAAACATGCTTGAGGGGAAGGGGGAATAAAGGATGGTCCCAGTCTCTGAATTCACATTTCTATGCCCACCATGCTCCCTAAACATAAAGACAGTAGAGAATTTGTAAAACATCTGTGATAACTGAGATTGCTATAAATTTACAGTGCATGTCATTTTCAGTTAGAATGTCTTTTTTACCCAGAGGTAAGGGTTTTAGTTTTTGGTTGATTATATTGTTTCAGACAACAGGGCCTAAAGAAGTCAGTGAGGGAAAAATTGCACAGAGGGGATATTGTTTTCCTTGGATCAGCTAAAAGAGAAATTGTGTGATGTGAAGAAGAGGTTTTGCACCCAAAAGCATTTTTTTCTTCATCACTTCCCTCAGCCAGTGTAAGAATTTTGCCTGAATCTGGTGTTTACCCAGATTGTTTGTCCTAAGACAAATCTTATTTTTCTTGGTAGGTGAACATCCTGTCCAAAGGAAGGGAGTGCATGGTTCAGTCAGTCCGTGGTGGAATGCAGGTTCAAGCTCAAGACACAGAACGGTTTCCAGGGCCTTCTTCCCACTCTGGTCAGCTAGTGCTTAACTTGTATTGGAGCAACATCTGCAGGAAATCAGTCCTTTCTCTTTTCACTCTGCCTATGGAGCTAAGATGGCAAAACTCTTTTCAGAGAGCCTGCAGACACTTTGCAGATATTAGAGCATCTTTTCTAATTGTCTGATCTAATTTAATGAATCCCCATTACCAATAAGTGCCGTGGGATGAACAGATCGGGAGAAGCTCTGTCAAGTTGGATGTGGAGGTGTTGGTGAAGGAGAGGCTGGGCAAAACCCAACCATGTGTGATCACAGCCCAGAAAGCCAAAGATGTCCAGGGCTACACCCAAAGCAGTGTGGACAGTAGGGTGAGGAGGGGACTGTGTGCCTCCACTCCCTCTTGGTGACGCCTCAGCTGGAGTGCTGCATCCAGGTCTGGAGTTCTCAGCACTGGAATGGTATTGAGTGTTGGAGCACGTCTGGGGGAATGACAGAAAGTATGAGCAGAGGGCTGGAGCACCTCTCTGTGAACAAAGGGTCAGAGAGTCGGGGCTGTTCAGTCTGGAAAAGAGAAGGCTCCGGAGAGAGTTTATCATGGTGCTTCAGTACCTGAAGGGGATGTTTAAGAAAGATGGGGACAGATTTTTAAGCAAACCCTAAAGAAATAGGACACGGTTTAGTAGTTTTAAACTAAGAGAAGGTAGAGTCAGACTAGATATGAGGAATAAGCATTTTACCATATGAGCAATGAGATGTTGGAACAGGCTGTCCAGAGCGAAGATGGGTGCCTCAACCATGCAAATATTCAAGGTCACATCAGACGGGGTTCCGAGCAACCTGAACTGTTTGAATATGCTGAATAATGCTCATCACAGAGTTTTGAACTAGGTGACCTTAGAGTGTCCCTCTCTTGAAACAATATAGGATTTTACCTAAATTCTTTGGAGAAGATTTGACCAGCCAAATCTGAGCCAGATTTCTTTCTTCTGAATAAGTCTTTGTCTAGAATAAGAATTAGTGGGTGTGGAGTAGGCCATATCTACTGGTCTATCTGACTGAAGGTAAACAGGGATCAACTGAGACTGTTTTATTTAGCCAAGTTCTCTTGGATTGTAGGAGAAAGAAATTTGTTTCCTTTTCTTGATCTCACTTATTTTCTCCAGTATCTGATTATTGAGTGGTATTTCTCACCCACATTCGTCTTCCACATTTTGGGGGATTGTGTGTGAATGACTGCTTGGTAATTATCTCTTTGCAGTGTTGGTCTTGTGTTATCTTCATCTTTTTCCTTATGTGAGAACCTCAGCTAACTCAGAAGTGAATCTCTAAGAGTTATCTGTTATTAAGTGTATGTCTCCAACTCAGAATGAGCTCTATTTCTGTCCAGTGAAACAATTTGCCATATGTCAGGTAATGTGCATGAAATTGTTCTGTTCAACTCTACAGAGGGGCTGCTCTGCCGTTTCAAAGCACGATGTGCTTAAAAGAATGAATTAATCAGGGCATTCCATTTCTATCTTCCCCGATTTCCTTCCATAAATCATCTTCATTTATTTCATCCTTAATTGTGAACCTATGACCTCGTGTTTTGCAACCTTTTCTTTTATCTCATTATAAACCTAAAAGATTTGCACATATCATCTTTAATTGACACCTCAGTGTGACATCAGCAAATGGAGAGGAAATAGACTACAGAGAGCAGCACAATGTCCTGGTCATTGCATCAATTATTTTTCACCAAACCACTGGGGACATCTGGGATTTTGTAAGTGTCTTTGGGTAGGGAAAATTCTAAACTGAGGTCATGAAAAAAAGCCAGACAATTTCTTATATCAGCACCCTAGAAACTAAAGTTTTCCTGTACATCTTGATGTCAGTCACTAGTAAATTTGCATTTACTAATGCCAAGGACATGAATCTGAGTTTTACCATCCCGAAGAACCTGGGGTATATTTTGTATCTTTTAGCTTGGTTTGTGTAGTATAATGTGATAAAAAATTTCATGAAGCGTATTCAGTGTATAAAGGATTCACAAACCACTAACAACACAAGTTACATTAATTTGGGGGAAGAAAATTAACAGAAAGAGCTTGCAAATTTTTGTCCCTGTCCTAACAGCAATTTGTCCTTTATAAGACTATGCATGCTTTAATCAAAACAGATCTAGACACAACCTTTTTCAAACTAATATAGATGGGTACTGTGTTGAATGCATTCAAGCTAAAGAATGGTGTTTAAAATTTTCTTCTTCACCATAACTTTTAGAAAGCAAGAAAATTGAGAAGATGGGAAAGTACATTCATGCTATCCTTTTATATTACCACACAAAAGTTGGAATTCTAGGGTTTTTTAAAACTCAGCTATTTCCAGAAAACTTTTCTATTGTTTGCTGCATTTGCCTTTGAAATGGAAATTTCAGAAACAGTGTATTAGAACAGTTTCAGTAGCCTTGACCTTTCAGTGTGTGCCATGTGAAATTTAACACTGCAAGCTGTTCTCCATGGCCTTACAGGAGTAAGTAACACCATAGTTAAACCACATAGCTCAAGAACCTAGCTCTCTGCTTTGAAAATGTGATAAAAAATCTAGAGATATAAGACACAATCCTCCAGTCCCAGCCACTGAACTCCACAATGTATTGAGTTTATTAAATCTTTACCACTATTTTTAAGAATACTCTTTGTCCTTGAAAAAAACATAATCAATTGATGTGTTTAAGTCATTTTTCTCCCACAATGTTGGGACAGAGAAGAAATAAAGAGCAACGTTGAAACTTTGCTTTTCAGGCTAGGAATTAACTATGAAGCTTACTCATGTATATTCAGAGATTATTGATTATTTAGGAAAGTTTAACTTTGTTATTATTACTTTTGCAGGTTTTCAAGCAAAACAAGGCTATGCTTTAGAAAATATGGCTGTATATAATTTCGCTACAGAGCACCATGCACTCTTAACCTGTTGCAGGCATGCCAAACCTTGCCGAATAACCCAGCATTTCAACCGAGTTTCTCTATGTCTAGTATCTCAGCAGCAACTTGCTCCAATGTAAAACACCAATGAGAGAAACAGGGAGAAGAGTCTCTTCTCCAGTAGCATCTTGACTTATAAATATTTTCAAATATACTACACAAGTCTTGGGTAAGATCAGTACAATCTGAGTTTAATAATGACTAATCTAAATTACATTAATAATACTATTTTTAACAAACATGCAAGATGTTGTTGGCATTTATTTTCAGCTATTTTTTCCTCTTTTTACAGAATCAATTGCAATATTAAATAAAGTGGACATGAATTCCCTTTGCTTGAAAAAAGCAAACTTTTCTCATCAGGAGATAGCCATGATCAGCCTTTTCTCCTTCCACTGTATTTTACCAGAGTCAAGTCTAATTGGTCTATTGAAAAAATTAATGAACTGTACAAATTATAGAAATTAATATGGTAATGAAACATTCAGAACTGTGTAAACTTTTTGTGACTTTTAAACTACTTGTCCCAATCACATATCTCTACTACAAGAAATATGTCTCACTACCTACTTCAGTTAGCTGAATGTTTAATTGATGCCAGTTAAAATAATAAGTTGTGAAGGGTAAGTTGGTCCAACAGAGAAATCTAATAGCAAAAAAAATCCATGTTCATTCAGCAGCCAATTTGACCTGTATTTTGAATTGCAGTAATTTAGTATGCTAAGTATCCCAAAGAAATTCCCATTGTCTCCTGCATATGAAGTCCACATTTAATGTAACCATATTTTTTATGAAGTAGCAATCTGGTTGTTCGAAAAGAAAAGCCAAACCCCCAAGACCTCCACAAAACAACAACAACAACAACAAAAACCCAACAGGTACCCCCCTGCAAACAACACCAAACTAAAAACAACACAAAGAAAAAAAGTGACAAACAAAAAGATCCGAAACTAAGAATATTTACTGTGGAGTATTAAATGTAAACATTTAATTCTGTCATTATAAAGTCATAAAAGCCCTTTGTGTTCTATCAGACATACAGAGAAGAGTGTTGCTTTAGCCAGAAAAGCTTAACTGACTTTGAGCTTTGAGACAGATTAGCAATTTCCTTTGCCAGTCTAGTGAAAATACCCAGCATTATATCAACAGATTCTAGGTGCTTCCTTTTGTGTCCAGTTTCCTCACCCAAACAAAAATACATGATGGCAAAAAAAGGAATATCTCAAACTAAAAAACAGTGTGGAAACCAATGAGTGACTGAGCATGAGCAACAGCTTGCAACTAATTACCCCGTGCTACAAAGACCAACTAATTCTTTCCTGAAGGATCTCTTTTATCTTACACCTTTCTTCCACACCAATATAATATGGGCCTTGAAAATAGAAAAATATTATTTCCTTCTATCCAATTGTATGATTATACACCTCTTTAGTTAGAACAAGTCCTTACTTAGCCATCTCATCTGTTGGACCTTGCGTGGATTGCAATTGACACCTCAAATTTCAGTATTTTTTCTGAACATCATTTGGCTAATAGGTTTAAATATAAAATAAAATCTTTTCTTCAGTGACTCTGACTTGCTATTTTGAGAGTAATTTTAGCTTTTTCCCATCTCATTTCTTGATTAATTGCTGTATTTCTTCCAACCACACAAAGTGTACTCTAAAAATCACTGATGTTAATTTTCATAATATTTAAACAGACACAGACTTTAAACCCAGGTCACTTAGGACAGTACAACAATGCAAGTGTAATTTAAAGTCAATAGCACATTCTAATGAGGAATACAACTCTATCTTATGCAATTTGAGAGATAGACAGCTGGTTTTGTCGACATCCACACCTTGTGACTTACATGGACTTACATGGCCTTTGTCCTGCAGTATTCACTGTCTTCATGCCTCTTTGAGGCCACACATCAGCCACAGAGGTCTGATATAAACAGCTGCCCACAAGGCAGCACTTATAGGTTACAATTCCAAGGTGAAAGGCAGATATAGTTGTTTCCAAAAATTGAAATCTCATGACTCTGCAGTTCTTTCCCGTCTCCCCCTCGGGCATTTATTCCTATTTCTGTCCTGTACCTCCAAAGCTCTAACCCTTAGCTGAGAGTAGTTTGTCTTCACTGCTCAGTCCTGCTGTGCTTGCACTTTCTCCTCTAGCTCACGTCTCAATTAAACCATATAGTATTGGGTATCTAACTCACCTTATATGAAAATAACAGAACTACATGATGTCTGTGGAAAAAGTTAAGTAGAAGTTAAATTAGACATTTGTGCAAGGTTTGAAAGCAAACAGATTGATGTCCAGTAAATATTTGGACCAGAACAAGTTATTCAATTCACAAAATCATAATTGAGTTAATGAAACTCCAGTACATCAAAGACAAATTAAACTGTTTTCCTGAAGTGCTTTTATGTTCGTCAGAAAGATGACAACATCAGGAGAAGAAGTAAAGACTTTTAAAAGCCAATTTCAAGTTTAAATACTTTCTAAAAATACTGGAATTGCTGTGCAGCAAAATTATATTACTGTGGATAAGTTTTTATGTTATTTTAATTAATTTCTTTGACTGTCAAGCCATTTCAGCATTAACAAATTTCAGTAAAGTTGAACGTAGAAACATCTTTATTTCTTGCATGTATCCTATAGCTGGAACCAAGTGATGAAGTACTAATTCGGGTAATGTTATCTTATAAAATCTTTTCCAGAGCTCTGTCTTTTTTTCTAAAACATATTGTGACAAGAGAAAGTCTTACCATAGTGTTATAAAGATTTATGTTTTAATCAAACCATGCCAGTATTGTCATTAATAATTACTGGCAGATCTAATTACCATTCTATAGTTAAATAGACTATAGATTCTTATTTACATTAAGTGAGTAGAGTATCATTTTACCTGAAGATCAAAGTACAGCACTGTTGTGGAGATGGCAATAGCAACAACATGTTTGAAATTTTGTTCATTTGGTAGTTGAGTTAGCATATCAATATCTGATTTCTCCGCAAAAGCCTTTGGTTTTAACCTGCACAAGGGAAATACTGGGAAGCATCCATTGATTTAAATTAGTTAAATGCATTTGTCTAAATAGGGTTCTACCAAGTAAGAATTCAATTTTGTCTTTCTGTGTATTTGTCTAAAATGTCAGCTAGCCAAAACCAGACTGAGTTTTCTTTGTGTTTAAAATGGTGTTGAGCAAATGCTCGGTAGATATTTTTCAAATAAATGTAATGTTAGTAACTTTTTTTATTATATTTGTTAATTTGTATAATCACACTGACAGACTGTAAGATTTCTTATTTACATTACTGTTGATGGAGGTTGTTAGCAAAATTTAATAAAAAAAAAAAAGGAACATTAATTTTAGAAGGTATTTTGTCATCAAATAGAAATATGTGGCAATAAAAGGTGAATAAGTTGGAAAGTGAGTAATAATCAGTTCCATTTCAGAGTGTGAAATAGCTGGAAATGTTGGCCATTATAAGAAATTTGTAACTTAGCTGTCTGGAGTATATAGTGGGAATAAAGTGCTTAGTATGTTCCTATTCCGTGCTGCAACACCTCTGGATTTCAGACCACAGATCTTTCAGTTGGTGCCAGGAAAAAGAGGAGCCCAGGGTGGCTAACCATGGACTTTTTGAGTGATTGTTTATTGTCCAGTGGTCAGTAGGACTGAAGGCAGAGGTCAAGTGGAATTCAGATCTTCCATGTATAACCCTCATCGTGACTCAAAGAGGACTTATGATATTTGCACTGATTAGAAATTCAACAAAAGTGTATTCTATAGCATGAGCAATCTAATAAAAATTGAAATTCCTTTGAAAATTGGTAGAGTTTTGACAAGGTTTTCAGTCCTAACATTCTTTTAGCCCAGTTTTCTGAATTCAGCATACAGCTATAATACAAATATTTATTTAAACACTCTCGTAAATTGTATTGATTGCTCTTTCTCTTAGAATGTGTACATTCAGTGGTTGGAAAACATGTTTTATCTAGTGGCTAGTGTTTGCTCTGTAATGCAGAATTGAGCAGGGTACAGCAGGAATGATAACCTGCATATACCTCACCTGACTTAAAGAACAGTTTCCTTTAGGAGATTGTGCTCCATATTGGCTGAAAAATTCCACCCTAAACATTTCTGGAGCAGCTGGATGTATAGATGGACACAATTTCTTTGTAGACTTCTTCATTTGGTGATGACTTTGCCAGCAAGCAAGTTTACAAGCAGACAAATTTGCATTGCTTGGTTTATGTATGCATCTCCTAATTGACATTAAAAAAAAGCATGGGCTAGGGCCTGTGGCCCATATTTATTTGATAATTGTAGGGATGGACTCAGATAGAAAGGAATGTTTTTCTCTTCTGCCTCACATACCTCACTCAGCTGGCAGCAACTCTCCTAATCTCAGATAATAATAGGTCAATTGTCAAATACTACCTGAGGGCATTTTGAGCAATCAAGAGCTTTAATATAAAAAATTTTATTTGTTTTCAATAAAAATTATGTTTATTTCTCTACCTGCCAACAGCTGACACTGGTAAATTTCATAATTGCTCTGCAGTTTTCAGCTACTCAATACAATAGAGATCGCATTTATTCCACTGCTACCCAAAAATTTGTAGCTGGCTTTCTATGTGTAAATATAAGACATGCTTGAAAAAATCACAAAAGAGAAATAACTGATTAACAGTTCTTTTGTTCTATATTCACAAAATATTCCTGAATGATGATGTATTCTAACATATATGCTATTTTCATGTTTTGGGGAAATGATTGCGCTTTCATTTGGAGTGCAAAGCACTGCTATGCTCCCTCTGTAGGAGAGTTGAGATTTTGTGGTGTGCTGGGAAGTGATGCACTTTCCCTGGCTGCTGATTGGACCCATTTGTCTAAAAAAAGGCATTTCCCTGACTTTTATGCAAACAGTATCGATTCCCACAAGCATACATAAACAGAATTTAATAAGAAACAGTATGAGTCAGCTGAGCTAAGGAACCTTTGATACCAGATCAACCATGGTTTGTTTTCTTTCAATAAATTCAAGACATATATATTCAAAATTCCATTACTTGGAAATTAATAGTGGGGTATGGGGATTTCCCACTGGAATCCTTAATTTTATACCACTGTCATTTTTTCTCATCACTGTATTTTTCTGTTATTCATAGCTGAAACAGGTTAGGGGTTTTTGTTTTGTTTTGTTTTGTTTTGTTTTGTTTTAATAGCATGACTCCTAGCTAACTCACTTCCAGCAGAAATACTGGTTTTTGACACTGGTGTTGCAGAAACCAGAAACCTTTGCTGCTGAGTTTCAAAACATCATTAATGCAGAAAGAGCTATAGACAATTTTGTTTCATGTGAAAAGGATATCTTATTTAAGTTGAGAAATGAATGCAGATAAAAAAATTGCAACCCTTCACAATTACTCAAAGTCAAGCATTTAGTTTTAGAAAATATGATTTAATTAAATAAATGCTTTTCTTATGTGATTTATAAAATATATCTAGTTGAATTCTGCCAAATTCTATCCCAGCATGTTTATCAATTCTTCTCTTTATTGAAAATATGGAGTGCATCAAAGAGATCAGAATTTTATTTGAACAGGTGAAGGAAAGAACTTGCTTTATTATTTGTTATTTACCTTAGTCAACCGTATTATTATTTCAATTTTGCCCTAGTCTTCAGTGAATGAGCTCTTCCAGAGAACTCACTAATTCCAAAGTCATCTTCAAAGTTAACTTATTTTCATCCATTTTGTGGACTTATACAGAGGCCTACGTGTTTAAAATAGAAGTAGCTGCAAAGAGAAATCTAGTAGCATGCCTTACCAAACTTGTATAGACAACCTAACAGCAAAAAAACCCACTGTGACTGCTTGGAAAGTCACTTAAGAGTTCGAAAGACAGTTACTAGTACAGCCTCTACTCCCTTCCTCAGCTTACATTCACCTTCTGGTGTCTATCTGACATTATCCACACAAAAGTCCCAGATACAAAGATCCATGTGAGAGTTCACATTTGCCAATGAGGCAGCCTGGCCTCGCTACCCAATCCCTGTCTTGGGCTTAATGAAAGCCCGCACAATAAATGTATCTTCCAATGTTATTTCAGATTCCTGCTCCATTTTCCTGTCCTTTTAACTGCTCACTTCCTGTTAAGAATCATTCCGTGATGCATCTTTTACATCTTCTAAGACTTTCAATCTTGTGAAAGTCCTAGATTTTTTTCAATTTTTTAAAAAATTTGAATATTACTATGATGAAATTTTAGGCTTGTAAGTATGGGGAATACACATTCTGAAACTTCAATTCTCCATACTCCCATTCTACAAATACATTCTTCAGAATCTGGCCATCATGGGTAGTAATTCTAAACAAGATAAATTATTAATTCAGGGAGGGAAAAAAATGTTTTGCTACCATAATTTTATTTAGTTATTTTTCATTTCTGAAAAGCACAGAATACGATGAAGACTTCTGTTGTTAAACACTTTTACTTTGGAAAATCCTACAAATATCCACCAGAGAGAAATACAAAAACTTTGGTATTGCTTTAAAAGTTTCCATATTCAAAAGTTAGAAGACCTCACTGCTGTGGTTTTTGAAGTGCGCTGTGCTGCCATTTTTGCCAGAATACCAACACAGAAATAGATTATAGTAAGAAAAACAAAGTTAAAAATAGTTATTACTATGAATATCATAGCTCTCTACCTGGCAAAATAGGCTGGGAGTGACGACACCTGGAAAAGGCTCCAACATGGGAAACCTGCAGTTGTCCGGGTGGGTGAAATCCAGCTCAAGAAAAGACAACTAAGTAACAACAGAAGTCACAGAACAGGCATGTAATTGTTTCTTTACTAGAGTTTGGTTAATTTAGAGTGACCTAGTCAAAGAATATCAATGACTTAAATATTTAATCTATATTGCTGCCTTTCTACCACATGTTTTATTTCTACTACCTTATTTCAACAGGCTTGCCCTTTCCCCACATGAATGGCTATGAAGGGAAGTTTACACGATCTTATAAAATACATAAGAAATAATTACAAGAAATTATATTTTGGTATAGGTCAAATGCCATTATGTTCCAATATTTAGTGCCTAGTTTTATAATGTGTAGTAAGAATTCCAGAATTTGCTAATGTAAGTATTTGGCAACTGTCCAAATTATGCAGCAGATATTGGATATGTTTTATATGATTCTTCATGGTCTTACAGAAAAGGTTGTTTTTAGGAATGTTCCTTGTTAGCTGAAATGCACTTTTCAGACACCCGGAATGACCCCAGTGATGTATGTTCATCACATGTAAGTAGGGAGGGAGGAGGTGGATTTGCCTGGGATTTTTCCCAACTAGTGTGGCTCCCACATTAGTCTACCAATATTAATGGGAGAGCATCAGAGAGCTTCCATGGCCTGCTAACTGAATCTTTGCTGCTTACAATTCCTGTCCACACAATGTTATAACTCATCAATTTATATTTTTCCTTGGCATTTAGCTTCTGGAGATGTGATGTAGAGAGATTTACAAGGAGAAACCTGTAGTCATGATTAGCTTTGGAAGAACACAATTGATGTCTGGCCTCGAATGCATGCACGGGGTTCAAAACAATCCCAGAGCACTTCTAGACTGCACAGTAGCTGAGGGTATTGTGCAGATCAGAGAGGTGTCTTCAGAGCACGTCAGCCTGTTGCAGCCCTCATTTCTAGCTCCTTCACGTGAAGTAGGAAAGGAGGGAAGATGGGTCAAGGAGGATGCCAAGCAAAGGATACAAAGGTACTTTGCTGAGGAATTTGGATCCGTTTAGAAGCTCAGAATTCCTCTTTGTCTGCATGCAAAGCCTGGCTACCTCTGTAGCCCTGGTGAAAGTTTGGCTGCCTTCAGCTCTAGAATAGCATGCCATCAATACCTTAGATCCGGAAAGATTAATATACTAAAGAAACCAAATGGTATGTTTATTTCAGACAGCGATCATATGGGAACTGCTTTACATTCACAGATGACTTCCTCTGTTATTTGATTGTAAAGTACTAAGAAATAGAGGGTTACAGCCTCCAAATGTCAGTCATGAGTAGCTAGCATTCATGCAGGTAGAAAACACTCACCCTTGGGTATCTTCTTCACATTCATACCTATAGTATGCATTCAGAAAAAATACAACATATGAATTTTATTATGCTGTGAAAGGTAAAAGAACCACATGGAATAAATTTAAGGATTGGTATTAAGTGCACTCATTTATTCATGTGGCCTTGAGCTCACATTATTAAAATAACTATGTAGGAATATTTTCCAGGGAAATGAACTATAATTCTTCAAAAGAGCATGCAGAGTACATTTTTTTGTACATCACAGCATACAAATTCCTTTATGTACTCAATAATAAAAGCAGAGTAACTCCAAGGTTGTGCCTAGGGACAGTTTTTTGACTGAGCTGTGCAAAACAGAGCCTCAGTTAACACATTCTCACCATACATGTCATATGAACATACAAATATATAAATTTATCATCTGGTTAATAGACAAAATTGTCCTTTGTTTTGTAACATGGCTTCCAAGAGTTTTAAGCATGTAAGAAAACCTCACAAGCTTGACACCCAGCCTATGCTAAATCATTTCTCTGATAGTCGAGGTTCTTTACAAGAATCTAGCACTGGTACTCATATAAGCTCCTCCACGACATCTGTAATTGCTGCTTTTCTTAATGGATAATGATAAGCATGTAAGTCCATAAGTTGCAGCAATTTAACACAATTAATTTCAATAATGTGTGGAGAAGGTATACACAACTCTACGTCTTCTGGTGATCACATAAAATTAATATTTTTGTTACAGTTTTGATAGTATTCAGGTATCTTATCCACTGGGCATCACTGCAGCCTTTTCCATATTATATCTTCTAAAAGTCTATATGAAAATAGAGCTTTTAAAAGTTTACAGATTATAGCTTGATATTGGCATCCAAAGATAATGAATTGAACCCTGCAGTTGCAGCAATATGCTTTCGTACCTCAAATATATTTTGTAGGAGTGTTATTGAACTCCTTAAACTGCTGCATTCTCTAGTTCAGTCAACCAAAAAATGGGAGTCCTACCAGCTGACTTTTGTCTGATTTTGATCAGGATCTGAATGTCTCAACAAAATTTCATTGAAAATATTTTATCCATTTACAAAAAAAAATCATTCATATTCAGTTAATTTTACACTCACCGATAGTCTGATATTCTGTTGCATGAGTATTGTCTCTAAAACATAAAACAGAAAGTCACTGCGCCTGTCTCTGACCTGTGGGTTTCACTTCATAGGCTGTAGCTTATCCAGTCTGTAATGGCTATAAAAGCAATTTAATTTAATTTTCTTAGGACCTAATCAAATATTTTAAAAAAAAACTAGGTCTACATTCAATATAATTTTAGTCAAGCATTAATTTCTAATTATATTCATCCAAATTCAAGCAGAAATGCCTCCTATAATGTCAATGTGAGTCTTTTAAAATCAGAATCTCACCAAATTTACAGATCAGAGTTAAGGGATTTTGCTTGTTCTCTCTTGGGTTCTTTTTTTCTGCCCAAGGCATCTCAGCTATTTCATGTATTATAATAAATCCTAAAGCAAGGAAATAAATTATGAAAATCAGTCAAATACAAAACAGTCACTGAGGTTAATTGCAAGTAAATACCACAATTTTCACCTCAACATTATCTAAAGAGGAGTTTTGGGGGGACAAAAATCAGAAGAAACATAGACCACAAATTATTACTTTCACATGAATCTTTAATTTTTTTTTTAATTTGGTAATCCTGAAAATCATAACACATATTCTCATTTATGAAGAAGTTTGTTTTTTCATTTTTTGGTTTTTTTTTTTTTTTTTCAATTAGGGTGATAAAAGAAATAATATTTTGGCATCTACCAAATGAAAAAAGATTGACTAAGAAACAATAATACACATTATCAAGTGTATTATACTTCTCAGCCTTTAGAAAGCTTATCACTTTGACAAAAACATGTAAGGATAAAAGCACTCCCATTTGCTTTAGTCCTGACAATCAAATTATGTAAGCAAAAACATTGCTTTATTCAGCAGTACCCAGTGCATATTATGATATGATAAAACACAGGTTTATCATCATCTGCTTAACAGATTTGAATGTCATCAGCAACAGTATGCAAATGAGGTTAGATGACTGTTTTTATACTATGGCCCTGTCTACGCTGAAAATATTGCCCAATTATATGCTTATGTTGGCAGAGCTATGGGGACAAACTTGAAAGTGCGATTGCAGTTGGGATTGTCTTTCCTAGTCCATAAATTGCTTAATACATACTTAGAGGCTGGTGTTTTCATTTAACTGGAGAGATATTCCCTAGCTCACACAACAATTTCTCTTTTTCATTTACAGTGGGTTTCAGCAGGTACTTTTTCTAATATACTGTTGGATTGTTTTGCAGGAACCCTGAATTTCTGGATAGTACAAGTACATGAAGCTGTGTGTCTGTTCTTATATAGCTGTAGAAGAAACAGGAAGCTATGAGAATTTTGTTTGTTTGTTTCCAGTGTGTTAATAACAGACAAAACTCATTACATGTTGTGCAATAAATAAAGTTTTAGGATATTTCTTTCTGAAAATTTTTAATAGTCATTATTGAAAATACACAATGGAAAACTTCTGGTTTTGACCTGAAAGCCTCAATGAAATAATGAGAGTAGCAGCAGCAATGTGCTGAGATGTATATCAAACTGTCATTATGAGGTACTAAGACAAAACTGTCACTCCAATAAAGTAAATATCTTTTACGTTTAAAAGCCTAAATGGTTTCATCTCTATTAGATGTTAGAACAAATAATATGCTTTATGAGAATTATTTTTTTTTCTCTCCCTATTTTATTCCTTTCCTTAGTACTAATTTCTTTCCCCTCTTACCCCTGCTACTGATCTGGTCTACAATGAAAATATAATTTTTTAACATCAGGACTGTTAGAAGTATTAATGCTTAAAGACGCCCGTGAGTAATACAATCAAGACTATGCTTCAGAGTCATTACTAGGATTAGTCATTAAGAGCGACTTCATGATTTATCCAGTGCTAGTAGGATAAGTCGTTAACAGTTTTGAATTCTGTTTTTCTGAGAAAAAAATGCTCAGAACACAACTTTTAAGTAGGAAGGATGAAAAAAGGTACTGTTCCTAACAGTGTGGGAAATGTAAGAGGTGGCAATTAGCTGGGGAGATTTACAGGAAAAATACAAAACAGAGAACCAAGACAAAGAATGGAGAGAGATGAAAAAAGAACAAGTCAGGAAAATACAGAAGGTTGCAGTAAAAGCATTATTTTGAAGAATGAGAGCCATTTTAAATTAGGTTCTGAAATGAATACAAATCCAGTCAGAGGGATAGTGGATGAAGGTAAAAGATTCTTGTCTCCTAAAGCTTAAGAATAGCCTCATCACACATGAATTTCAGGAAGTATAAATGTCATGACAGCAGGCATGGGACATGATAAAATACGTTAAATACAGAATTCTTAGGTGACAATGTGAAAAGTATCTATAAACCAAATGTGGGGGCAGAGCTTGCTGATCCCAAGTAGTTAGAGCAATATAGTATTTGTACCAAATTAATGACAAAGATAGAAAAAAACTTCAGGTAAATTCAGAATATAAACAAAATAAAATAAAAACACTTTAGAGCAATTTTTTTAAAAAAACAGCAATGCTTAGAGCTACAGATAATTTACTTTTGATGACTTTCTGCAAAGCAAAAACATGAAGAGGTTTTAGTTATGTTTGCTTGATTTGGGGTTTCTGTAGGTTTTTTTTCTTCAATTACTGTAAAATGCGAATGGAATCAGAGAGCTTTGGTAAAGATGAGCAGAAAAATCGTTGGACTTGATATCTGTGACATTGATATGCTTAAAGTTACTTTTTTGTCATCACAGAAAGATTTGCTTTAGTGCAATTTTCACTGCAGCATTCTATTAGATGAAGTACCCAAAATTTATTAAGCACTGTAAAGAATGCAGTTAGAAAGACTGAGGACTGCAATGTCAAATATATATTTAAATAACTATTGAAAGCACCAGATAAGGAAAAAACAAAAAGAAAACACTGCCAATTAAATAACCAGCTATACTTTCAGATAGCACAAAATGAAAATGGGAATTGATATTTGTAAAAGTCTTTGGGATTTGTCCAGGCAAGTGTAGTGATATTTTCCTTCCCTTGACACAGCATGTCTGCTTCTGCAATAACACTTTTCAATTCTAGGTCTTGTATTTATTCACTAAACTCTAATAGTTAATCCAAAACCTACTCTGAAGAGCCATGAGTTTCTTACCATGACTTCATTTTGTCACTGACAATCCTTTTCAGTCAGTAGAAACTCAAGCTATACATTCTTTTCCTACTAGACTATAGAGTCACATTTATATTCTTTTCTATTTTTTTAGGAAGTTCTATCAAAATCAACGTTTATATTTTTCAACTCATAAAGCATTTACTTTATCTTACAGCATTAAATGATTAAGAAGCACAAAGTTGCCCAGTTTTTAATAGAATTTATTTTCCTGGAGCAGCGGTGGTGACACCTCTGCCTGGCAGATGCTGCTGCTGGTTGGGTCAGCGCTGAGTGGGCAACAGACCTGCAGCTGCTCGCTGATCTGACCTTACAAAGCAGCTCACAGTGACACAGGTCATGTGAATGACATCCAAGGGACGTCTTACACATCCTGATTTTGCTGGGCAAAGATGCCAGAGACATCCTGATGAGAGAATACTGCAGCATCCAAGGGCATAGCAAAATTCACTTTTTGTGAGTTTCAGCACTGTTTCACTGCTTTCTCTTAAAGTCAGGAAGAAGATTGCCACCATGACTTCAGCATTTCAGGACTCTCTTCCAACATAGTCACAGAGGTTTCCAAATGTGTGTCCCTGAATAGAATCTAAGTCCTCTGCCAGCAGTCTGGTACCCATAAATTACCAAATCTTGTTATTAGATACCTCTCTGCACTACCTATTCATCCATTTTCAGGCTTCAGGATAGCTTGAAAGATTATTTACATTGTCTGAAATTTCAGAAGCAGAAGAGTCCCATGTCTACTCGGGACAGCAGTGGATCAGGATGTTCTTACGAGTATCTTTGTGAGTCAGAACACAAATATGCCTGCTAAGACTCTAAACAACGACAGCAAAAGCCTCCTTGATGAGTGACACTAGGGACTCTGAAATCCTTAACTGGAAAAAAGTTTTATTGTTGTCTGTTCATAAAACAGTGCTCCTTTTCCTAAGTAAATTTATAGTAATGCTTGTCATTAAAGAGGAAGTGAAAGGAAGGAAAAGGAGAAGGGAAAGTTCAAATTAGCAGAAAAAGCTAACAAAATATTAGGATGGCTCAGAAAACACAACCTGTACTGATAGAGCTAATGTTGAGTCAATTGTAACAGAAAAAGTAAAGAATAAGATTTTACATGACAGAATCTCTTAGTGTAACAACAGGCACTGCTTGGGAGTGTTAGATAGATATAAGCAAAATACAAAATACAGTGCAAGTTCTTTACAGTCAGCATAATTAAATACTATAATGAATTAAGCAAGAATATGATAGATTCTACAACCACAATACTTTATATAAAGCTACGTGTCTTTCTAAACCATATGCTCCAACTCCAGAAATAGCTTTAGGCCCATGTTAAGCAGGTCAAACAGGATGACCATGATGGCCTATCTGAGCCTTGCACTCTACAAAAATATGAAAATGAAGTAATTAATTTCTCTGTCACAACAGAGTTACACTCTCAAATATGTTACCTGGCAGTTGTTCCTTATTTATTTATTTATTTAGTTGGTTGTTTTGGTGGTTTTTTTTTTTCTCCACAGCTATTTTTTTGGAACTTCATTGTACAGAATGGTCATTAACTGTGATGGAAATGCCAATGTTTCCATGGAAACCTCTGTCCACTACAGAATATACTAGAGCAATATTTGAACCATTTGTCCATTTGATTAATTACGTCTTTGTGCTGAAGGCGGCTTGGCTTGATTGTCTCATCATGTATTAGAGAAGCTCCTGCTCTAACAAATGGAGCTATTGTTTTGGGTCTATTCATCTTGGTACATCCCTGAGAGCTGATAGACATGTCAACAAAACGACTGTCCCTTAATGAGCTGCAGCTTGTCAGAATTGTTTAGGGCTTCATGCTAGGCACAAACTACTGTCATGACAGCTTCAGTTATTATGGCAATGAGTAGGATGTCCATAAAAGAGTCTATAGAAAAGAATGACCCTGGTTTTGATATCGCAGTTCACAATTATCAGCTATATATACAATATGTGATAGATTAATAATAGATTCCAAAGCTTTGAGACAATTTACTGATGAACTAGTTCTTCAGTCACACAGAAAGAAGGTATAAAATATTTTCCTTAATCTCCTTTAGCTGCTTTTCAGTAAACACAGAAAACAAAACCCACAAAATAAAACAGAACAAAACAAAATCTCGCAGAAAATATCAGCTAGTAATTGTTTACAGTTTTCCTTTGTTGGTAAATTACAGATATTGTGGCTTTCTGTAGAGAGGTAATTTCCATCTCAATTATACTTTTTTAAACTTTCATTTTACCTATTACCTGTACTGAAAATGTACAAGCAAAGACAAACAATTTAAATGCAATATGTATGGCCTAAAAGGAACATTTTTTCCTAAAAAAGTGTTATGTAAATCTACACAGAATTTACTCTGGTTCTTGCTCAATTTGCATCAACATTTTTGCAATTTCAGTGGACACATCTGTCACTGTGTTGTTTACATTAGTGCATATCCAGCTCTAAAATGTAAGCAGCTTTGGCAGCATGGGATAATGTCATACACCTACCTGCTTATTTCTGGCAACAGGTTTCACATATTTTGAGTAATAATGGAAATATTAGAAATCTGTATTGATTTCCCAGAATTTCACCTAGAATTTCACCTACAGAAATATGCTCTTCACAATTGAGAAATACACTTGGAATCAACAAAACATGAACTAAGCTGTCTCAAACCAAAAGCTAATTATGAGAATCAAGATACACTTTCTACATATTTTAAAAATGTAGATTTATGATTTTTATTCTTAGATGCTACATTCAATTAACAAGCATTAAGAGTCACTGTATATGATATTTGCTTTAAATATTTCCCTGTGCAGAATCAGTGATTAAGCTGCGTCCCTAATAATCACAGATGGAAGTCAGCACCCTGTAGCTACCAACAGCCACATTTAATCAGTTAATAACTGTGGATTAAACTTAATTCAGATTAATTTGTATTAGTATAGAATTTGTAACTCAATTGCTTTCATATTAATTTACATGTTGTCTAGACATGACATCATATTGACTCTTTGTTTGGCCCAAACACTAATTATGAACCATGTAGCTAATGGATGCGAAACTTGCAGTTTAAAAGCAAAACAGAATTTCTGTCTCCACTGTACTGAGGATAGTTCAATACTACAGTTTAAAGCTGCAGGCAAGGCACTGCCTGGGAATGGCAGTTCTTCATTTGCACTTCAACCTTCTTGACAAAGTATGTTGTTCTTACATGAAGAATGTGCATCTTGGAAAATGAAATTACTATCCTCCATCAAAAATTGTTAGTCTCAAATTTGTATGGGAAAACTCGGTGAGGAAATTGAGAGGGTTAAAAAAAAACAAGCCAAGCCTACCCAAACCAAACTAAAACAAACCAAAATAAACCAAACCAAACCAAACCAAACTAAACCAAACCAAACAACCAGCCAAAGGAAAAAAATCTTCAGCAACTCCCCTCCACAAAAAAACACATCAGAAGAAGGGGGAAAACTTCACGTGCTAAGACAAATAACTGTTGTTGTACAAAATAGACTTAATCATTGCCAAGGTTATTTTATCATTTATTATTGTACCTGTTTTGAAGGTTTTTCACATGAATCTGAGTTCAGTTATCATTTATTGTCATAGTACTTTACCCATTAACTTTCAAAGCACATTTTCAGGTAAGAGAAAAATAGGAAAAAAACATCCTTGGAATTCATTGGCATGATATGGAATGATTTTCAATCATTTTGGTTTAAGTAGATTATGTGTTTATACATATACACATATAAGGTTCAAGTTTACTTAAGGTAAACTTTACATACAGAATGTATTCGTACTTGTTTTAATACCCATTTATATAATAACATTTTTTAAAATGTGGGGGAAAAAAGAGAATAATTTATTACCTTGAAATTTTCATTAGTGACAATGGGAATAATAAAAATAATATTTTTAAGGGGATTGTATTACTCTGAAAATTTCACTTCTAAAAAATTTTAATTTGTCTGTAGTACCTTCATAAAAAAATCACCCTTAATTAATGCTTCCAACAAACAGCAGAAAATAACTCAGTGTGAGAGGCTGAGTTTATAACCCTGAGCTGAAACTTTGCTATTTCCATGTAGCTATTTATTTCAATGGTGTGACCAAAGGTGATAACTGGGCAACAAAATAAGTCCAAACATCTTTTGGTCTGGTTTTTGATTTATTTCTAAAATATGAATATTCTCTACACAGTTTCTAACATATAGGTTTGAACAAAGGAAAAACGCACAATCTTTATTATTTAAAATAGCTCTGATAGATGTTTCCAGCTATAGGAAAATCTACCACTCGGGCATGTTTTTTAACCTGCTGTATAAATAATGTTTGACTCGCTCATCTGTGGTATCGTGGTGTCACCTAGCGGCTCCTCCCAGCCTCGCCGCCCTTTCCGCGGCTGTAGCGGATCTCTCCCCGGTATGAAAAGCCCGCACGGCTGCCCTGGAGCTGTAGGAACCATGGAGCAGCGCTCCGTGCGATCGGGGAGGCGGGACGCGCTCCGCACAAACCCTCCGCACCCATCCCGCGGTTCAGCGCCGCTGCCTGCGCTCCCCGCCCCGGCCGAGCTCCGAGCACCCTGACCGCACACGGGCAAACGAGGAGCTGCCCGCCTTCCAAACACACCTCCGGGCTGACATAGCTGAGCCTGAAACAGCAAAGAACCTTCAGCATTTATGGGGTTTTATGATTTACCGTCACAGGCACATGTTCTGAAAGCGCAGGGCGGGTGAACAAGACATACGGATAAGCTGGCAACGTAATTTCTACATGCAAA
This sequence comes from Malurus cyaneus samueli, assembly GCA_009741485.1. Lineage (NCBI taxonomy): Eukaryota > Metazoa > Chordata > Aves > Passeriformes > Maluridae > Malurus > Malurus cyaneus. The sequence continues at coordinate 58,328,624 of CM019236.1, read as the reverse complement.
GTCCATAGTTATGTTTCAATTTAATAAGTAACTGGCTAAATTAGTATCTATTAATAAAGTAGTTGCAAGATTATAGAATTAAATTCAGATACTAAAGACACATACTTTATCTCCATTATAGGTATAAAGGAAAAAAAAAAGTCTCTAAAAAATAACATGGAAAACTGTTTTTTTTCTAAATTGGTTATTTTAGCTGTGAACCTCAGCAAATAAAAATTTTGATGAGTGAAAATGCTTAAGATGCTTCTTAAGCATTCTTAAAATGCTTCTCCATGTCATAAACGAGGTAAGCAGGTGTTAATTAAGCTTTTGTGAATTCATTATGACCTAAAGTTGTACAAAAAGAGACAAAATTACTATAAACTCAAAGTAATTTTATGAATATGCTGTACTCAAGCCAACTGAAAAAAATACAAAAAAAAAAAAAAAAAAAAAAAACCAAAAAAACAGAAACAGAAAAAGTGACCTCTGTAAAACTAAGATGAACAAAATCAGATTGACATTTTGACACAGTGACATTTTTAATTCCTTTTTGTAAACAAATAAAACCTTACGTCATCATTCCATTCAATACAGTTACACATTTCTGCCCAACAAAGTAGACCATACTTTTATTTCCCCTCTCAGATTTTCAAATTTAAAAACTCCAGTTACCCAAAACTGAAAACAACCAAAAAATTTTAGACCTAGATCTGCAAATCACAAGGTTCCATACATTTTGCAGACTACGAAATGCAAATTTCTCCTTATATTAAGAGTTCCTGAAGCTTTTTTAAAAGATTATTTACAACTAACACTGGATATTGACATTGAAGTTTAACTCCATAAAGCAACTCTTAAACTAACACACCACCTATAAGTCTTAATACTGACAGCTTTGGTATCGGTAAGTTAACTAAATGTTGCAGCAGTCTCAGTGATTTCAGAAGTACAATAATGCTGGAACTCAGCATCCTGCTTCTTTCTGCATACAGGCAACATGACAGGAGAGCAAGCAGTTTCTGCAGGATTGATTAAATGTGAAGAAAGACTTCTCAGATGCTACTAAATGGCTCTGGAAACATAATTTATTTTTATATGGATTATCTAAAATATTCTCTCTCTGCAGTTGTCTGCTCTTAGCATCTTCTAACAGTTTAGCGTGAATATAGTGATTAACATTAAAATAGGTGTATTCTGGAATAACTTTAGAAATTAAAGGCATGGGGACAGCCTCTGGCTTGGCCTTGACATCATAGCCTGGAAATACCTTTTTTTTTCTATATTTTCATGTCTCCATAAAAATCTGGGACAAATGAATTCACATGCTCCCAATTTCTCTCCAATCCCACTGCTAAAGGTATTAGCAGTGATGAAGATGTAATAAGTCATAGCCAGGTGTTAAAGCCAGGCTGAGGTCAGAAAACACACGTTGTACCAGCCAAAGGAAGCAGTGGATCACAGGGCAAAGCTAAGAACATCAGTGATAGTGGGCTAATGCTTGGAAACCCATGGATCATGATGGAAGCAGTAAGAGAAGGGACCCCAGTGGGGATCTGAACTGAGTATGTTGGCCGCTGGAATTCTATGAATCCTCTCCTATCACACCTGTAGAAAACCAATACCTTGAAAAGGCCAGAGCTGTGACAACTTGCTTTAGTCAAAAGCAACTGGTAATACATTGATACAGATGAGGATAATGCCAATCAGATTCTCAAGAATACACCCAATCTCCTGGGAAGATGACTGTGGGGACAAGTGTCTTGGCTCTGCAAGGAATCTGTGAAATGGCAATGTCTTGACAGCAAGGAATATCCAGTGTGTGACTGTAGCTTTGTTGAAAAAAAAAAAAATTGAAGAGGTATGGCAGTAAGAATTGTCCCTGGGAAATGTAAATCTTGATTTTAACATTTGCTGGGCTGTAAAGGTTTCTACATGACCTGTAGTTTGGCAATATGACCATCTTAAGTCTGCAGTTTCAGATTTCTCCTGTGGAGAAGGCTGAAAAGATGACGGTGAGCAAAAAAAAAAATAAAATGCAACTGCTTAGGTCCACATAGCAGTTCAGTCACTGCACTCTTTGCAGTTATCTGTACTTGCTAGCTTCAGTTGGAAAGTTCCCCATTGTTTAACGTTGTTAAATCCTTCTTTGGTTTCCATTCTGTCAAGAAAAGAATCATCTGATGTGTTTCTTTGTCAATTTGAAGGTCTCATATGACAACTCTGACTCTCTCCACAGACCTACCTAAATCTATGACAAGAAGGCAGTGGAATTTAGTCTTCAAAATGAGAGTGCAATGTGGCTTAGGTTTGGATTATGAGGTTTCAGGGTTTTGTTTGTTTGTTTTCCATTTGGAACCAGAAATCACATCATATTTTTATTTATATTTGTTGGTGTCTTTTGAAAAATGATGCTCTGGTTTCCTACTGACAAATGATCTGAATTTGATCACAGCTTCAGCTGCAATGTAGTTACTTGACGCACAGAGATATGAAATACAACTGGTGTTTGACATCTTCTAACTGATAAGATAGGCATTATCCCAGGAAGTCATCCGCCAAATTAGCGTTCTGGATAGATGGCTGTAAGTGCTCTCAGAATTGTGCACGTGAAAATACCACTATAAACAATATCAGAGTCCTCTGACTGGTTATTTCAACAGAATACTCAAAATAAGACAGAAACCTCTAGCCCCTGTATCGCTCAGGGTCCACAAAGTTGTTTCATTTGATGAAACAAAGTTCAAAGAATTTTCTGTGAGGGTACTAAGCAACACAAGGGAGAGATCATTTGCCCAAATAAATTGAGGTCTGAAGCCGTGCTCTGAACTACAGTGTGTTTACACTTTGGCCTCCCACCTCATCTCTACCTTGTTGAACTCTTTCTGAGAAGTGCTTAAGTAGTAGACTTCATTTCCGTTCATACATATGGTGCTTACCTCATAATCTTTTCCCACTTCATTCCCCTCACTACAGAAAATATGCCCTTAACTACATATCAGGAAGCAAATCTTTACTTTGTTTGGTATGTTTTTAATCTTACCTTGTGGAACCTCATTTCTTACTTGAGGGTCCCATGTGTGCGGTAAAAATAAACCCCCAAAAAAGTGAATTATTTGTTTGAACCACAATACACATACGGACATAAATAGACACGAACCACACATTTTGATCAAATATTTTCATAGGTTGATCTTTTTAATAAAACATGTTTTAAAATGTCCCCAAATTAACCTCTTGAGTAGGTGACAGATTATTTTCACAGTGAGGCAAAATGCAATTCAGCAAGAGCAGAAAGGTAATCTCAGTATTCAGAGTCTCTTTGTGTTGTTGTAAAAAGGGTGTATAGCCATGGTAACATTTTTTAAGCTGTGAAATATATATATATATATTTATTTGTGTATATGTATATATATGCATAATACCATACGAGGGTATGTTCCATCATACAATTTTTTCTGAGGATGCTGCGTGGCAGCCACAGTTTTAATGCTGTGCTTTTATCACTTTAAAGTGCTTTTATCACTTTTTACTCTAATACTGCAGAAAGGTATTTCAGGGAGACTAATTTGTATTTATGTGCCTGACTTTCTCCAGCCAAATGTCCTACTTTCAAATTCAATATATGACCAGCCTAACCAAAAAAATCCTGTGGGATTTACACCTGATAGTATATTAGTACTTTGGCTGATTTTCAAACAAATGTACAATGAGTAAGAGGACTGAAGCTTTCCTTCTCAGTTGTGGGAAAGGGGGTGGGAAACCATGAGGGAGAGGGGGAGGAAAGACTCTGTTCGAAATTCCTTTTTCAGCAGCAAGTACAGCAACAGGGGAACAGACTTTAAATGCCCTTCAGCAGAAACTGGCAGGTATGGGAGACAGGATCCTTTTGCTCACATCTTGTACTGTATGATGTCTGTTTTCTCTTTCCCATAGCTGTCAATGTCAACTTTGATCATTAATAGATTGTCTTGGCAGAGAAATAATCTAACCTCAATCCCTAAAACTGTATGCTTAAACTGTGCACATTTTACTAGTCCTGTCTCAATATAATAACCCAGCTTCACTTTGTTTAATAAAGCACACTAATTAAATCAGCTTTTCTTCTGACAGAAATGTTAAGAGTCAATCAAGAGCCATTCGATTTTCCTTACATTAACATATTATTTTCTCATAAAATTTCTTGCAGCAGAATTTCTAAGGAGTTTTCATCTGCTTTGAAATCATGATTAAAATATTTCACTTAGAAGAGCAATCTGCTGTTGGTTTGTTGATGAATCTTCAAGGATATTCTGGAAGAGTAAATGTTTATACTAATAGCATACATGTCAAAACACAGCCAGCAATGACCAGTGGATTAATTCTTGGTATAGGAAGCACAATCTGGTACAATTAAGGCTGCCTAATGCTTTCCATTTAAACCTCCTAATTTACGTATCTTGGACATGCATTAGGGTTTTATGTTAAAACTGTCCATGCTGACTGCCTTAGGCTGACCTTTTTTAATGTCAGCAAAACCAGAATAGTAATTTCTCAAAATAAAATTAGGAAACTATTCCTCCAGTTTAGACAATATTAGGTGTGTTTTGAGACAAAAATAGTCATATTACTTGGAAAGGACTCAGCTATCCTTCAGGGGGTCGCAGGAGCATAACTCTAGCACGTTCCACTTTTTATCTCTATTAAACGGGCAATAATATGAAAATATCTTCCTCAAAATTTTGGCTCCTAGTTGGAGTCCAGCCCAGTGATGTGCAATTTAAATCCTTTGTGTAAGAAATCAGGGGAAAACGTGATTGCCTGGCTGGTGGTAGGCTACACTGAGGAAGTCTTCATCAGTTCCCTGATGAGTGGCACTTTCCATCTCACCATAGGGTTTTACACTGGCAAACTGCATTTGTAAGAATCTCCAGTAATAAGGGAGAATTTCTTGTATCTTCTCTGTAGAAAGTATGTGCCATGAAGTGATGAAATTTTCAGGAATCCCTCTTCAGAAATCTCTTGCCTTTTCTCAAGGTACAAGTATGATTTACACCAAGTAAAAATAAATCACAAAATGTTCAGTATTCGAAAATTCATTCATGTAATATAGCAGAAAGTTCGTATAGAAAAGAATATATATATTATCTAGATAAAAAAGTCGCTAGGAAGTGAACTCAACACTCAAAATAGTCATATTATAACAATGGCAGTTGTTAAATGACCGAACCCATCAGCTTGGCAAAATGAATTACTATGCTGTACAGAACCTGATAGAACACAAATCAGAGAACATGCAATGAAAGAACAACTACAATCTTAGTAAACTTAGTAAAACAAGGGATGTAACAATTATTTTAATGCAGCATGAATGCAGTAAATATAGTCACATCTAACTTTCTCCTACAAAAGGATGCAAATGAGTAGAAAGCATGCAAAAATTAAGAGAGGTTAACAGGGTGCACTCCACAAAATGTAACTACAGAAAAAGCTTGAAAAAGAGATATGAGGAATATGAGGATATCTCATATTTTTTTATATAAAAGGTATCAAAATAAAGTACCAAATAAATATGAGGTGAAATGGTCAATTGAGCAATTTTTTGCTTTTGAAGATCTTGGTGCAATGGGTTTTAAAACTGGAAAATCCTGAGATGTTGTCAGACATCCAGACTGTTTCTCATCTATTGTCAGAAAAGGCTCTTCCAAACAAAATTCTTCTAGGTTTTTCTGAGTACCAGTTCCCCAGTGTAGAAAAATTCTCACTGTGAGCTCTAGTTATTTAAACAAAACTTTGTGCTCTTTTATGCATTTTGTAGGAGAACTTTATGATACTTGGGTTTTTGGGTTTTGGGTTTTTTTTGTTTGGTTTTTTTTTTTGTTGTGTTTTGTTGTTTGTTTGTTTGTTTTTGTTGCCAACTGACATTTCCTTTACAGATACTGCCAATGAAAGTAATAGACAAAATAGTTTCAAGAAGCTACTGTATCAAATGGTTCAAAATCCCAATTTACTAAGAACTTATGGAATTATTTTCAGCATGCTTAATATCTCTGTTTTGGAAGCCTTTGATTGGTGGTCATTAATTTTACCATAAATGTTCGTTTAAGAAACTCCAAACAAACAAGGGGCGAGATAAGCAGTGTTTGTGCACTCAGGAAGCTGGAAGCTTAAATTTGGAATTGTCCCAAAAAATGGTAGGTTGACAGAAGAAATTCAGCTTAGGTATCAATGGGTTAATGCAGTCACCAACAAGGAAGTCACTAAATCAGATGTGCTCAAGGAGATGGTGGATGTTACGTGAGGAAACTTAATGCATAGGTTGAGTCTTGAACCAAATGACCCAGAAGCTCCCTCCAACTATAAGCTCTATGAACTGTGAAAATTGTAATAAGTGGTGGCACTTGTGGAATTCCTTCCTGCCATGAAGGGTAAATTATTATATAAAGGCTGTCACATGCGATACATCATCTACACTAAATTTTTGAGTTCTTACTGCAGCTGCCATTTGGGAAAAAAAGCCACACCAAATCAACAAAGAGCACTCCCTAAAAATACATGAAAAAAACATAGAGCTACTTGGCATAACAGAAATTCACTCCGAGGCCTCTTACATGTACCACCATCTTTGTCATATGTATCACTGGTGATGTGAACATCCAAGGACACCAAAATTCATGAAAGAAAAGCCATTCTACACTCAAGTAGAAAGATAGTAAATACCTGGAAGATTTGCTTTGTTTTGCCTACCAAAAGTAATAAAAGTGTAGTAATGTGTTAACAGTATGTTTTTGGTCCATTTCTCATAGCTTACAAAAGTGAAGGAAGTTGGCATAATCTAGATGACAAGTCTTGAATGACAGCAACACTTAAAATTTCAGCATGTTTATCATATATTTTCTAACACATTCTTCCAAGAATGAAACAAAATTCAGAGGCTGCATCACACCAACATTTCATCTCACTCCTTCCCAGTTTTCCCTTGCTATCCCACCGTCAACCTCACCCCATTCTATTTTGCAGGAAGACAACTCAGACAAATACTCATCACTTATTAACATCTTCTCAGTAGTATAATATTATCTTAATTACAGAAAGTACAAGGATTTGCATATTTGATACATATGTAAGACTTCTTAGGAGTTGTACTGTTGAAATGGAAATTCCTACCTTACCTTAGTACTATTACTCAGCTCCGGTCACATATGTTTGCATCATATGACAGAGCATTCATTACTGTCATTCCTTTTGTAATGTAATTTTCCAGATGTGTTAAGAACAATACTGCGTAGCTGAGGTCTACAAAAGGTCAGACTTGTTACACCGGAGTGAGACAACAAATTGATGAGGTTATCAGCATTCAATGATATTGATTTATCTATTGCTCTTGTTTCATAAAATGACAATTAATTACTGATCACGCACATTACAGTTGAAACGTGTATATAAGTGTAGTATTATATGTAATATATTTATAATTGCACATATTATGTCTATAGAATATATCTATATAATAAATATATATAATTTTCTAAGTTAAGAGTTTCCAACACTAGAAAAAGAGTTGGTTGGTGTTGTTTGTTTTGGTTTTCATCTGTTTTTGTTGCTTGTTTTGGTTTTGTTAATTTGTTGGTTTTGTTTGTTTTTTTCCCAGCAGCACTATGAATGAGTAATAAGAAAACATGAGTTACTTACATATGTTCTTTACTCCCCTGGGCAGTTGCTTTCATATAACATTTCTAATTTTCTACTAGAAAATTTCAATTTGAATTGATAAAAATGCAGAAATCAGTAAGATACTCTCATTTTAATCTATCAGCTTTAAAGCTATTTCTTTTTGCTCACATAGAAGTAATATGAGTGAGGCATATACTGTCGTGGTCAGTTATTAAAGGAAATGGCACAGCTCAACCTTTTGTGATGATAGAAACAGAAAGACTTAAGAAAAATAATGTAGTAATACTTCAATATTTAGCTTTAGTGTTGGCAGCATCAGTAGACAGCTGATTTGTCAGTGCTATCATAAATTTAGTCTCGGAAGGTGGTTATTATTGTAGAAACATAAAGTATTGCACTGAGAACAAAATTTTGGTCTTGTTTTTATTGTTGTTAAGGCATTTTTAATACTTTCTGTTGTAGCTGTAAAAGTTATAAAATAAAATACGAAAGAACAAATTATTTGATTCTGATTGTTTCAAATGTAGCGGTAGTTCAATGTTGCATTAATGACAAACCCACAGAAGCAAGAGAATTTTTATCTTTAAATAGTACTTCTAAAATGCTCCAGCAAAACACACAGTCAGTAAAACCACAACAATGCATGAGTATAATCTGGAATTCTACCCCTTATATCAGAAATGGAGTTGACAACAGTCCTTATATCTCTTCATTACATTCATTCATCATTTCTGATGCATTTATTTGAAGGTTTTTTATTCTTCCACTCTCTACTGAAAATAAATATATTTCCTTCTTTTTGTCTTGCTTTCTGTGTCTTTCTTTTTTTCTCTGTTCTCTAGTCATGATTCCTGTTTTCTCATCTCTGCCATTACCTGTTCTAAACTTTTTTCTACCTTGCTATGCCCACACAAATACCCACTACTGAACTTTTCAGGAATATTGTCATAAGTTGTCAACTTATCTTTTATTGATTCTTATCTCGATTACGCTAAATTCTCCGCTAGCAACAAATCCGCACCTCTTATAGGTATAAGTTTATACTTTTATTATATCAGAGGCAAGACTCATGGTAAGATAAATGGAATTTCTTCTTGAAAGGACATAATTCAAACATGCTTTGACTATAATTGTAAGCCAGTGGGCAAGAAATCTTTTCCATTTATTCTACAGTGCCATCATATAATATATCTTCCCCCGCTAACTAATGTTCATAGGAGGAAATATCAAGCCTCTTTATTCCTCTGTAATGATGTAATTCACTAATCTTTATATGAACCATACCTTAATTTATAGGAGATACATATTTTATCCAGTCTCCCTCCATTTTCTACTCATACATAACAGACACCATGATAGCAAAATCATATTCTGGTTTTATACCTTCTATTGTGTCACTTAGCAACTAGCCATGTTCAAAAAAGGCTTTTTTTGCCTACAAACCATCTGGACTCCATAATCACAAACACCAGCAGATTTTATCCACCGTTTTCTTAGCAGTCAATACATTGTTTACTGATGCCTAAAACAAGTCTCACCTGAAACACAAGCCAGACAAAATTAAAAGAATAAAAACCAGACAACTTTAATACAGGCCTAACTGGTAATTCATATGGGCACAAAAGCCTTTCCTGAGGCTAACCCAAAAATGGACACCGAATCACAAGATGCCTTTTTTAAGTTCTGTCTTAATTAAAATATTGGGCTTCAATTCCCAATGATACCTGCAGGTGATGATGTCAACCATCCCAAACTTGCTCCCCCCAACTAGCTGTTGTTTACATATTTTTGGGCTCTGAGGCAGCGAGGGTTCTTGGATTTTAGGCTTGGAGAGGAATTGTTTTATCTAAAGGTGGGAGAGCAGAAGCTTTAGTGCTGTACTAGAGAAGCACGAGAATACAGATACATGAAAATATAGAAACCAAAAATCCTAATGCATCCATACCAATTGTCACACTGCAAGGTGGAAAGTACTGTAAAAAACAACTATGCCAGGTGAACAATAGTAAACCAGAAAAGAGAAATAAAAGCAAAAAAAAAAAAATAGAATTAAACTGCCTTTTATAACAGATATCAAATGGGTATGCACTGTCAGTCATTTACAGCTTTCAGTCATCTTTCCAGGACTGCTTCTCTGCTGGAAAGCAGTATTAAAGTCTAAACATGTGGCAGAATCCATGCAAAATGCATTATTTCTGTGAAGCAAAGTATCCAGTATTTCACATAGTTAAATTAAAACTTGTCATTTGAAAATGAATGCAGTACTGAAGAGATAATAGAACGTGTTGGTGCTTAAGGGCTAACGTAATGACACAGGAATGATCCGGACCATGTAAACTTAATTTGCACAG
>CM019236.1:58297064-58318616 GCA_009741485.1 Malurus cyaneus samueli | reverse complement strand
GGGAAAAGAGAGAGATTAAACAAGAAATTCACTCCCGAAGGCTTCCCTCCTTTAAACATGGGGTACCCACCAAAAAATCCCCTTTTTTTGGGTTTTTCATATTGGTAATCACTTTGGGTGGGGATGTGAACATCCATAGGACACCAAAATTCATGAAAGAAAAGCCATTCTACACTCAAGTAGAAAAGTAAATATTCCTGGCAAGATTTGCTTTGTTTTGCCTACCAAAAGGTAATAAAAGTGTAGTAATTGTGTTAACAGTATGGTTTTGGTCCATTTCTCATAGCTTACAAAAGTGAAGGAAGTTGGCATAATCTAGATGACAAGTCCTTGAATGCAGCAACACTTAAAATTTCAGCATGTTTATCATATATTTTCTAACACATTCTTCCAAGAATGAAACAAAATTCAGAGGCTGCATCCACCAACATTTCATCTCACTCCTTCCCAGTTTTCCCTTGCTATCCCACCGTCAACCTCACCCCATTCTATTTTGCAGGAAGACAACTCAGACAAATACTTCATCACTTATTAACATCTTCTCAGGTAAATATTATCTTAATTACAGAAAGTACAAGGATTTGCATATTTGATACATATGTAAGACTTCTTAGGAGTTGTACTGTTGAAATGGAAATTCCTACCTTACCTTAGTACTATTACTCAGCTCCTGGTCACATATGTTTGCATCATATTGACAGAGCATTCATTACTGTCATTCCTTTTGTAATGTAATTTTCCAGATTGGTTAAGAACAAGATACTGCGTAGCTGAGGTCTGACAAAAGGTCAGACTTGTTACACCGGAGTGAGACAACAAAGTTGATGATGGTTTATCAGCATTCAATGAAATATGATTTATCTATTGCTCTTGTTTCATAAAATGACAATTTAATTAATCTGATCACGCACATTACAGTTGAAACGTGTATATAATGTGTAGTATTATATGTAATATATTTATAATTGCACATATTATGTCTTATAGAATTATATCTATATAATAAATATATATAATTTTTCTAAAGTTAAGAGTTTCCAACACTTAGAAGAAGAAAGTTTGGTTTTGGGTTTTTTGTTTGTTTTGGTTTTCATCTGTTTTTGTTTGTTGTTGGTTTGTTTTAATTTTGTTGGTTTTGTTTGTTTTTTTCCCCAGCATGCACTATGAATGAGTAATAAGAAAACATGAGTTACTTACATATGTTCTTTACTCCCCTGGGCAGTTGCTTTCATATAACATTTCTAATTTTCTACTAGAAAATTTCAATTTGAATTGATAAAAATGCAGAAATCAGTAAGATACTCTCATTTTAATCTATCAGCTTTAAAGCTATTTCTTTTTGCTCACATAGAAGTAATATGAGTGAGGCATATACTGTCGTGGTCAGTTATTAAAGGAAATGGCACAGCTCAACCTTTTGTGATGATAGAAACAGAAAGACTTAAGACAAAATAATGTAGTTAAAACTCATATTTAGCTTTAGTGTTGTACAGCCATCAGTAGACAGCTGATTGTCAGTGCTATCATAAATTTAGTCTCGGAAGGTGGTTATTATTGTAGAAAACACTAAGTATTGCACTGAGAACAAAATTTTGGTCTTGTTTTTATTGTTGTTAAGCATTTTTAATACTTTCTGTTGTAGCTGTAAAAGTTATAAAATAAAATACGAAAGAACAAATTATTTGATTCTGATTGTTTCAAATGTAGCGGTAGTTCAATGTTGCATTAATGACAAACCCACAGAAGCATCAGAGAATTTTTATCTTTAAATAAGTACTTCTAAAATGCTCCAGCAAAACACACCAGTCAGTAAAACCACAACAATGCATGAGTATAATCTGGAATTCTACCCCTTATATCAGAAATGGAGTTGACAACAGTCCTTATATCTCTTCATTACATTCATTCATCATTTCTGATGCATTTATTTGAGGTTTTATTCCCTTTCTCCACTCTCTACTGAAAATAAATAATTTCTTCTTTTTGTCTTGCTTTCTGTGTCTTTCTTTTTTTCTCTGGTTCTCTTAGTCATTGCATTCCTGTTGTTTCTCATCTCTTGCCATTACCCTGCTCTCTAACACTTTTTTCTACCTTGCTATGCCCACACAAATACCCACACTGACTTTTCAGGAATATTGTCATAAGTTGTCAACTTATCTTTTATTATATCCAGAGTGCAAGCACTCATGGTAAGTAATTTTAAATGGAATTTCTTCTTGAAAGGACATAATTCAAACATGCTTTGACTATAATTGTAAGCCAGTGGGCAAGAAATCTTTTCCATTTATTCTACAGTGCCATCATATAATATATCTTCCCCCGCTAACTAATGTTCATAGGAGGAAATATCAAGCCTCTTTATTCCTCTGTAATGATGTAATTCACTAATCTTTATATGAACCATACCTTAATTTATAGGAGATACATATTTTATCCAGTCTCCCTCTCATTTTTCTACTCATACATAACAGACAACCATGATAGCAAAATCATATTCTGGTTTTATACCTTCTATTGTGTCACTTAGCAACTAGCCATGTTCAAAAAAGGCTTTTTTTTGCCTACAAACCATCTTGGACTCCATAATCACAAACACCAGCAGATTTTATCCACCGTTCTCTTAGCAGTCAATACATCTGTTTACTGATGCCTAAAACAAGTCTCACCTGAAACACAAGCCAGACAAAATTAAAAGAATAAAAACCAGACAACTTTAATACAGGCCTACTGGTACATTAAGGGCACACAAAAGCCTCTTCCTGAGGCTACACCCAAAAATGGACACCGAATCACAAGATGCCTTTTTTAAGTTCTGTCTTATTAACATATTGGGCCTCAATTCCCAATGATACCTGCAGGTGATGATGTCAACCATCCCAAACTTGCTCCCCCCAACTAGCTGTTGTTTACATATTTTGGGGCTCTGAGGCAGCGAGGTGTTCTTGGATTTTAGGCTTGGAGAGGAATTGTTTTATCTAAAGGTGGGAGAGCAGAAGCTTTAGTGCTGTACTAGAGAAGCACGAGAATACAGATACATGAAAATATAGAAACCAAAAATCCTAATGCATCCATACCAATTGTCACACTGCAAGGTGGAAAGTAAACCAGAAAAGAGAAATAAAGCAAAAAAAAAAAAAATATCAGATTAAACTGCCTTTTATAACAGTATCAAATGGGTATTGCACTGTCAGTCATCTACAGCTTTCAGTCATCTTTCCAGGACTGCTTCTCTGCTGGAAAGCAGTATTAAAGTCTTAACATGTGGCAGAATCCATGCAAAATGCATTATTTCTGTGAAGCAAAGTATGCCAGTATTTCACATAGTTAAATTAAAACTTGTCATTTGAAAATGAATGCAGTACTGAAGTAGATAACTCATCACAGAATGATGGACCAGCCTTATTGCCAGATCTTGTGGTATTAAGAATTCCTTCCACTGAGCTAAACATTCCTCCTTTTAGCAGCACAAATACTTTGTCTAAACTGTACTCAAGAAATTAATGTTTTTATAATCTGAAAAAAAGTCAAATTTTTATTTAGTACCAATGTTCTTTGGATTTCTGCCTACTGCTTTGTGCTGCTTAAAGTATTTTTTAGGCTTTAAAAAAAGTTTGCTGTTTGTCTTTTGCTATCTATTTACTGTGAACTGATGACCTATGCAGAAGACCTGAGTAGTCTGCAGTCCATCAATGTAACCCATCTCTTCTTCCTCAGGTTTCTCACTGAGGAATACTCTTCTCTTCTGGCTATCTGGTTGACCTGATGAGCAATTATAGTTATGCACAACCTACACTCAGGTTTTCCTCTTTCCTTATATGTGTCAGGTTCTTTGACACAGAAGTACGTTATAAAATTCTACTTTGCTCACATGATTCATACATCTGGATGGTATGGTCACTCCCACCACACCCAGTATAGAGAAAAATAATATTCTGTCTTGTGTTTTAAAAAAGCAGCAAATAACACATGCACTAATAATATTTAAAAATCCTTTAAGTTATGGGATTTATTTTGCCATTCTAATCAGTTCAGGTCCTGTTCTATCAAGAAATAGGTAGACAGAAATGTAATAGATTTGCTGCACCATTTTTGAATCATTCCATAATGTTCCATGAAATGCATAAGCCAGCAATCAACTTTAAATTTTATATTATAAGAAAAAAAATTATAGCACTGATTTGGTTTTAAGTTCTCTGTAGACTCTCTCCTTCCATGCATGGTTTTTGTAAAATAATTCGAAATGTGTGCATTTTCATGTCTTCTTGCATTTACTCAAAATTAAAAAAGGCAATAATGCATGTTGTGTGTTTGTTAAATTTTATTTGGAAAAAATAGAATTGTGACCATATATTCACATGAGCCTATTTGAACACTGAACATTTGAAAATTGACTCCTCATACAAAATAGGAAAAATATTTTAAACTATCAAAATGTGAAATATATTGCAGAGTTACCATTACTAACATTATATTAAATATGCTTAAGCTACAGGGCAAGTACACCAGTATATTGTGTGCTAATATTCCACTTTCACTTAGATTAAAAAGCAAAAACCAGCAATTCCTACCTCTGCAAATATAAACTGGCAATTTTTTAAAGTACAATTAGTATATATGTCTAAATTTTGAAACTTGTACCAACAAGAATTTCTGGCTGTAGATCCATGTTATCAGTGATTCTTGGAACTTGGTTAAGAAATTTAGTTTGTACTTATGTGCTCACTGAATGCAATCCAACTGGGTTGGATTTATTAGTGCTATAATTCAGTAAGTTTGATTCCTTCTTGACTCTTGTTGAAGCCCTAATAGACTTTTAGAGAGACATTTGAGCCCCGTATACCTTTTGTCCCAAAGACTGTGAATTTGAATGATTACATAATTATAAATACCTTTAAATAAATGCAGTTATCTTTGACTCAATTTAATTCCTTGTCAGAACTTTAGCTGATTGTCAGTTGTAACATAAACATGTAAGTTTACTTTTATTTCTCACTGATATTGCTAAAATATAATCAAGATAATTTTTAGAATTTTGGTAGAGGTATTTGCTCCCAGGCAGAATATCTTTTTGCAAGCTTCAGCCTGAAGCAGATTTTTCATGACAGATTTCTGAAAACAGAAATTTCTAAGAGAACTGCTGACACAACCTTCGCTCCTACATAGTAGTGTGAACTTGCCACTGTAATAATTAAGCAATTAGGCATGACAGAGAGTGTGAGTTTCCTGAGATAATCACACCCCTGAGGTATTGGAAGTCATGATCCAGAGATAAGTGGTTTTAATCCCCCAAGGGTGTGATTATTTTATGATAACCACACCCCCTGGAGGAGATAAGTCACATAAAAATCTTCAGTATAAAGTAAAAAGTGCTTGTATTGCAAGAGTAGGAAAAAGTCTGAATATACAGAGTGCTATGTTACTCTCTCAAATTAAGGAAGAGTTTCAATACACAACACCAATTCAAACAATTACCCATCAGTCTAATCCATTTTACTGGAGAGTATATCTAAGGATCTGGGATGGGGCAGCCAGGGGTGTATGTACACACTGATGAATGGGAAGTGGGAAAACAGTGCCATGAAAAGGGACCTGGGGATCCTGCCTGAGGGAAAGCTGACCATGAGCCAGCAGTGTCCTGGCAGCCAGGAGGGCCAAGCGTGTCCTGAGGGGCATCAGGCCCAGCATGGCCAGCCGGGCAAGGGAGGGGATTGTCCCGCTCTGCTCTGACCTGGGGCAGCCTCAGCTCCAGTGCTGGGGGCAGCTTTGGGCACTCCAATATGAAAAAAGATATAAAGCTATTAGAGAGTGTCCAATGGAGGGTAATGAAGATGTGAAGGACGTTGAGGGTAGCTGTATGAGGAGAAGCTGAGGTCACTTGGTGTGTCCAGTCTGAAGAAGAGCAGATTGAGGGGACACCTCACTGCAGTTACAAGTTCCTCATGAGGGGGAGAGAAAGGACAGATACTGATCTCACCTCTGTAGTGACAGTGACAGGACCTGAGGCAGCAGCCTGAAACTGTGTCAGGAGAAGTTTAGGTTGGACATTTGGAATAGATTCTGTTTGTGTTTGGGCACAGGAACAGGCTCCCAAGGAAAGTGGTGCCAGCACCAACCTGATAGGGTTCAAAAAGCATTTGGATGATATTTTCAGGCCCATGGTGTGATTCTTGGGAATGATGCTATGCAGGGCCAGGAGCTGGACTCGATAACTTGTGTGGGTCCCTTTCAACTTATCAAATTCTGTAAGATATTGTAGTCTTTCTCCAACCTCTAATGCTGCAAATACTGTTTTGAAACTTTTGAGATGGTTTTAAAACTAGAAATGTAGGAGGAAAATGTAAGGATATGACAAGAATGGCCTTATCAAATGTTATTAGTAATTCCATCATGAAATGCATGTACTGTACAAAGTAGCAAATAACATGTCTTCTCTTATGTACCTCTGAAAGTCATACTGGATGCTCATAAGTGATACTGGGCTACAAAGGGAATAAATTCCTTCTCATGAGTTGATTTCAAGCCAAAAATGAAAAATGTATTTACTTGAAATCATACAGTTGTCTGATCTTAAAACAGACCCATCTCTTATTCCCCTTGTATTCTCCCTTTGGTGGTGAGATTTGAAAACAAAAGGCTGACTCTGCTTTCTGTTTTAAAGAGACCACCATTTATTTGTGAAAGACCTTTGACGTTGACACTGCTTTGCTTCCTTCCCCTGAAGTGGCATTCAACATTTGTGAACACTGATGTTTGGTTAATCAAATCAAGATATTTTGGAAATCGCTTCTGCAAGCACTTCCAAGTGTACCTGAGCTTACACTGGCAGATGTTTGAAGGTTCTTTGGCTTACGGGACCTTGATGGCAGATCTTGATGGCATCTGCAATGCCAATTAGGCATTGATGTTCCTTCTGTTTTGCATTACAGTTCTAAACAATAAAGTGTTGTTTACAGTTATTCAACCATTACATTAAGATAGTGAAAGTATACACTCACAATCAGTTAGCAGGTACTTTTTCTTTGCAGTATTTAGCATTAAAGTGTTGAAATTCTAAAGACTAAAAAAAAGTAGTAGTTTTGGGTATTGGTGAGGTTCATCTTCATTTTATTGTTCTATCACTCTAATTTGATACAAACAAAAGTCTCCTGCAAGGAAGATTTTTACACTTGTAGCTGTTCTCAGAGTTGGCTGTCATGTATTTATTGGAGAGGTCAATATTGGTAGAAGTTTGAGCTGCAGTGGTTGTGCCTTGGTGAAATTCCCGGTCTCAGTGGATATAAGACCTTAAACCTTGTGAAAGTTGTCTTTCAGTTGCTTAAGGAACTGGTAGATGGGACAGGCCTCCTGAAACAATGACCTCAGAAATAAAGGAGAAGAGATCTGTCAGATATTTAATGACATTTTTCTCAGAACACAAGACCTGTGCAAGAAACCAGACAAAGACCATTGGGGATCAGCACAGATGAGGAAAGGTCTTCTGGTTGTACTGAAACACAAGAAGAAAAAGGATAGGTAGTAGAAGGGACACTCTTGGAAGAATATGGGGATATGAATTGGGAGTGAACGCATGAGACTGGGAAACCTAAGGGACAAATTTAGCTGTACCTGAATTTGGAAGGGGATGTGAAGAGAAATAAGGGCTTCAAACAATTACATTAATCAGGAAAGGAAGACAAAAGAAATTGTTCCCCCATAAGACAATGGATCTGATGACAGCTGACATGGGAATTGCTGAAGTACTCAACAACATTTTCTTTCATTTTTTGCTTTTCTTTTATCTCTTAAAGATATTAAATATTTTATTCTTCTTGAATCTCTTGGGACCTTCAATCTCAGGGCAGGGACTGGGGTAAAGAAGTTCAGTGCCTCTCACCATAGGAGAAAATCAGGTTCAAGTAACCTGATGGGATCCACTGGTATGCATCCCATTGTCCGAAGGGAGTTGGCTGATGTCGTCCCTAAACCACTCTCCATTGTATTTGAAAAGTCATGGCAGTCAGTGAAGTCCTCAGTGACTGGAAAAAGGGAAACATCCTGATTTTTTTAAAAAAATTAAAGAAAAGAGGTTCCTGGAAACTAACGACCACTTGATGGCCACAATTAAAAAGTTATTACAGTCAGCAGCTCAGTGTGCAAATGGAACTTAGTAACAGCTGATGTCCCTCAGGGATCCATACTGAGCTGATACTGCTTAATATTCTATTCATCACATAAACAGTGGATTAAGTGTAGTCTCAGCAAATTTGTGGATGATAGCGAGCTGAGTGGTGCAGCTGATTCATTTCCAGGAACACGAGGTAATCAGAGAAACCTTGAAAGGTTTGAGAAGTGGGGCCGTGTGAACTTTAGGAAGTTCAACAGAGTCAAGTACAAGGTCTGGCATCTGGATCAGGACAATTTCCCTACTATCAGTACAGACTGTGGGATGAATGGATTTTGAATAGTCCTGCAGGAGGGGTCTGGGAATATTAGTGGATGAAAATTAAACAGAAGCTGGTAATGTGAACTTTCAAGCCCAGAAAGTCAAATCCTGGGCTACACTGAAAACACTGATGACTACTAGGCTGAGGTAAGTGATTCCGCCCCAAATCAGGAAATCTGAAAAGGCTTACAGGAAACCCGAGGAGGGAAGTAAGAATAATTATTCTTATGTGTTGTAGTTTAACCCCAGATAGGAATGAAGCACCACACATTCACTCATTTCCCCGCAATGGGAGAGAGAATAAGAAATGTAAAACGGAGAAAATTTATAGGATGAGATAAAGACAGTTCAAAAGGTAAAGAAAAGCCACATGTGCAAGCAAAGCAAAACAAGGAATTAATTATTCCTTGGGCAGGCAGGTATTCAGGAAAGCAGGGGTCCATGATGCATGATGGGACTTGGGAAGTCAATGTCTTCACTCTGAACATCGCCACTTTTTACTTCTTCACACAGTTTTTCATTTATGAGCATGACGTCATATGGTCATATGCAATATCCCTTGGGTCATTGGGGTCACCTGCCACAGCGATGTCTGCTGCCAAAATCCTTGTACCATACCCAGCCTCACCACTCTTGTAGGGGACAAGAAATGGAAAATACCTTGGCTGTTTGCAAGCCCTGCTTAGCAATAAAGAAACATCCCTGAATAACCCACACTGTTTTCATTACAAACCCAAAACATGGCCCCATGCTAGCTACTGTGAGGAAAATTAACTATTGCAGTTCAAACTAGCACATAATTTTACAGTATGGAGAAGGAAAGGGCAAACTGGCCAGTTTTCCCAAGTCATCATAGAGTTCATTAGAGTTCTGAGGCCTTTTAATACGACTTTTCTATATTTAGTTTTTGTTGCCAAAGTTGTGTTCACTTATGTTCTTGCGGAGTTAGAAGACAAGATTCATTACGGGTTCAAGACTATGGGTAATAACACGCAGAACTGAAAACTCTGTAATATATTTCCGTGGTTCTTTTGGTTTGGGTTTGAAGAGCTTTAAAAATCCAGGGATTTTTATCAGATGATCAAGAAAATTAAAAGTTGTTTGTAGAGTTTAGTCAAAGATACAGCATAGTACAATGTCTGCTAGATTACCTCTTACTTACCACTCTATACAAATAAAATTAGTATAGTTAGATATTAATAATGATTTCGGGACCCATAACTTTGCAATTTTTTTGGTAGCTTTGGTAGCTCATATACTTTCTAACAATCTCAGAATTTGGAAATTAGAATGGAAGAAAACTACCTCTTCAAAATACATCTGAGAAATTTCCAGTTACCATACAGCTCCATTGTGTATTCTTTTGAGCAGTAGGAGATCACAGAAAAAAAAGAGAAACTAGGATTCCCTTTTAATTTTTGACAAAAAAACCCAAAAGAGACACTTCAAGTTGATGAGTTGTTAGGCAAAGATTTGTACTCATTAAATAAATTTAATCTTTGTTAATGCAATGAAAACAAGGTTTTACTGGTGTTTATACACAGGATAAATTTTCTTGGCTGTAAGATATTTTTTAACTCGCTTATTACACCATGTCTTACACTATAATTTCCTTTGCATCACCTTGCAAAGCTTGTAGGAAAAACTCAACAACGTCACTGAGAAGGGAAAAGACAAGAAACTGAGTGACAATAAAGCAAAACAATTTTCATTGTAGATATAGCTTTAAACCTGTAGAATCAATGCAAGCTGATCAAGTTGACAGTCAGTCAGCATTTTCACAGAGAAGCAGACATGCTTTAGTAGAATGGCCTTGTAGAGTTCTGAAGTGATCAAAATAGTAGTAAAGGAAATATTTTAGGAAACAATATTAAAACTTTTCATCATTTTTCATCCATATTCTCAGGGAATACTGAAAAATCATCTACTGATTTTCCTTATAGACAGATCTCATGCTGATTTAGTTCTGTCATTTCTTGTTATACATGATGCCATAAGGTTTTTCTTGTTCCCAATGGAAATAGCATATATTTAATTGTCTGCAGTTTTTTCTTATGTTTTTTGGTTTGTGTTTAGTTAGTTTGTGTTTTTTTTTTTGTTAGAGGTGGTCAGACAGATTCATAGTAAAGGTTATCTAAATCTTTCTTCATTTTGAACTAAAACTGTTGTGTTAAATCCTTTCCTATCCATCCACTCAATTGTAAATTCCAAGTAGACTCCATATTTTCTATCCCTTTTAACACACACGGCTTGCCCTTTCCTCTTAGCAGTGTAGTTGTGATCCCTGCAGATTTTAATAAGGCAAAGATAGAAACATTAAGTTGCTTGTGTTTTTTGTATGTTCAATGATTTTTTTTTTTTAATCTAAACTGAAAAGATGTATTTTTATTTGGAAATGTACTTTGGAAACAGACTTTGGCTAAAATGTTAGGGAACGATATGGAAGTAATGTGACAAACCATAGAGAAAACCAAATATTTTTATCAGCAGTATATTCTATTTAAGCTTGGAAGCCAAGGCAGAAGGAGACCATTACTTGAAAGACAAATTTTAGAATTCAGAGACAGACATATTTTAGAAGTATTTTTGGTTAAACTTCAGTATAACCCGCCAATTATCTAAAATTAGAAGATAAAATCTTTATATAATTGACGTAAAAGCAACTCTCACCATGGTCAAGAAATGGAATAAACTCATTAATTTGGAATATTTCAGAATGGCCACTCTATACTTAATGAAAATTTATTTCAATCAGAACTCTTCTCAAAGAAAATTCAAGATATGATCGAAATGTACTCTTGCTTTTCGTCCTACTTCCTTTTCTTTCCCACTTCGTATACTGTAGTTCACTAATAATAGACTTATTAAATAGAGTCCAGCTCAGCTGCATACTCCTCTCAATTACAAGAAATCAAACTGTTCAAGATCAGGATGTTTTTAGCATCCTTTCTGAAAGAGGGGATAAATATATATATTATATATATTATATATTTAAAATACTTCAAATATTTTATTATGCATACATCATATATTCACAGGAAATCCCTCCCAAATATGAAGAAGAACTTCTTTCTTGCGTGACCATGCACTGGAGCAGATTGCCCAGAAAGGTCATGGGTTAGTCCTCACTGGAGACATCCAAGAACCATCCAGACAAAATCTGGTGCTAAGTGCTCTAGGGTGACCCTGCTTGAACAGGGTGGTTGGACCAGATGACCCACTGTAGTTTTTTTAATCTCACCCATTCAGGGATTCTGTAATGCTGTGATTGTTCATCATAATGGGTTTGATAATTTCAATAAATAGGTGGTTCTAAAGCTAAAAAAAGGCACTATTGAAGTAACTAAACTAATTCTTAAATCAGCAGATAAACAATCCAGCATTTATAGAGTCTTTGTGAAAAGATTACCACAAACATAATTTCTTAATTGTCCATTCAACATATGCCTCTGATTTTGAATGGGCTTAGCATTGATATGAAGAATTGCAAAAATACAAATTGATCAGTCTGACGACACTGTACTAAAAGCAGTCATTCTGCAAACTAAAAATCACAAATCATCCATGAGAACATTGACAGCCTTGACGGCTTCCTAGAACCTCATATAGTGACGACATTAAATTTATGCCAGAAGACTAGTAATGTTGGGAAAAAAAATCCCAATTAAATAATGGCAATTAAAAAGCAATTAAAAACCCTAAACCAACTATTAAAAATTCAGCTTTTTATTGGATTTCTTTTAGACATCAAAAGATATAATTGACATTTAAACTTTGCACAACCTTCTGGAGATGCTGCCAGTATTATGCTTTTCATTGCTGGCACAGCAACAAAAGTCTGATTTCTTACCATATGGAGACAGAGTAACTTTAGCACAACTCCAGTATTCCTGGATTCTCCAGTGATTGGCAAGATTTCTGTGGTGGTTTTAGAAATTACATTCACTGATAGAAATATTGAGAGTGAGTTTGATTTGACTTGTACAGCCTCTTTCTGACCTGCTGTCGCTAAATGGAGATGCCAAAATTTAGGCTGACATACCTAACCTCTAAAACTCAGCATAATATAAGAATCCCCAGTTCAATATTGAATGAGGTACTGTGCTGCAAGGGGTAGCTGGCATTTGGGGACATACAGCTCTGGGCTCCTGCAGTCTTTTAGCTCCCTGTACTGGATGTAGGTCATGCAGTGCTGCATTACACTGCGGAAAGACTGCACTGCTGCTTTCCCTTCCGTGGAAAGAGATTTGTCTACTCCAGAAAATTTATTCCAGTGCTTACATTCACTGTCACTAATGCTTGTTAAGGTATGTCCATAGTGAACTGTCACCAACCAGTGCAGAATCTTATAAGAAAAATACACTGGTAGGTTAATTCCACTCAAAGCAAAGATCTCTCAGGTAAATGTTGTCTTTCTGTGCCTGTGTCTGCCTAGCATTAGAAATGATCTTGATGTTCATTATACACAAAATGAAAATTCTGGACATCAGTTTAACCTGCCTGGTTTTCTTCACTAAGAATTGGCCATTTTCAGAATATTGAGGAGGCTTCTAAGAAAGTGCACAATACCTTTACCTTTGTATGCTGCCAATCTCTCAGAAAAATACTGATCCCGCTGAAATCCCTAATCTTCCATTATTCTGGAAATTTATGTCATACCCATCTGAACAAATATGTATATTTAATACATTTAATAACATTGCTGGTTATTTTGAAAGCAGTACATAAAAGAATATTATTTTCTGTAATACATTAGCATAAACTATTATGTGAGTAATTGTGTACTTCATTTTATATTTGCAAAATATTAGCAGCCCTTGATTTTACCTCTCCTCAACAATCTTTTGGTTCTTTACTTTTTCTTATTCCCTCTTTCCCATTAGTTATCTTTTCCTCTCTACACATTACATTTTATCCAAAAAATACTTTGGTTCCATCCATTGCTTTGCATTAAGCTGTGTCTTATCAAGTTGTTTTATTAAATAACTTTACAATGTACATAAAAATCAATGACTTTCCAGACCCGATTCCCATAAAACCACCTCTACAGCCAAATTTGTCATAGATCAATATTTGTATTCAGATTTTTTTTCAGTAATATAAAATGCTGTCTGGATATGGCATTGGAAAGAATTAAAATCACACAGATTTTCTATACAGTAGCAGGGTGTTTTAAACTCACCAGGAGCCTTCCAATTCATTTGCACCAGTTTACATCAAATGGCATGACACTGGCTCTAAAGACAGAATGTAAACAATCTGTAAATCCAGTGTATCACTGGATTTTGTTGTTTGGGCAAGTCATGGAAGAAGCAAGAGTTAAGTGGGGAAGCTACATTAGACTATAATTAAGGGAAGATCTCAGCAATTATAAAGAGTGCATATCAAGAAGTGAGCAAAGAGCACACAGTAGGAAATGTGTTTTAAATAATACAATCTGAAAAGTACTGTAGAGAACTGCAAGATAGCACAGGTGTGCCGCCTGGACAGATTTGTTGAGCTATTTAACTATTGTTTAGAGACACTGGAAAATATTGCTCTGAATCTGTTTGGGCTGGTGTTTCCAATTAAAGAATTTTATTCTTGCCAAGGGAGCAGTTAACAGTATTGCATGTTATTATGGTGAAGCACTGTGAGTCTGCCCTAAAAGATTTTTGTATGGTACATCTCTGTCCCAAAAATATGGATGTGAAATTCTAAAACAAAATTCTTCATGAAAACTACTTCAGAACCTGTGAGGTATAAGCAAACACTTTTTAAATATTTTTGTTTTAAAAAAAGCATAAATTTCTTTTCTTTCTAAAAATATGGGAACACCAGTCTGTGCCCTGTATGTTTCCTGTAGGATAGACAATTGGATCATCAGCCATGGGCCTCACCAGACATCTCAACATCAGCTGATGAAAACATCAGAGGCGAAGGGGCTGGGATGGACCTCACAAAAGGCCAAAGACTGCTTTCTCCTGCTCTGGGAGTTGCTTTTAAAATAAGGCTCTTGCTCTTTATCCTGCTTAAGTGCCCCTGCAAAATCCCTGGCCCTCATTTTCAGTGTCATGAGAATCACATTTCACTGTGTTGTTAAAACACACACAGACAGTTTTTCTAGGGAAGCAATAGTCTTGGCAACCTAATGATGTAATTTTAAAGTTTTCTTTCTTTGTGTAAAATTAGTGTAGTTGTAATTAGTCGACTTGTCATATCAAAGCTGATTCCTGTTCTGATTGACAATTTACAATTTGAAATAGCTTAGATGGGTTGCACAGGTTGACAAAGTATTACAGAGTACTTATCCTCCTAGCATGACCAAAAATATAGGTTGAAGCAATTGCTGTTAATGAAACCCAGGCCTTTTCTTTTGTAGAGAAAGAAAATATAGAGACCACTTACAACAGTTAATAATATAATCTCATTCATTACTATGTGACCTGCTTAATTTCTCTCATTAAAATATGTGTATGCTGGAAAGGACTTATTTTATTTATTTTATTCATTTGTTATCAGGTTAAAAATAGGTCACTTTTAGGCATCTGTTTATACATGCCACAATTGATTTTTGATTTGTGTTTTTATTGTCTGTGAAGCAGGTACATGGGACATATATTTGTGAAGAAAGATCATGAAATATCAGTAGCATTTTTGAGTATCTGCTGGGTGAAACAATGTGGATGTCATCATGGAAGTCTACTACAGACCTCCTAGCCAGGACAATGATGGCGTTCAGTTACTCCTTGAGGGACTCAGGGATGCTGGCAAGTCAACTGCCCTTGTCCTTATTTGATAAAAAATAACTTGGAGCATCACAGCTGGCCCAACTCAGGCCAGAAGATTCCTAAAAAGCCTGGATGACACCTTTGTGGAACAGGTCCTTAGATAGCTGACTCAGAAAGATGCCCTTCTTGATCCACTGCTTGTCAACAGAGTGGATGTCGTGAGGGGAATGGAGACTGGCAGCTGTCTTGGCCACAGTGACCATGAGGTGATTGAGTTTAAAATCTCTGTTGAGGAGGAAAAGTGCCAGCAAAACCTCAGCTCTGGATACAAGGAAAGCAAACTTCAGGCTGCTGAGGGAAGAATTAGCAAGCAAGGTGTCACAGGAAAATATTTTTGAAGTACTGGGGTCCATCAGTGGTGGTCACTTCTTAAACATCACCTCCAAAGGACACAGGAGCAGCAATTCCCACATGTCAGAAATGAGGCAGGGCAAAAGGCTGTCTTGGCTGAACAGGAATCTTCTCTTGGAAATAAGGAAGGCAAAAAAGGAAGGTGTGTGCCCAGTGGGAGCAAGGTCAGGTGACCTGGGAAGAAATACAGAGATGCTGCTTGCCACTCTAGGAGGAAAATACATGCACCCAAAGATCAACTGGAGCTGAAGTGGGCCAGAAGTGTGAAGGAACAATAAAATGAGTTTTTCAAAAATATTAACTGCAATAGGCAGAGATAAAATAATATTGTCCCATTACAGGATGAAGACGGTCACCTCACAAACAGGGACAGGGACAAGGAAGGGGTGTTTAAGACATTTTTTGCCTCCACCTTCAGCACCAATTACAGACCAAGGGGGTCCCAGTTCCCTGAGCTGGAGGATCATGGCTGGGAGAATGATCAGTTTCCAATTGACCCTGAAATTGTCTGGGATCTGCTGCTACAGCTGGACCCATAAAAATCTATGGGACCACATGGGATACACCCAACGACCCACAAAGAGGTGGCTGATGTCATTGCAAAACCTCTTAATAATTTTTGAGCAGTCTTGAGAATCTAGAGAGGTTCCAGCTGACTGGAAGCTGGTGAATGTTGCCCTGATTTCCAAGAAGGGCAAGAAGAAGAACTCCAGTAATAACAGATGTGTCAATCTCACTTCAGTGCCTGATAGACCTCGGGAGAAGATCATTGTGGGAGGCACTGAAATATGTCTGAAAGACAGTGTAGTCATGTTGTTTCACTTACGCATTAGAAATATTGGGGCTGTCAAATGTCATGTCAGACAGAACTGTGTTCAACCATATGAGCAATCTGAAACCAGGCTTCTGTATTCCTGTGCTCCTCATGCTTGTCATTCACACATCTATGCTCTGAACACAGGATCTATAGGAAAATAGCACAATGATTTAATGTGTAATCATGGCTTCCCATAGAACTTTAAATGGGGAAATGCTCGGCAACGAGAGGTCAGTTAAACTTGGATTTGTCTTCATGGATAATCATTCTATGACCCTCCCTCCATCTGATTTCCTCAGCAAAGGTATAATTACTGTGAACTTCACACACAGCTAGGCAATGTGAAATGCCAAAGGAATGTCATTAAAAGAGGAAAGGCATAAATGCATGTAAGGTAAGGTATGTTACTTTTCTTATTTCTCTCTGCTTTTCCCCAAAGCATGAGACTGTCTCAAGATAAGACTTATAATTTATTCATTAAACTGTAGTTAGTCTGAGATCTTGTAAGATTTATAAATGTCAGGCTAAAAATTAAATTGATATAAGAAATACTTTCATGAGAGGAATCCCAGCAACCTAAATGGACACCCCAAAGAGAACGCCAAACTTCAAGGCTATATGTTTTTACCATGTCCTGTCTCTACAACCAGCACAAAATCACACAATTTGGTTTCAGAAGAAAGAAGATCAGATGCATGAGATGGAAAACAACAGCATTCCATGACATTAGATCACATATACAGATGACTGAGGCACCCAGCATCAGGGTGTGTTGCAGTGATATGTAATCTTACAAGTAGGCTGGGAGTTCAATTAAAAGCTGTGTTTTTAAAAACTACTATCATTTAATTTTCCTAGAATCATAAAGCAGTTTGGCTTATATTTTCAGATATGTGATTGCTAAAGAAGAGACCATCTCTCTTAAGTCAATTATTCATCTCAGTTATCACATCTTGCAGCCCAAATAATTATTCCATTATATTTAATAACTCGTGCTTGCAGTTGCCATTTAGCTGTTATTGCGATAGGGCAGTGAGAGCAGAATCAGAATTTTGATCTGCAAATAATTTATAGAGTTCATGCTTTCTAAAAATAGAACCAACAAATTAAAACACAAAAAAAACCCATCACCAAACAAAAAGAAAATGCACATATACAAAAACCTCAAACACAACCCTCAAAAAAACAAAAGAAAAGCCCCAACACAAATGGAATCATCAAAACCAGAGTGATATAAACCAGAATGATATAAACCAGAGTTTATATAAGTCTAACACACTTTCAACTTATTTTCCAGGAACAGCAAAACCATAAGTCTGGCCCAGCTATGGTAAAATTCCTCCTCAAGTATCTGGTGAAAGACCTTGCATTGCTTTCTACTGTTTGAAAGGATGACCCAGATCATACAAATTTCACACAACTTCCTCTCTAAATAACTCATTCAAAGTAATTTGGATAATATGCAGTGAATAGAAAAATAGAAGAAAAAATGAAACGTGCCAAAAAAGTGAACTAACTTACTTAATGCAGTCATGTTTTGTCTTAATGTCTTTGTATAATTTGCCAAAATCTCTAGCAAAACCAGAAACTCTAGAAACATGTACAGATTTTTTGTGTAACTAAATTCAGATCACCAACTATTATTTTAAAATATGTGCTCATTCAGATATTTGCATTAGACACTAGGTGTGTCCAACGAAGTACCAAATATCAATTGCAGCTGTGATTTCTTAAACCCCATTCTGATAGATTTTAAGCACTTTTTTGGTCACTTCAACTGGCAGAAGGAGATTTTGCAATTAGACCTAGGAAGATTAGCTATCCCTTTCATGTGTGATCCCTATTGCATCCTCATTGGCCTCTTTCTTCCAAGAACAAAATCAAAGTTTATTCAGTTACTTCTTCAATCTCTGCTGAAATGTGTCAAGACATCATTCCCCAGGTAGAGAAACTGGCTCTAAAAGTGTATTATGTAGATGCATACGTACCCAGGAGCTGGGCTACTGAAAAACATCACAACAATGGATAACTGGATCGGGTTGCTAAGATTTAAGTGTCTCAGGTGGATCTGGACTGATGGCATAAGGGTGAATCACTTCTGGTTGGTGGGCCATGACACCTCAGGTCATCAGGGCAAAGATACAACATTTCAAATGGGCTCATGATCAAAGGATGGACTTAACCACAGATGCAATTTCTCTGTTTATTTGTGTCTGTGGAAAGTGTTGTAATCAAGCAGGCCAAGCAGGTAAAGCCTCCGTGGTATAGGGGACAATGGCTGAAATATAAATATAGGGAGGCCTGGCTGATTGACTATATCATGCTCCTGCAAACCTACCAAGGCAAGCTCTATGCGCTGACAGTGGTGTAAATGACCTCTGGATGGCTGCAGATGTACTCTGTGCCTAACCCCAGGGCTAGGAACACCATCTTGGGCCGTGCAAAGCAAGTCCTGTGAAAACATGGCATCCCAGAAAGAACTCAGTTGGACAATGGGATAAATTTTAAAAACAGCCTCAGAGAACCCTCAGCCAGAGAGCATGGTGTTGAGTGGGTATCATATGCCTTATCATACACCAGCAACTGGGACGATTGAATGGGACAATGGAGCATTAAAAAACCACGTTCAAACATTAGGATCTATATATGTAGTGAAAGCCACCTGATTTGGAGGTCATTTTGGTCTCATCCTGGTCCTTCAAAAAGATAAACTGTTTACTTTAAGAGGCGCAAGCCATAACTGTTGTTAACGCGTGGAAAGGGATGACTACTGCTGCTGGTGCTGCTGTTGCTGTCACACCAATGCTGCCCCTTCCTCAGGACAGCTGGAGACAGTGCTTGTCAGCAGTGACTCCTGTCCAGACCAAGCAGCTTCAGGCACCATTCTTGTCTTTGCCTCAGGGCCGTGGTCGGTGAACACCTTTTTTGTACATGAATCATCTTCCTTTTGGGTGTAAAAGCTTTTCATATAGCTATGGTGATTGTTAATTTTTCTTATTTCATTGCTGGTTTTTTTTTTCAAGTATTTCATTATCTCAGGGCTCAAATCTACTCTTATCTCCTTCTCACCAGAGGAGATGGGGTAGAGAGCAGCTTAAGTGCGGTTTAATTTTACAGATAGTTTTTTTTTTAAACCAACACAAACAATAAAAAACAAACAGATTTTCTTCAAAATAAAAAAAAAATTTTAGTGTCTTCTTAGCATATGGAGTAAAACCTTCATGAGCATCAGCAAATTCATATAATATTTAAATACTAAAATTTATACATTATGGTCTTTTCTGGGCAAGGTTTCTATTACACTAATCTACCTGGCTTCTTCCCTCTGGTTCACCTTCATCAAGGAGTTGTTATTTCTTAGACCTGTGAAAGGAAAAGGAGATAAATTTGTGACAAAATTAATTTTATCAGTCTTATCCCGATGTCCTATTTTCCACTCTGGCAAGTTCCTATTAGTTTTTTTATTATTTCATTGTTCAACTGATGCTTGTTGGAGACAAAGATGAAATCGTTAGAGAATAGGAATAGAAGTGGTGTCAAGAAGTTATCTGATCTGTTCCCCACTATACTTAAGCAATACCTGACAGACTTTCTTTTGCCCTTAGTATAGATTGTTATTAAAGTGACTGTTTCAAAGTGATGTCTCTAAAAAAATTGATAGATCTGAACAAGAGGGTTATCATATGCAGACCTCCATGGCAACACAAACACAGCATCTTTAGGTTTGACAATGGCAGCCCCCTGGATATTACTTGATAAAATAATGTAAATGTGGTTCATTGCTGGAGGCTAATTAGGTTCACTCCGTAAAGAAAATAAGCAATTTAACGCAATCTCATGATCACTTTTATAGCAACTAAGAATAGGAAATGCTCTGCAGCGGGAAGTAGGCATCAATTCATGAAGCATTTGTGATCTCTATGCCATATCAAATCTAAACAGGTGATTAGGCCCACAAAACATAAGAAAGGGCCAGGAGGGAGAGGGGGGAGGGCTGAACCAGCCACCTCAGCATGTATTTCCCTGGCCGACAGATTTTTCCAGACTTTTTTTCTCTCAAGAGAGAGTTGTCAGGTTATTGATGAGTCATGTGCTGTAAGAAAAATTATTTCATGTTAGATGACTAGTGTTTGTCTGTGTTTTTAGTACTGAGGGGAATATGGGATTTATCAGACTCAAAACAGATATAGACTTTTAACTGTTCTCTGCATTTCTGATGCAATAGCAGTTAGAGGTCAGTCTTGTGGGTTGTGTTCCTTGACCCTCCCATGAAAATCAACAGGTAATTCATGGTAATCACAAGCAGAAAACACTCACATAATTGTTGCCTTTCACATGTCTGCAAATATGTTACTGAACTAACTTCTCTTTTAGAAAGCATCATTCATTTATGTTGTATTTCTTCTTCCTATTGAATCACAGTGCTTGTAACAAATGCTATCACAAGAGGAGAATATCCATTAGCCGTGTTTACTACGACTCTCAAAGAGTTTTCAGAGCATCCCTCAAACCTGATGTTTAGATCTAAAATTCTCAGCATGTTCAGTAGAATGTTCACAACACAGCTATCTGTTTTTAGAATAAGTGTCTCTCCCTATTCCAGTTAATTGAAAGCAATTCTCAATCACCCTCCTGTGTTTAAAGTATCTGGATTAAGTTATAGTGGTAGAAAAGTATTACGGTTTTAAAGACTTATAAACAACATAGTTGTTTGAACAGTTGACAAATAAATTCAAGCTCCCCAGGATACTCTTGTTTAGGATTTTCCCAATTAGGCATTTTATTTGATCTCTGGGTCTGGGTGAGCCACAATTCTCAAGAATTGAAGAAGAGATTAATGGACTGGATACAATGGCTAATTCCTCTCCAGAGTTTTGTTCACTGCTTGTCTTTGCTAATTTAATACCATTATATTCAACGTCAAATAAATCAAAATGAGAATTAGACTTGGGGCAACTAGTCTTTGAAGGGAGTTTATGGCTTTCAGATCATCAGAGTTTTTAACAAATCTAAATATAACCTTTACAGTTTTTTCTTATGGAATGTTGCAAAGACAGATATTCAAGAAAGTTTTGGTAAGAGAGCAAAAAATTGTGATTTTACGTGTTAGACCGACAAGTACAACCACATCAAGACAGAGACACTTTAAAAAAGAAAGGAGAGATGAGGACCTAAAATATTAAGCATTCAAA
>CM019236.1:58211198-58277886 GCA_009741485.1 Malurus cyaneus samueli | reverse complement strand
CCAAATGAGACAGCTATAATACGGCTACACTGTTTTCTCAATTTACAATTCTCTCTAAAAGGCTGCAATCATAGTGAAGGTGTTCATTTAAAACCCATTTCCTCCATTAATGTCTTGGCACAGGTAAAATAACAGATAGTTAAGGACTGACCCTTCTGCCAAATACTCACCAAGGTGAAAAAAATCACTTGTTTGCAGGCAACGAAAGAGCTAAATGCTTTTTTTCAAGAACTAAATGGTGAATAGCAGCTATTCCAGCTGTCACTTTTGCTACACAGACTTTAAATGACATTCACTGCAGCCAACTTTTATCAAAACCGTCTTCATTTAATCTGTTTTAGGATTCCAAATAAGTATATTTACAGGACAAAGGTTTTCTAGTTCCTCATTAAACAAAAGATTCTGTAGAAGTAATTTAAATTCCAGAAACTTTT
The DNA here is from genome assembly GCA_009741485.1 of Malurus cyaneus samueli. Classification (NCBI taxonomy): domain Eukaryota; kingdom Metazoa; phylum Chordata; class Aves; order Passeriformes; family Maluridae; genus Malurus; species Malurus cyaneus. The sequence goes on along the minus strand of CM019236.1, from coordinate 58,277,452 downwards.
GTCTGAAGATTTAACAAATATAATAAATACATATTCATATATATTACTGAAAATATTCTGTTCCAAGATCATATCCTCATTGAAACAAGAAGAAAGACATAAAAACATTTCAGTCCAGTGGCAGAACTAATATTTTAGGCTCACTAATGTTTCAACCAGCAGAGTAAATCTCTGGTAACAGCTGGAACAATAATACTTTCTGTAAATTAAATTCAAATGACTAGCTGAAAAATGTGTGCCTGAGGTCTCTTTCACCTTCTGTTTTAAATATAAAGATAATACTCTAAATCACCTATATGCACGCAGAAAGTATGCTCTGTTTTGATTGATTGTGTTTCCATATCTATATTTCCAAATGAGGGAAATCTGACTTGAAGCAGGATAATTGCATATAGTGCTACAAGTGCTAGCAAAAAAATTATGAAAACAAGCCACACACATGATTCTTCCTGCCAGATTGTTCAGGAGGATGGAGCACAAGGGGCATGAAAAGAGTGTCAAGAGACAGATTTGTTTGGCCTCAAAAAGCAGGGAAGAGAATTGAGAGTCTACAGATACTTAATGAAGAGGTTGTAAAAAGACCAAAACTGGAAACTTTGTTAGGAAATGCTGGATAGATTCTAGGAAAAACATTTTCATCTTGAGCAGGGTCAAGCAGTGGAAGAGATTGCTCAGCAATGGTGTGAAATTACCTTTCTTGCAGACCTTCGAAGCTTAGGTGGGCATAGACGTGAGCAAGGTATATTAACTGGGCCTGTATTCAGTAGGGTTTGGGCTGAATATCTTCAGATCTCCCTTGGAAATGAAAATATTCTTTAGTTCCAAATGGTTGCATTTCTCAGGCCTGAATAAAAGCTACATTCCTAGTCCTCCCTAGGGAATCCCACTACTGAATACCAGCATAAACCAGGAATTAACTTAGTCACACATACACAGGACTGGTTATGCTTCTCATGTCTTTCTCTTTAAGAATGATGTTCCTAAGTTGGTATTATTTCTTCCCTAAATTATTTTAAACAGACAATATTTTATCATTAATTTATAATTAAATTAGCAAAAAGAAAAATCTTAAATAAAGATGAAAAATCTGTGCTTCCTAGTTGAATTTTCAAACTGTAAACCAGAGAAATATTTAGAACTCATGCTGTAATGATTGCGTGATATTCAGTCTGGTGAAATGGAAGAATCTGAGAAAAAAATCCCTTCCTTGTCTTCAAAATGCAGAAGTATGAAAATAATTTCTCCTAGAGGACAATTTGCCTAAGTCAAGCTAAGAGCAGACTCTTTGACGAGGTACTTCACAGGTGTTTGAAGTAATTATTTACAAGCCTCCTAAGTGAATCTTGGGGAAAAAAAAGAAAAAAAATCAACCATAACAATTACTGCATTCTGTTACATTTTGCAGAATGAACAGTTACCAGGTCACAGCATCTACCCAAAAATGGGAATGAGCAATAAGTCTTCTATCAAATTTTGTCACCAAATGGGGGAGTAGATGGGAATTATACTCTCTGGCTTTTGCTGTAATTATTTCTTAAACTCTCATATTTGTCAGTGCTATCCTTTGATTCCTTCAAAAGAGAAAAGCTAAAGCCCACCAAAATCCACTCTCATGTATTTGCATAAATATATGTAGCATTGGGGTATCTAAACTTGTCCTAATTTTTGTATGTTTACAAACCTAGACCAACAGTCTTTCTGGTTTTCTGGGTTTTATTGCTGAAATGTGTTTTCCTCTCCTCAGAGCATGAAGATAAAATAATGTGCTGATGTACACAGGCAAAAATATTTTCCTAATGCAAAAAAAATCAATGTTTTTCTGTAGGTGTTAATGAAGTTCAAAAAATTGCAAGAATAAGTCAGAGTGGGAGAAAAATTATTCTACTCTTTATTTTGGCTAGCATACAAGATGTCGTTGCATACAAGTTTTTCCAAAAATTGCAAAGTTAGAATATTTTAATACAATTTGTATTGAAACATAAGCAAATCCCTGATGTCCATTTCATGGATCAGAGACAAAATAGCATATTTTTTTAAGAAAAGGCCCTCCTGTAGCTTGACTTAGACCACTTGTGGTCTAAGCTTGTAAGCCACTAGGAGATTCACATGGATGTTTCTTAAAAGTTTATTACCTGAGGAAGATGACCTGAACAAAAGCCATTAAGAGATTCTTCCACCTTTGTCCCAATAGGATGATGGTATGCATAAAGTGAAAGTGATTTGCTAACATTTCCTGATGGAAAACTCTTACACAGCCTAAGATCTACAACCATGTACCTTTTTCCTCCCCTTCCCTTTCCCATTCCCCTTTCCCTTCCTCTTTGCCTTTTCTGTTGTCTTTTGCTTTTTGATTGAGGCGTGAGGACAGCACTGGAATTCAGGTTTTCTCAGTAACGCTGAGTTCAACAGTTAGAGCAGCAGGAGGAAGCACGGTGGAATCAAATTCTATTTCAGATTTTCTTCATGTTTCAGAAGTCTGTGTGGGGTTTTACATGTTGGTTGTGGCCAATTTTCTCTTTCTCTGATTTCCTCTTAGGCTCCTTAGTTGTCTTCCTGCCTAGTCACTGAGCTTTGGTGTAGATCTAAAATAAAATTTCTCCTTTCTTCTGTTCTTGCCCTTGACTACTTTCAAATCAGATCAAAATATGTACTGTCACATGGCAAAAAAAAATAGGAAAAGGTACAAAAAGGAACATAGAAAAAAAAATGAAAGAACTTCCTCTTTCTTTTAGGTAGTTTCAGAAAGAAAAAAGCTTTGGAAAATATTATTTGGAGTTCTTCCCTTTATAAGAGTCTCTTACAGTAAGTGTTTTTATAATAGCGAGAAAGCCTAACACAGTGTTTTTCTAGGAGTTGTGTTAGCTGCATGGTTTTGCCTATGTTTTTCCATTTTTTTTTCTCTTCAGGAACAGAAAATCATTTTGCTTGGGGGTTCACCTGTCAACTTTGATTACATGCTGCTGTTGTACAAGGTAAGCCACAGCATGCAGAGTACAGGTAATGATCAGTCCTCACTGAGAGGGGGGAGAGGAAGAAGATGAAGAGGAGAAAAAGGATTTAATTTTGTTTTTATGTTTTTTTCCCTTGGGGGATGGATTTTTTTGGGTGGGAAGGTGTTGATTATTTCTTAATGTTTGAACAGAAAGTAGCTGTATTCTTAAAATTACTCTGGAATTATATATGGAAAAAAAAGAAAATATAAGTGGTGACCAAAAACATTGTTAGAAAGCTCTCTGGCTCTTTATCACAACATTTATACTTAAAGATTAACAAATGTTGAAAAACTGAGACAGGCCTCACAGGATCTTCACAGAGGAGTCTGGCTTGTGTCAGGAGGTTGAGATAGAACTGAAAAACTTATCATGGGAGAAAGGGAGTAAATCAGGTTGATGCAATTCATTGCTTCTGACTGTAAAATTAAAAAGATCAAGTTGTAGTTTAGGATTAAAATATCTAGCTTTCAGAAGGTTAGTCCCCTCCATCACAAATACCTGTTTTCTGCATTCACAGCTTTCATTTTAATAAAATAGGCTGGAACCTTAATTGTCAAAATAACTAGAAAAATATCCTCCTGCTGAAATATTCTCACTCTTACCATTAATTTTTTTCTTTAATTAGGAGTTCTGTATTTTTAAATTTTTACCTTATTTGTATTTTCTTCCCTCTAAAAATGCAATACATTATTTTGCTTTCATATCATATCATATCAAATATCATGCAATATATCATTTTCCTTTAAACAATTGTAAATGGAAAATAAATCCTAAGTCAAACATATTAAATAAAAAAACCCTGAAAGAGTTGGGTTTTGATTAAGTTTCTGCCTTACTGTACAGATGTACTGATTCTGTGAATAAAAAAAGTGATGGACACAGAAGAACAGGAAAAAAAAGTTGTGGAGAATTATGAAATAAATTTGAAAATATTCAACATTTGAAAACCAGTTCAGTCTTGAAAAAGTTATACTGAAAACAGTAATTTTGCAGACAGCTTTTTTTAGTAACAGCTTCACATTTTTTATTGATTATTGTCATGTTATGACCACACCAATTCTCCATAGCTGCAGATTGTTTAAATGAAGGCAGAGGCAATTAGAACAGAAGTAGTCAGCAAAATGTTTTTTGAGTTCTAGCAAGACCTGTTAAAATATATGACTGATGTCGTACATATTTCATGTCAAAATATTTTCATTAATTTATTTTTCTTCTCTGACTTATATCTAACAGATGAACCCTTCAGTTTCGCCTTATTTCTCTTCATCACAGTATGTATTTAAATTTTTTACAAGACTGATAGTTTGAGTAAAGCGATGGTCAAAAGTCGAAAACATGCTTGAAAGCCACATCTGTAGATATTCAATAGGCTAAAAAGGTGCATTCAGGGGTGGATTGACAATGAATATTCCTTGAAAATTAGATTATTTTTAAACTTTATCTGTAAGAAAATGCATGCTTAGTAAATAGTGGTTCAATGGCATCATAAACTTTCATGCTGATTGCACCATTATACTCAGCAATACAAACTTTAGATGTTGGTACTGTTGGAAGAATATATTGTATGTTAAGGACAAGTGAAGTATAATTTTATAAGATATCCTACCAGGGAAAGAAACAGAAGAAAACAGTGATAGAAAGAGGATATGAGGAAGGCAAGGAACATTTTAGATTGCTTTTTAGTATTTTGTCTCAGTTGTAAAGTAATGTAGAATTTCAGCTGAAAAAGAAGCATGCTGGAAGCGACCATACAAATAGCAGCTATTTCCAAATGCTCCTTTTGTAATGATGTGTCATCTGGAGCTCAAAAGCGTCATTCTTAAATAACCTTTGTTAAATTTTATTTACATAACAGCAGGAGACTCTTCTCTTAGGTTATGACAGGCTCCTACCAGGAGCAAGCCAGCAACCCACACAATAGTCCTCAGAATGTAAGAGTGAAATCAAATAATTATTATAATAGCATAGCAAAAGACAGAGAAATGCAGAAATTAGGTGAAAAGTGTGGCAAGAGAGTGCATCCATCTAGTATTTAGGAAGGCTATGGATTGGATTAGCTGCAGCTCCTAATGATTATTTTTGTAAACCTAAGAGTCTTCGTATCATACTGATTTTGACAATTCCCATAATATAAAATGGCTCAAACTACCATTACAATCAACAGCTATTACAATCAACTGCAGGAAATGGTAAGAAGATGCTGAAATGTCTTTTCTGCCAAGTTGTCATTCACTGAGGCTGACCTCAGACCATTCTTTTCCTTGCTGATTAGACCATCTCTTACTGCAGTCAGGATTCTCATTTAAAACACAAGAATAACACAGTAATTCTTTGTTGCTGGGATTTTTTGTTGGCTTGTCATTTTATGCAGAATTTTAACATTTTGCCCACGTCAAGAAGGCAGACAAAAGAAATTCAGGGTGCTACAATAGATTTTTGGGTACTGATTCACTACCACTGTCTTTGCTTATTTTATGTCACTGTAATTACAAGCTGGAAAAAGGAAAGACAACCCTCCCTCTAAAGAAATGAGAACAAGGACTGTCTTTCACTGGCACCTGAAAAAAAATGCAATTGCCCCCACATCCCTACTGCCCTTCACTGTCACCCTGCAAACAGATGCTCCTCTGATTTGCAAATCTTTCTGTTTCTGTGTCTGAAAACAATGTGGTAGTGACAGCCTCACCAGTTTCTGCCTGTTTTATTTTGCTGCTAGCAGCTTCTACCCATTCTAGTACTTTGTTGGCTTACAAGTACTCTTGCTTTTATCCCTGTGAGAGTAGCAGGCCAGACACTGAGTTGTGTACAGGACAGTCCAGTACAGTGTTCCCCTAAGCACCCTTCAGAAGAGAATTAACCACATGAATTAAAACCTACAACAGATTAGAATGTGGATTCCAGTGCTTTTTTGCAGCAGCAGTTACGCAAATGCAATTCTGATGATTCTGATGATGGGCTCAGAAGAAGTGGGAATAGGACTGAGAATTTCAAGTCTAAAAACAGAGTTGGCTGATTCACCTCTATGGGTATTACAATAGAGAATTCTCTGGTGCTGATTTGTTGCAAATTAATTGCCATTATAACTTGCCATTGGATTAGAAAAAGTAGGTGGCATGAAAGAGAGAATAATAATCTGAGACAATGAGAAAAGTCTGTGATAATTTTTTTTTCATTTTCTTTCCAATCAATTGTTAGTCATTAAGTTAAGTTAGTCATTAAGGAGAATGTTCTTGTTTACCAAAACATTGTGCACAATGTCTGAATATGTATTAGAAGTAGTTATGCTGACTTTCTCCCTTCAATGCAAAACTTTCAAAAAAGAGATGGATTACCTCAGAAAATACTTGAACATCTCTTTTTGAGGGCAGGAGAGGTGGGGGTACTGCATTTCCAGAACACAGCCAGACAAAGGAACATACCTTCCCCACAATGCCAGTAGGAATGTTAGCTACATATTTTCTATGGGCTTTATTGGCATCAATTTGTCTTAACCTTTCCTTCAAGAAAGCAGGACAGTTGTAGAATGACAGAAGATTTGAAGAAGGTGCTTGTCCAGAACAAGCATGAATACATAACCCCTGCTTTGGAAATAGCTTCAAATTGCTTCAGGATGTGCTCCAAAACTGTCAGTAGAATTAGAAACTTACTTGAAAAGGTAAGTGAAAAAAGAAGGTAAAAGACATATCCACAGCCATTCAGGGCTACAGAGCGTATGGTGCCACTCTTCTGAATTTTGTGAATTTGAGTGTGTTCTCATGCTTTCATATTTCCAATAAAATGAAAGCAATTATGCTTTCTGCATCCCACAGCAAACAATGTGCTAAACTATTTCATTATTAAAACTGTGGAATGTTGTAAAGCACAGACTATGGCAATTAATGGGAGCCAATGAGCTGGCAAGGCTGGGGAACTCTGAGAACATTCCCATGTTAAATGATGATTGATCCCCCATTTTGGGGATGTAATCTGTGATGCAACATCAATGGATAACTACTGCCTGTGAGTACGTGCTTAGATTATTATTAAGACAACTTGATGCTGTGTAGCTGTGCTGATCTTTCTGCTTGTTTCTTGCAGAAAACAATCCTTCTTCAATGTAGGAATACCATAAAGCGTACTGTGAAAATACACTCTCGTATTTTCTGTTAAATATTCACTGAACAGAATATGGTAATTGTAGTTCTGATGAAGAATGCTAGCACTTGTAAAAAATCACATATAAAGAAAAATATAATTTTTATGTTGTTGGTTAAAACATCATAAAGTCCATGTGTACCAGCAGATGACTCCACGCTGAACACCAACAGTCTTGTCTCACACTATTTTTTTTTTGTTCGTGTTGCCTTTCTCCTAGAGTGATCCATAATGTTATTGTATTCCATGTCTACCTGTGCTTAGAAATTTCAATTGTGTCTGTAAGACCCTACAGCCAGGTACATTGTGTGTTTCTAGGGGTGTTATCACTGGCGTTTTTAAAATCGTCTCTCATGGGCAACTTCTGCTTCTTTGGATATTTACTTCATGGGCTCTTTGGTCTTTGCTCAGCAAACATTTTGTCTTCCCTTTCTGGGTTCTCTTTTTGTTTTTCTTCCTCATCTCAAAGAGGCTGCAGTAGGGTTTTGGGCTGCCTTGGGGAGGATTCCACAGGTGCCTCTCCACAGTCGAGGCGCGGCACCAACAGCAGCAGAGCGGCCCCGCTCCGGCGTCACTCAGCAGCGCCCGGCCGGGGAGAGAAAGCACCGAGTGCTCCCCCAACACTTCTCCAGCGGCACCCTCCCTGCCTTGCCTGCTGTGGGGACAAGCTGTCAGATCCTCCTCTGCTGCTGGAACTGCTCCGTGAAGCTCCTGCTTTCCTGGTAGGGATCTGATGCTACCTTGGCCCTTTGTCCTATAAGCCTGAGGCTGTCCCTGCTGGACACTATCCTGGGAACGATACTTCTGGCATTTTGTATTTCTTTCTTCCCGTGGCAGTTCTTGAGCTTTTAGCAGTTTGGTATCTAACAGTTATTTACTCTTTTTTCCTTGCCTGTTGTTGTTCTGTTTGTTATTTTTTCACTTATATCTACTCATATCTCATTAATTGTTGGTGGGAAGAGATCAGTTGGAATCAAGAGGGATGTTATTCATTTTAGAGTGTCCACCTCTGTAAACTGTCTCAAACCAAGAGTGGCATTTAAAAATTTCTAGGGTCAAAAAGGCTTTTCACCAACTTGAAGATTATTAGGTCTAGCCAAAAGGGATATATGTGGCAACAGGTTATTTGAGCCCATAACAGTAGTCTTGGATTGTAACTTAGGACTGCCTTTTGAACCTGGGCTGTTCCCATATTTCTGTTTGGTTCTTTGGATTGAAAACATTTTATACTGATCTCTATATCATAAGCTTTTCATCAAGGATCAGGCTCGCAACAGTGGGTCAGGCACACGTAACTTTTAGACCAAATCACTTCAGTACTCCCTACAACATCCTCAAAGGCTATGGAAACCCTGATACTGGATCCAGCTGCCCTTCTATGAAGCTGTGACAGCTGTAAACAGATCACTCTAGCTGCATCCTACTTCTCTCCACCAGCAGTCGTAAGCATTGGCTGTAAGAGCCATATATATGCAACTGGGATTCCTACTGTACCTTGCAAGTGCCATGAAGAAAAGGGTCTCCTATTCCACCAGTCCAAGGAACAGAAAATTAACAAGGGACAGAGCAGACCTTCAGCCATACCCAGACTTCCCTTGTTCCTTGGTACATGAAATGCAGTGCAACCTTTGTTTGAACTGCATCAACAAATAATTGTAACCATAGCAGCCTAAAAAATGATGCAGACATCTTTTGTAAGTAGCCAGAGTGAGAGCAGACAGTTTAAACAAATCAAGAATATTTGTAATGCATTGTATTTGCAATTCTTTTCCAAGTAAACACATTTGTGTGTTGGGAAGCAACTCAGTTTCAAAATCAACTTTATAATACAGGACAAATTATTTCAGATTCCTTAATTCCTTAATGAATTCTTTAATTCCCCTTAAATCCAGGGGGAAAAAAAACAAAAAAGACATTTGGATGGAGATTTTTACCATTTATTTGGTAAAAATAAGCATTATTGTAAAATGGATGACATTGTTTTCAACAATTGGATTTTTTTCCTTTTTTTTTTTATGTAAAAGTAATGAGTCATTGCTTGAGCTTTTCAACTGCAGCGGTTAGTTTGCATTTCCAAGTGTCTAAAGAGAATATGATAATTAGGCACCCTAGATTTAAATCGTCCTGAGGACTATGCAAAAATGGTACAAACACAGAGACCTGATTTTCATGACCTTTTGTACCATAAGCATAAATATTACTATTGTTCTGTTGTACCTTTGGGAGGGGCGGCACAGAGTTCATGACTCAAGGAAAGCAGATTGCTGTTATGAATCACCAATTAAGTACAATGAAGGAAACAGAAGGAAAAAAATCACTTTTTCTACCCTGATTCGCATCTTTTATTTGGCAGATATTTCTACAGTAGTTTCTGGACACTGTCTTTGGCCTGTGTACATGTTTTGCAGTGCACGAAGACCTAGATTTTTCAAAGGCAGCAGCTACCATAAACATGAGGGGAGAGGACAAAAAAGGAGGGAAGAAGAGGAGAGGGGAAACAACTTCTCTTGTGAGACTGACACAAAGAGAACAAAAGTGTGTTGAGATCAGCAGCAGCAGGGTTACCAGAAAGGATAGAAGTGCCACTGTTTTTCTCCTAGCTCAGAGTCTGCAGTGAATTTGCTTTGAATTTGATAAGGGAATGATGCTTAGAAAGAAGTGTACTTCGTTATCAACTTAATTCTTCAGGAATTAATTTTACTTTGAGTTCTAGTGTTTCTCACGGCAAAACTCCTGGTGCTTTGCATCTGGATTTACCTAAATACGTGTAATCCTATCATTGTGACCACTAGGCGGTTCCTTGCATTGCTGCCTGGACCAGGCCCCGCCATGTGATGTCTGCTCAAGCTATCCAGATGTGTGGTCAAGCTGTTAGGGCTTCCGTCAAATCATCTGTGCACCATGGAATTAAAGTACCACACACAGATGTACAAATGTTGAAAGTGTATCTATAGAGCAGCGGTCCCCCTAAAATCTGTACAAAGTTACAAAAGCACAACTGAGAACAGGAGATGGGCTCAAAGGACAAGTGCACATGGGAGTATATGACACTCCATACAATAGGTCTTTTGTATCTGCAAGGTATTCTGTTTCATGCAGGCAGAAGTGTCAATGCCAGCCTTCTACCACTCATTTGTATGTATAACACTACTCATGTTAATAACAAATAAAACACTTTCACTGACAGTAAACTGAACTCAAAAGTTCACACATCTGTCCCAGTTCCTCAACATTCATAAATGTTCAGGTGCAGACGCTTGACAACAGTCAGCCATTAGCATTCTTCTGAACAAGTATTTGTTTGCATTTAACAGCTAGAAATGAGTAGCAGCATCAGAGCCCCAGCTTTAGTATTTTTCATTCACAGGGCATGAATGACGCATGAAAACCAGCAAAATGTACTACTCTCCCTGCCACCATACCCATCCTTTCTGTCTCTTCCTCCTTAAATGTACATTTTTCAATTACACTTTAGAAAAGCATCCATATGCAAATACATGTGCCTGCAAATATATTTGTCTTAACCATTGCAGAAGAAAATTATAAAGAATGTTTAGTATATGCTTACATATATATCTTATTTTTATTGATAAGGAAATTTGTTATTCCTTTTATTTCATATTGTATTGTCCTAATTAAACTACTCTAGTAAAATGTTAGAGTGGCATTGTCAACACTATTTTGAATATAACTATGACACAGTTAGCTGAAAAATAACAATTAAAAAAAAATATATATAGAAGTGGGACTTTATAAAAGCATTTCCTGTGAAAACAGTAGAAGAGGATACAGAACATGTATAGATGTAACTAAAAACAAAACCTCATAATCTATTTCGATTCAGTTCTACAAGCATTCCCTGATATATTGCCAAGTGGCCACAGAATTCCATAATCTAGACAGATTACTATAGAATTCCTATTTTCAGGGATCCATCTGATATTGTGGCAACTGCATCTCATCAGATTACAGCTACATCCAAGCTTTGTAAAATGCATCAATGCTGCAAGAGAAACCTGCACAGTACCACTCCAGTCACAGTGTCAGGCCAGCTACTGGAAGCATATTATGTAATTTTCAAACGCCATTACTTTATAATAAACTCATGAACAGTCATGTCATGTTTAAGTTTTACTGTCGACTTTTTTTTGTATCATGTGTGATGGAAGAGGGACTGATGTATTCAGAGACTGTGAAAAGAGCCTACCTAATATTTTAAGGAAAGCCGAAATATGAAGATTAGAAAAAAAAAAAAATAAAAATCGAAAACATCGCGTGCATGAAACAACAAATTCCCAGCTGGGGAAGAGAAGGAGAAGGGCGAGGACAGGTGCGTGTTTGGGTGGGTGCGCTCTTTCTGCTGCAAGCATCAACAGCTACATCTAGTGGTTTTAGGCAGTATGGACAATTTCTCTACCAAACCATATCTTAGGAAAGAATTTTGTGTTCTGCATTAAAGAGAAAAGTAAAAATCCCCTCCAGTGGAGAGCTTTGTAGCAGCAATGATGTTTCACTGAAAGCATTTTTTTTTTTTTCCCAATTCATTTTGTTCAAATGAATCTATGGAGACTGGAAGTTCTCTATAATTTTAAGTTTTGAGTTACATATTTGTAAGAGTTTCATATAACACATTTGTTTATTTTCCTTATTAATAGGCTAAATATACATATAGTTAAAATAAACTTAAAATTTTAAATTCCGGATCCTAAGATCTAAATTTTGTGGAGTAGAATTAAAGAAGTTCAGGTAATTTGCCACAGTTTCACATCTGAGTTTAATAAGAACACTTATCTATAACATTTTTTCTAAACCTGGTAGGTGTACCATGGATTAACAAAATCTTTATCCAGGCTTCCCTAATATCAAGTATCCTATCTATCTTTCAGATGCTCTGAAAGCATTAACCTCAATCAGTTAGAGGCAGACTTTATATATTTCAAACAATACTGCCTAATGATAATTGTAGATTATGCAACAAAAAATCCACACAAAACCCCTACAGTCTTTTTTAAAGAACTACATAGTGTTAGCAGGAAAAATAAACTTCATATTTATTCATATACAGTTATTATTTTGAATAAGCAATCATTTTGAATATTACCAATTCAGAAATCAAAAGCATTCATTTGCCAATAAACACTTATTAACTGAAAAGTTAAATATGAAGAAAAATATATTAACAACCCCCTAATCATCCTCATAATTAAACTTATATGACTCGACAGAGAGCGAAGACCTTTGCTGTAAAATGGCAGAATTAGCAGAAGAGTCTTTACAATTCAACTGGACTTCCAGAAGCCTGACATAACCTCCCAAGAAACTTCTAAGAATTTTGTCAGTAGTTTCAGTAGTTTAGCCGCCAAGCTCTAGCATAGATTACAATATGGCAAGAAGTGATCATGGAAGAAGAAGGTGTGAATTTAAATTGGACAAAACAGTGCAGTAAGAAATTTGACATTTTTCTTCACATATCAATTTACATTCATCAGCTGTTTGGAATAATGAACTGGCAATTTTTTTTAATGACCCACAATCATTTAATGTGGTAAGAAGAAAGAACTAAGGAGAGCTTGAAATAGGCAGAATCAATTTTATCGCCAAGGTAAGTTATTGCAAACAAATGCATATTAGACAACACTAATTAACTTCAACTGCACAGAAAACTTATTTTAGTATCTCCACAAACAATTTAATGTAACACTCTGCATAGCATAATCAAAATCTGCCCTTCTTTATTCAGACAACTGCAGAAATATTGTGATTTGTAAATAATAGCATAGAAAAGAAAAATAAATATGGTGATGGGCACCTTCTCTAGTTATGATTGCTTGCCACCACTTCTGTAAATCTGAGCTGCTTAGGAGCAGTGGGTTTGTCTTTTCCAAACTTGGTCCAGCTGAATGAAGGAGGCACATCAATAGATTGCAAGACATTAAAAATTAAAGCCCAGATTTTAAAATAACTTTTTATCTACTTTATTCTGACGATTTGAACCTGAATGGGCATATAATAAAAGCACATAAAAACTGATAGAATTGGGCACAAGCTACCTCTCGAATGGAGGTGGAAAATCAGCGTAATTTCTAAAAATAAATTGATGTAATTTTATCTTTACACTAGGTAAACAAACAGGGATGTTTAGGTCCATTACCTTGCCACAGCACCTTCTGTAGTGGTGTCTATTAGAAGTGCACCCTTATGTGCCCAAATCTGCTGAATAAGAAATAAAGAATGCATGATGGATGAGTCTTTCAAGTACAGGGTTTTTTGTAAACAACCATATGCTTACATGGTTGTAGAGAGGTATGGTGATGTGTTGGGTTTGGATATTTTTTTCTTTGAGAAACTTCTCTGTGCCTCTCCCCTTGACAATACATCAGGTAGTCCCTTTTTACTACTTGTTCTTTTTGAAACTAGTGTGAAAAAGGAGATGCTGGAGAAGAAGAAAAATAGAAAAATCCCTGTTTTCCATAATGTGTTGATTTACTTCATGTGTCTTTACTCTGACAGTCTGGAAACAGTGCCAATATAAGACGTATGGCTGTTTGAGATTGAAGTTCTGTTGTAACGCAACTCCTTGTACTTGTTTGCAATAGAATCACGAGGTGGCACCAGAGCTCAAATTTTTGGAAATGCTTGGAAACTCGTATGCCTTTTTCTAGCCTTCCACAAATTCATTATTTGTTTTGTCGGGCAAAACCAAAAGGGTCAAAAAAGCATACACAGTGGAAGAGAACCTGAATCTGTCCGATGCATGTAGCAGATGGCTGATCAGAAATTGACAGCATGCTGAATGTGACAAATAAAGCATTTCCAGCATATTTTATCAAACAATAGTGAAATAATTAGTGTTATTTGAATGAATGGTTTTCCAATATTTTTCTAAATAATTTCAAAATCACCATCCCTTAAGAAAGCTTTTCCTCGTAAAGATGCAGGGTGATTCTTCCATTTACGTGTTTGTGTTGAAGCTGTGTCCTCACAGTACTTTTTTTGCTGATAGACTACAAGCATACAGTGATGAAAATAATCATATTTCAATCTTCTTGTTGTCTTTCTTGTGACCCTTTTGTCTCCTCCCCTCCCTCCAACTTACAACAAAGCAAGGAAGCCTTTCTCATGAATTTCATTATGGCCTTTTCTATAAAGTATTTATTGGTATTTCCTTTCCTCTTGATTTCACCATTCATTTCCCCTCCATTAGCTATAAATGGCTCAGTCCACAATGAGTGGGTCACCATTCCTCACACATTTGAATGCAATTCAAACTCTAATGTATAACTTTCCAATAAAATCATATCTTACTGTCTTTCAAACATGACATTCCTGCTATCCCATGTTCACTTGATTAAAGGCTTGTTTTTGTAGGCTGTGATTAAATATCTGCCCCATCTCAGAAAAGGGATTACAAAATTCTTAAATTGCTTACTAGAATAGTGGTGGAAATTGCAGCACAATATTGCAGCACAATTGCAGCTTGCCCCAGCAAGCTTTCCTTTAGACAGTCTGAATAAGCACTGAGAAGTTCTTCCCAGTATAACACTTTTACAGCGGACTTTTTTTTGTTTTGAGATAGTTTAAAAAATTACTTTAAAAAAATATTTTGCCTTTCTTATTCTTCCTTATACTGGTGCTTAATTTATAATATTGGTTGGGAAAACAGCTGCAGAAAATTTGTAAATGTATCTCCTTAGTACAAATCTGTGGGCTCATCCCATGCTTGAAGCACAGCACCAAGAGAAGCATGTTACTGAATGGATCCCTTAGGGACTTTAAAAAACTCATTTGTCACGATTTTATGTGATACTTTCTCCTTTGATGCAAAAAGGTAAAAGCAAACAAAATCCAAACAACCTTTACTTGGTATGGTAACCCATTTTACCTTTATGACAACCTGACAAGAGTCAGCATACTTAGACTTTCTCTTACATTTCACTGCTGATGTTCTTATTAATTTGTATTGAAAACAAAGATTATGTGTGCTGGTCCATTTAACTCTCTGTCTCTATTCTTTACTGCGCAGCATAGCTCTTTAAGATAAGGATTGTCCTTCTTAATGCCAGGAAATGGCTTTTCCACCTATGTTACCATAACTGACCTTTATTTTTTTTTCTTTAGAAAATATCTCTCACCTCTTTCCAGACCTCATGGAGCCTTCTGGCAGCCAGAAGGCCACCAGAAATGGATGGTGCAGTCACTCTGTTTCACAAGTATTAACCTCAGTCCTATTTTTTTCAGTATGAAAGTTTCTGGACTATAACAGTGGGCTGCAACTTTCCATGGCAATAAATACATCAAAACGTTCAAAACAATTGTGAAATAGGCAGATGAATGGATTTTAAAAAAAAAAAAAAAAAACCCCAAAAAAACAAAAAAAAAAAGGCATCATAGGCAGATGAATGGAATTTAAAAAAAAAAACAAAACAAAACACAAAGAAACCACCTTCTGTTTGTTTAAATGTTGAAAGAAGTAGTTTTCTAATTGTTCAGAAATGTGTGCCTCTCAGAAGGGAATGCCTAGGGGTATCTGACAGACCTGCAGTAAAATTGTGATTTCTTGATACACTACTCAAATCAATCCTTCCTCTTCAAACCAATCAGTATTTGCATTTTAGAAGTATACAAAAATAGAATACAATCAAATGCAACTACTCTAGCCTCTAGCAAATATGCGTACATATAATACTTAGTGAAATGCCTTAAATGCCTGCTTAGAATGCAGCAATGTACAGTAAACATTTCAGCTGTTGCATGGTCCTGCAAAACTGTAAAGAGATAACAACTGTTTTTATATTCATAGCATGATAAACTTTATACCAACTTCTCCTTTGCTGTAAATGGAAATTCTAGGCTTTCCCTCATTCCCATTTTGAAGTTGCATAGTGAGGCTGTTCTCTCACCACAGACATGTTCCTGCTCAGACCCTCTTGCACACAGCCAAAAAGAGATCTTATGCAGATCAGAGGATTTGCCACTCTACACCCCAAAACTCTTCTCCTCCCCTTTTCTGTTAGGGGATGGAAACCTGGTCTCAGAAAAGCACCCACTGCTTTTGCAAATGGCCGATTGCTTGAGGCATTCATTTCAGTCTTTCACAATTTCGTATGAGGAAAGTTTTCTTTTTTTTTTTTTTGTTCCAATGTACAAAAATGTACAATTTATTGACTCTGACATTTAAATAAGAAAAAGACAGAGATATCGTTGGGTTTTTAATATGATTAACTTTTAAACAGGTTATCCTTACATGTTTTTCTTATATCTGGCTTACACCAGCCCTTACTGAAGTGAAACTGAAAGGTACAGACTCAGTTATGCTTAATATTACTACATTATTTTTTTATTAAGTTATTTACTGATTTTTCCTTCATACACTGTACTCAGGTAACTTAAAATTAAATGCAGAATAGCAACAAAGGATATACACAGTTACTGAATTTTATTCTTAGAAGTTTATTTGCTTAGCATAGATAAAAACTTTACAATTTTCATAAGGAATCAAGCAAACAGAAACTTGGGGGCATTCTTTCACCTTTGGTAAATAATGGGAACCAGAAATATTGATCTCATTCAGAGTAAGAATACTAAAAAAAATATATTCTGGGTTACAGGTTTTAAAAATTATACATATGCATTAAGTACCATTCCACAGAAACCTCAGTGTGTATTAGCCTGTGTTTTATATAGACAGGCAAATTTAAACAGTTTCAGCAACTGGGCTTCAGTGCATTGCAGGAACATAAAACTTAGTTATCACTTCCACACAAAGCCACCAGGATCTTTTCATAATCCCCTTTGAGTTCATCCTGTAAATAAAAACATGAAAATACCATAATTGTTAGAATAATGGTCTCAAGTAAAATAAACTTCAATTAACATCAATATATATTGATCAAACATCAGTGCTTCATCTATATTAATGAATCACTTGATCAGACACCCAGTAGCCACAGACTGAGCTGGAAGCAAGTACCCTGAAACAACTGAAGTTATTTGTATGACCTAGAAATAAAAAGGCATGCATTTCCCCAGAGGAGCAGAGGAATATAAGGCCAATAAAAATGCTGGGAGATCTGATGGCATAAGGAAAGAGGAGAAGGACAGAAGAAGATTTTTATCTACCCAGGAACTTAAGCTTTGACTCTAAAAAGTGAAAATCTCTTCCTTGACCAGTTCTGTCCAATGTTCATAAATATTAAAACACTTTGTGCATACACATTGTGTCTAGAAGGATCTCAAACAAAGGCTAACAGTACAATGATACCCAACTCACCACGGGATTGCTTATTCAGCTTGTTAGAAATGGATAATATGTGCATTAAATAACCAGTGTCATTATGAGTTGCTCTTCTTGTTTTCTCTAATTTGAATCAAAGTTTTGGAGATATATTAATTGTTTAGTGTAGCTATGCTATGCCTCAAGACATTTGGATGCAATCACCTCTTTGGAACATAATGAGGATATAATTACATACAAAATTACAGATCTCACACATAACGCTTAAGGGAAGATTAGAAGTGAACTTTGGCACCTAATTGGAAATGTAGCAGACACCAATATAGATCCAAAAGGCATTTTTCATACACATAGGGAGTATGTTCCTACTCCACAAAGATGTTTTGCCAGTTTAGCTTTCTTCAAGTCCCTCACTGCTTACATTTTCTGGCAAATACTTTGGGTGGTCAATCCCTTTCAACAAAACGCTTTGTTTAATTCATTTACTTAGGACATACGGAAAACAGGTCAAATTGGTGTTAGTAGAAGTTTTAAAAATTCATTTGCTGGAGTACCCCAAATGTCAAAAACCAATATCCAGTTGTGCCAAATATCTCCCTTAGAGCTGTCATGGCAATCATCTCCATTCTTCTGACAGGATAACTGCTTAAGTACAGGAATTTGGAGAGACAGTAATCTCCATTCGGCTCTTCCCTTCTACTGCAAGATGAAACCCTGAGACATGTACCATTACTAACAGATTATTATATTTTTTTTTGACAAAACTTTGACCTGAAAAAGGAATTTATTCTCCCAGCCTGTTGGCCACTTGAAACACGAGTTACTTAGCTCTTCAGGATGAACTGGTGATGGAGGAGCAGAAAAGGTAACAAATCTTTACTGGACTTCAAAAATCATCAGATTGTTTTGCATCTCGTAAGTCACCAGGGAGAAAACCTACCATAATGGCTTGGCGGAGAGAGATTCCATACAGATTCTTGTAGTAGCCTTTGATCTCATTCATATCCACTTCATGGCGCGAAACCATGACTCTGATGAGGTCCTTGTGCCGGGTCCCAGAACCCTATTAAAAGAAGCAAAAGAAAAAAGGTCTAAAAACAGAAGGGAAAATAATTATGCTGCTTGCATCACAGAAATATCTTTAGTCAAGTTCTGTGTGTTAATCCATCAGAATTTCTTATAGGTGAACATGCTCCTTCCCTATTCCTTCAGTATCTCTCGTAACAGGGAGCTCCCATATCTGTCTTATGTTCCCCATGAGCACAATTCACTTCTTACTGGCTACCTCCATCCTGTTGGGGTTTTTTTTAAGCATTTCTTTTAGCTGTTTCCTAAAATCAGATTATCACCTTCACTTCATTAGGGATAGCCTAGACTTCACTGCGTTTTTTCATTACATTTTTAATAGTGCACTGATCTGCATTTTCATAATGGTTTACTCAATTTTTCACATTCTGATCCTAACCAAGTCACAGGAGTCACAACAATACCTACGTACTATACTGTTACATGATCTCCAGCTGCTTCACCAGCTTGGATTCCAAATCTGCCAGAAGGATCATGGGTATCTCATTAAAGATTAGGCTTCCACAAAGTTTTTGCAAGATCTATAATTGCTGTCCTCTTTCCTTTTCATTATAACTGCTGTTTCATAAGTAGGAAAAATTCCAGTGAGCTCTCTGTCACTGTAAAAGAAACGTGTGGATGGGCAGATGCCTCCCCCTGAACACACTACAGCCGATAACTCCTCCAGTGGAAAGTCTCACATTTCAAAGGAAGGAAAGAGGCAGTGGGAGAAACACACTGAATTTTCTTTTGCAATCCTTTTCTATCACAAAAAAGGCCTAGAAACCTCTAACTAACTTTTCATTTTTCAGCTCATGAAGCACATGCTATTTACAAAGAGAAGGTTTTTTTTAGGTTACCTTCATCGCCAAATGGAGTTTTTCAGCAAAGAAAGCTGGCTTGCTTGTGGCACACTTTACTGTAAGGAAGCAGTGAGACAAGGTCATTTCTGATATACACGTAACAAGGAGCAAAAGTCTAGCAATAAAACATTTTACAGTCTCATTGTTCCTACCCACACACTCATTCAGGTACTTCTTTGTTACCTTTCTTCAAATTATATGAGCGGGAGAAATTACTTTCCTCTGTTTATTCAGAAAGATATTCAGTCAGGGAAGAGCAATTACTATAAAAACAAGACTGCTCTCCCTGGTTTACTGGCGCAAAATCAAGGAAGGTGTTGCAGTTCCCGAGAATAAAAATGGGAAGGCATTTATGCCTTCTATAGCAGGGCTGGAGGTTATGATCTGGTATTTTGTAAACCAAGTCATAGTTCATTTTTGATATTAAGAGGGATCTGATGCAAATGATTTTTTTTTATCCAAAATATACTTGACATGATATAAAAGCTAAGAATAAACAGCGTGTCTGGCTCCCAGTTTCATCCCTTGTCCTGTAGTAAGAGGGAGTCTCTGTCTTACCTTATTGCTCCTGAGCAACAGTTGCTAACCTTACATAAATATTTTCTTGAACAAAACCACAGAAGGAAATTTGTTACAATGATCATATAGTAAGTATCCTTGCAACATGAAATTTGAAGAAGAGTGGGCTTGGTTGAAAACACATTTAAAACTATTGGATTTTTGACACAAATTGTGCCTGTTCTGAAAGCTCTTTATGGCATACTGACTTCCTGTAAAAGTCTTTCTATGTTGAAAACCCATCTGTTCTCATTAAAAGACCTTTCCACTCATTCATCAACTTCAACTGATTTCAGATGTCAATTAAAACACTATGATTGGATTAAATTTTCAAAGATATTATTTAGCAAGCTTCTCAATGAAGCAGGATAAATACAGAACTGTTTCTGATCAGAGAACTTACGGCAGAAGTTTGGGTTTAGTCAGCACGTACAGTAGGTTTCAGTTTGCAGAACCACTTACCAATAGCAGTGAGGCAATTCTCAATATCACCTTTCAGCTCCAAATCCAGTGCCTTGTTCATGTCATGCTTGCTGTATTTGGTGTATTTCTGAAAGACTAAATAAGGGAAGAATATTATTCCACCTGCACTATCTTTTCTGTCCTCACTGCTCCAGCAGAGGGCTGTTTGTGGGTCATCTTTCTCACTTTCTTCAGACAGCACAGTGTAAAAAGCAGTGCTAGTGCAAGGTCTGGCAAAGTCAGCCACAGAATGGGACTTTGTTAGGATGGAAGGCTTCATTTCCCTTGGGCAGAGGTAGAGGTGGCTGACTGATTTACATACCAGAGCCTTTTGGGGGATTGCCCTCTGTCTAGGGCAAACTGGATGAGAAGCCAGACTGCAGTGGGGAGCTCTCAGAACCTGTGCCACACTGATTGCTTGGCACAGTGACCACCAGCCATTTGGGACTTCATGGAAATAGTTTTGGTAACAGCCTAAAAGATCTTGCTCATCTCTACTACGGAAAGAAGGTCAGGCTGCCAATTACACTCTTAATAATGCTTCCAATTATCCAGACCTTTGCAGAAGACATCTGAATCCTCCCTGAACTCAAGAGCAGGCCAAAAATCATCCCAGAGAAGGCCCAAGTTTCATTTGACATACCCCTTCGAAGATGTGGGTAGCTTCTCGAAGTAAGAACAGTAACAAACACACCAATATCTGTTCCTTTCCTTTTCTCTCCTGCTTCATACAAGGCCTGTCATAAAAAGAAGAAAGCAGCCAAGTCAGTATCGGAACAACAAAACTCAAACAGAAATACTGTGCTTCTGAGGGTCACAGCTTGTTAGCAATGAGCACCAGCCCTTGACACAATCCAGATCAAAACTCTGCCTACCTTACCTCAGCCTAATACAGCTCTTTCAAATAATACTTCATACTTACGTCATAATAGTACCTAGAAAACACCATGTTGCCAGGAAACATATTTTCAGACATTTTACAATCATCATCTAGCTTTCCTGGATATATTACATTCTTCCTGAAGTCAATTTTCCTTCCAGGAAAGTAAAAATCAGATCAACCTCTTCTGTTTTACTCATCTCCTCAAACCTCTCTAAGAGTAATAATTAAAGACCTCCGCAAAGCACGAACAAGAATTTAACATGCTGCATCAAGATAAACAGTACTAACTTTTGAGCTTAGACAAAATATTAATTCACTACCATGTCCAGGACTGATGACTAAAGTAAACTCCTTATGCATCAGGAATAAAAGCACTATTTCTCAAAGTTTCTTGGCTGCATTTTTTCAAAAATCAATTTGAAGTCTATCCGAATTTAAATTGTAATTGTGATATAAAATTGTATAGGTGAAAAATCAGGAAAGACTGCTGTTCAGTTTTATCCAGATTTTAGCAAAAATAGTCTCACTAATGATGGAAGAAATAAAAAGATCAGATGTTAATTTTAGAATTATGGAGAAAATTGCTGTGAGGTTTTGTCATTCATCTTGAAAGGTTCAGCACTGTAAAACAATAGCATGTCTTACATACTGCAGAGTTCACACTGGTCAATGTATGGTAGCTAATTCTGTACACAGATGAGCCCACCCTTGTCCCTAAATTCAAGAACTGTTTTATAAACAGAAGGAAGACTGGGTCTGATGCCTCTGCTTGTTGACTTGTACAACAAATGGTCTGCATGTTTTACATGAACTGGATGAGGTCTTGCAAAAACACTTCTGAAGATGGATATTGGAGCAAAGATCTGATTTCCTCCATGCAATGAACTTATGTGAACTTTGCAGAACACTATCTCCTCAGAAATTACTTCTTTATGATATTGAATCTGTGTTAGGTCTGCATTGTACATGATTCAAGTACAATCTCAAGTAAGTTAGAAGAAGTTCTGCTAAGTGCCAAGTGTGATCTTACCCTGGCATCATTGTCAGCAAGTTCATCATTCACATGAGGATTTTCACATCGATCAGCCTACATAAAGAAATGAATAAAGTTCACTGATCTGCACAATCATTCAGCTCACTAAAGATGAACATTTTACGAATGCTCCAGAGCAACTCTCTTACACAAACTAATATAAAACTGGAAATAGATGCAGTTAGGTCAATCATTCTGTGAATAAACCTGTTGTATTAGTAAATAAGTTGCTGATGGTCTTAGAAGTATGTTATCTTATTACAAAGTCCTACCTAAAAACCCACAGAAACTTTTTTTTTTAACATGAAACTACTGGCTTCAAACCTGTGGGCTCCCCGATGATCATTCAATAGACTTCTTTCAAGCTGATTTGAAAGTTAAAACGGAAAATTGAAACTATGCATATGGATGTATCAAAAATCATCCTGTGTGCAAGTATAAGCTTCTCAAAAATATACACGTACTCAAAAATCAAGTATTTATGCATTTTAAAGGGGCCTGTTTATTGGCAAGGTCCAGTGTTTGAACTCATCTACTTCTGAATGCAAATTTACACACTTTGTCAACTTTTTAACCTCCCTGCCCTTGTGCCATTATATAACTACTAGAAACATACCTTAACAGGAAAAAACAGTCAATTTCTCTAATTTTAAGCATTTCTTCTTTCTCTATTTCTAGTTAATGGACATGACATTATGTCTGTTACTTTTTCTAGTGCTTAAAGATAGCCAAAAAAGTCTAAAAAAACATAACTGATAAAAAAGAAACATGTTTTACAATAATGTTTTCTAAAATATTTGAGATAAAATCTCATTATAGTTTGTTTAAGAACAGTTTCTAATGGCCTAGGATATGAAAGTAAAACAAAAAAAAAAAGAAATTAATATTACCTAAATCTTTATTTATTGCATATTTCTCTAAAATAGTCTTGATAACACTGTTTTTTGATTATAGACTTTGTCACTCAAAATGCTTAAGTTTAACATACCTTGGCTAGAGCAACCAAAGCCTTCTGAAAGTCACCAGATGTGTCAGAGATGATGTCTTGTGTCAGATCTCTCTTCAGCACTGAAATCAAATCGCAGTTTGTTTTGAAGTCATCGGGTAAGTTGACTAGATAACCTTTAAAGGTCACTTCCAAACCTCTCTATGCTCTTTTTCAGTCTATTCCTAATGTCCCACTCAAACATGCCCACTAGAAATGTAGTTCTCTCACATTCTCTCAAGTGAAGCATTTTATTTGTAACATATCCTCTAAATCCCGAGACGGGCTGTGAAATTGGAGGTTAAACCCAACATGTGCCAAAAAATTTCTTCCCCAAAGGTCTTGTGCAGGGCACTGTCACTGCTTGTGAAATACAAAAACCTTTTTCTGAGTCTTTTTCTTTTTGGTTCTTATTTCTGGCTGTTCTTATCAGCACTGAACCCCTCTCCCAAAAAAATCAAACTATTAATATAGGCATCTAAGAAGAAATGTCTTGGTAAAAGTTACTTCATGGTCTCAGAAAACAGGATTTAATTTGACAACACAGTAAAATCATAAGAGAGACAACACATTTAATTTTTTCTTCAAATATTTTCTCCCTGTAGTTCACTGCTTGCTACTACAGGTATCTTTTTATCTTAAAATGACAGCCAAGGTTTAGTTACAAAGGAAGTCAAGCAGGTAGGATTCGTATGCATCCTAGATATTATCTAAATGTGTCACTCATTCCATGAAACACCCACAGTTTCAGCAGAGGTGAACTGAAGAAAAAGTTAAATCCTATTCCTTCACTACTGGGATCTACATAGGTCAGCAAAAGTCACCATGACCTCACCCCCCAGAAATTCTGTCAAAATTTTGTGAGGCTTCATTTGCCTCCATTGTGGTAAGTTTCTCCTAACAGGGATTGAGTCTGTGACTTTAATGTGTCTGCTATAGAGTTAATACTTCTTTCTTGCTCTGAATTACCTTCCTTGTAGTATCTGTGGGCTTCTTTGATCTCTTTGTTGCTTCTTGAGGCCAGAATCTCAATTAAGGTATCCTCATCAGTTCCAAGCCCCTGATACAAATGACCAGATTTTCAGAGATATTATTCAACAGAGCAAACTAAAATTCTTAACAGGAGTAAGATGAAAATCATTGCCTTGACTTTGACGGCACCACAAGGAATGAGAAACAAAAATTAAAAAAACATTGTGCTTCCATACAGTATTGTAATTTCAGCTCTTTTGGAATTAAATTTTTATCACATTTAATATACCTGTACCCAAAGGAAGTACTTAAGGGATCAAACAGCACACATAAAATGTAGGAATGCAAAATCTATGAAGACAAATACTTTCTTCCGTTTCTGCTTTCTATTATGTAAACATGTATGTAAACACCATGGCTTCCATTAGCAACCAGTTTTCCAACCAGAAGGCAGAAAGAGTTTATTCTCACAAAAGAATATCCTGCGACTCTGAAATTCAGCAGAGATTACTGTGTCTTTTTCTCATAAACTGAATTACCAATACAGATTTATTTTACAAAATAAATTTAAAATAAAAGTAATATACAAACCCTGAAATCTATGTCGGGTGTCATTTACAGGCCTTAACAATAAATCATACTCTCTAGGAAAGGCTTTCTCTGAAGATTTTGCCTTACCTTCATAGCGGATCTTAACTCTTCAGCATCAAATTGAGCTGGAGTTTTGAGCAAAGCCACAACAACATCTTCTAGGTGGCTTTTCAGACCTTTTTTCATTGCTTCTTCTAGACTCTGTTTCAGGAAGAATAAGAAGTACAATAAGCTAATGAATGGTAAAAGTGCAGTTGCTCAATCTTAGTCTACATCATTCCTTTAGCTATAACAGAAAGAATTCATGAAGCCCTACTTCACGTTTCAAATTTCTCACCCTTGTATTAATCAAACTGTAAGGCAAGGTTTTCCAGTATTCAGCAAGGTTTTCACACACTGGAGTTCAGCTATATTGAATAATTGACAGCATCAGAAGATGGCTTAAAATAGGCTTCTTGTTTTTCTAGAGAAGGTAATGCCATGTTGCTCTTACAAATTTGATTCAGTTGCTTATCTGTGTAACGCTTGACTCCATCATTTATAGCATGAAGGATAGAACCTGAAGTGGACATATGTTTTATCACCCTAAACAAAATCAGAAGTCCTGAAGATACAAGCTATAATACAAATCATCCTACATTTAAGGGGGGATGGGGGACGGGGCAGGGAGGAATCAAAAATCTGATTTATTCTGCCACCTATCAGTACTCTTATTCTGTTTGTATTGAGGTTGTAGCTGTAAGAGTCAGAACATCAACCAGCTTTGTCAGGAGAGCTAAATAATGAGATCTCATATCTGATAATCTAAGAGAATTTTTGTCCTTGAATCTTTGACTTTATATTTTAATAATTCAATAAGAAATTATTTAAAAAATATAATTTTAAAGCTGGAGCTTCCCCTGAGGGAGGAGAGGGCTGTGAAAACAAGCGATGTTGCCTGAACATAAACAGGAAAGCTAGGCTAAAGTCATGTTTTAGACTTTCTGAGCTGGCCTTTCAAAGTTACACTCAAAGGGATTCCTGTCCGAGGAGCAAATGCTCAGTATGTCTGGTATACCAACGGTGAAACTGTAATTTCAATTTAGAATTACAGGCTCAACAGGAGAAAATCTTTGATAGGGAAGAGTTAAAGCAATTTAAACACCTTCCAGAAACATGGAAGTATGCAGTAACTTCAAAGCTTCTGAGTTACAGGGACTAGAAGTTTTACTATTTAGAGGTAGGAGAATTCCACAAGCCAGTCCCTATACCAGCGTTGGTATATTTGGGGAACACGTTAAGGTCCTACAACTCCCCTATCCTGTTCAGTATTCCATCTTTACTCATATATACCACGAGAGCCAGCAGAAACATTGATAATCTAGGTGTAAGTTTAAGCTTGGCTTGAATATACCGTACCTTTCCTTTAGCCTGCTGATAGGCAGCCTTGATCTGCTGACGCTGAGCATTTGTTCTTTTAGTCAAGATGTCAATGATGGTGGCTTCATCCACACCTATCAATCACCGAACAAAATTCAAATATATTCAAAATATATGCATGATTTAGTCAGTTGTATTTTTTCATCATTACGTGTTTTATGTCATATTGTGATTTCTTAACCCACTCAAGTTTAAGTGAAAGAAAAGTTGTAATCATCTGTGGACTCACAGTTAGTGCTGTAGTGAAGAAACAAAATAAATTTATCCCTCTAGGACACAGAACTTTCATACACAAAGTCTTAAAAACCCTAAAAAACCCCAAACAAGCAGAAATCCAACCAAAAAAAAAATAAAAAAAAATAAAAAAAAAAAAGCATACTCAATCTCAGTCAGTCAAACTGAAAAACCTTTTGAAGTACAAAGTGCCAAATGAGAATTTCATTAAATTTACATTAATGAATTCATTCAATTTCTTAAGTTGCAGGAAGTTAATGGAAATCAAGCCAAAAAGTATTAGAATGGTATGTTACAATGTTTATTCCTTCCCCAGAAATTAAATTTTTGCAAGCCTTACTTCAAAATATTCAAGCAATATAGCACTAGGTTCTGAAACTGTAATACAACATCAGGCTATCAAAGAGTCGAGACTCTTCACCAAGTGGCAAAATTCAATATGTTGCCAAGCTTTAAAGTATAGGCACCTTTCCTGTTTGCCATTGCCTCTTGCTCTGATATTTTATTCGGTGTTATCCCCAAAATTTCCTAAAGAAGAGTCCTAATGTAGCAAGTTAAATATTTACTCCTCTTACCCTTTACAGTAAGAGCTCTGTCCAAAGCAACAACATCAGCTGACGGATCAAAATTAGGGTATGACTGTACTCCATGGATACCTTTTGCACTTTTCTGCAGAGAAAATAAAAAAATAAAAAGAAAAGTTTTAAAATTGCCTATACCAGAGAATATTTTTGTAAAGAAGCAGTTTTGGATGCCTAAATAAACTACACTTGGGACTCCCTATTATTACCAAGGAACATAGAGTTTAAAGCTACAGAAAATTTAACAGATCCAGTAACAGATATGCATTGGATTTATTACTTTCACAACTCTTATTTTAAACAGTAAGTATTTCATATTTTGTTTTAAGTACCTGAAGACCTATTTCTTGGTGTAATTTGGATCGCATAGACATATGCTTAACCATCATAACTAAGAAATTATATTTTAAAGGCACTAAACCCACAATTAACCCCTAGCGGCACAAACACCTCTTGCATTCCAGATCCTGGGGAAGAGCTCAAGCCTAATCCTACAAGGAAGTGGAAACTTCTTGCCCAGCTTCTTTGAAACTTTAGACATAAGCCACTGTTTTGACAAAGCATTATCCTCTAGCTGGTTTGGTGAATCTGCTCCTAGATGGACACTCCCTAGTAAATGCCTGAAGGCTTCTGGGAATTGTACAGAAGATTACACACTTGCCCTGTGCCAGCAACATGACAATGAAGTTGTTGGTAGGACCTATAACTGTCATACTTCTACTCCTTCAATTATAGAAGTCTACTTCTATTCCGGAAGCTTTAAAATTCCCTGAGAATTTCTTGCATGAAATATTTGTACAAAATTTGCATTGTTCTGATATCTGGTGATATTTTTTTTTTATTAGAAGACACCAGTAGTTTAGCTAGATGATTCAGAACCACCTACATTCTTCTTCTTGATTCAAAAATTAGTATTTTAATTTTTTAATCCTTTGCTATTAAAGTAAAATACCTCAAGGGCAGGGTTTTATGAGTACTTGGTTTACATACAACACTTTGTATTGAATCTTGTGCACTTCTAGCATCTGATAATTAGATGTTTGTCTCCCTACTCAATTGTCTCACTACGAGTTTTAGGAGAGCAGACAGACTGCACACTTAAATCAGTCTCTTGCACGCTTTTCAAAGGATCGTTGTGTCTTGTGTGCTAAGTCAACAAAGAAGTGGGGCTGTCTCACTGCCTGTTTCTCAATCTTGCAGACTAACCTTTGTACAGTGGTTTCCAAGCCAAACTTATCTACCAGCAATACAAAATTCTCTGTAACCACCATAACCAAGAATGTCTCAGGGACATGGGAATGGAAGGGGGATAGGATGCTGGAAGGAGGATGGAGCCAAGGGTTTATGCACAAAATGCTGTGGAGTCAAAATTTCAAAATTCACAGGGGTCTACAGCA
Organism: Malurus cyaneus samueli; assembly: GCA_009741485.1. NCBI lineage: Eukaryota > Metazoa > Chordata > Aves > Passeriformes > Maluridae > Malurus > Malurus cyaneus. The sequence goes on along the minus strand of CM019236.1, from coordinate 58,249,048 downwards.
GAAAGGTTTTATTTACTAAAATTTCCTCTATATAATTTTGTTTAAAAAATGTAGGTTTCTGAGGGAATTCACATGACTTCACAGTGTACTGCCTTACCTTTTCTTTCTTTTCAGTATCTCCACCTCATTACCAAAAAGATTCTCCATATCATCCCAGTTCAGTGACTCTTGACTCCTCACTACCACATTCCTCCCCTCTAATCTATAACACAGCTCATTGTCTGAGGTTTTTTATTGCGTGCTGAGGCTCGTTCCACCATAAGCATGTGATATGAGAACTAGAACATATACTAGTGACTTTACTTCCTCCTTTACGTTCCTGGGTTCCAACTCATGGCTTCCTACACCTCAGCCAAAGACTCCCTGTTTTTTTGGCACACATCATCTGTTCTTACATGTTCACACAACTCAGCATCAGACAGCTCTTTTAAAGAAGCTGATTTGAGTGGATCAGTGACTGGCCACAGGGAATTACAGTTTAATCACACCAACTAGCTCTGCTGAGGAATTGATACCTAGACTGAGAGGTGCAAACAGGTGAAATCTCTAATCTCACAGCAGACTTTCTCGGTATATAGTTACATTACATTATACACTGCAGAAAAATTTGGCTCCAATTATGATCTGTTGGAGTTTCGCCATTGTTTTTCCTCCAATCACATGTATGAAAGATGTTTAAATGCCTTTAAACCACTTGTAAGAGTACAGGAAAATAATCATGGCGCTCTCAAAAGTTGATAATACTCACAATACAGTCCTGCTCCTGATTGTCCATGAACCATGCCTGCTTCAGAAATTCCGATACCATAGCCATGTTGACAGAGTTTCTGGGAAGAGATGCATCAAGTTACAAACCATTTCTCTACATTGTCAATACCAGGGCATCTCAAGGCTTCCTACCCTCAAAATCATTTCTCCAGCACTATGACATGCAGTGGTTAGTATCCCACAGGTAACTGGCCTGTGCTATTGGAAACAGGTAATTTTGATGTTTCACAGGTGGAGTGATGCTCCACAAGGGCTTGCTCACCCCTACACTCTTAGCTGCTTTCAGAAGTTTTAGGTTAGAACAGCAGTAGTGCTATTTACTTACAGCAATATGTTAGCATTAGCAGTGACTTACAAAGGGAAACCAGTTAGTCTGTCTTTCTCATTAGTTAATCTATCATCTATGCTTGCTTAGTTTGATTATTCTGAAATTCTCTGGTAAACAAGTGCTCTTGTCTCATAATTTCTGTGGTTGGAGTTATTGTGTGTTATGTTAGGAATAAAGATATTCCCTTGTTAAATACACTTTCATGTAGTTTTATTTTTACTACAGGTTTACTCAGCAAGATGAGTAAAATTGGAGTTTTATCTACAATCATTTTTTATTTCTTATGTATTTCCTACAACATCTACATAATACTGAAGCATTGCCTATTTTAAGAAGAAAAAATAAAAGCAATTTTTGCTTTTTACCGCACAAAATAAAATCCACCCAGCTTTTCCACAAGTCATTATGCAGAAAGGGTGAAAAAAATGAGTGGTGATGTGACATTAAGTACTCAAAAATAATGAATAGGTTGCTTCATAACAATATCTGTTGTTGGTGTGAGGAATATTCCATTTGCTAACTGATATAGTGAGGGAAGAGGAAGAAGAAATCAATGATTTATCAAATAAATTTTCTTAGATTTTTTTTTTTCAAAAACACTCTTCCTCAGCAAACTCTAGGGAAGACTTTGTTTTAAAGCATACATATAAACAATAACTAGAGATAGCATTGCTGAGTAAGCCAGACTGACTTTGAAACTGGCGTTGAGACAAAATTCTACTTGCAGTCTTGCAGTACAGACCACATACACAATTATAAGAAATTATGTTAGTTATGCTGCTAATACATCCCCTCTGTCCTGCAGGAAGGGCAGAGAACAGTCTTTTGAATCGATACAAGCTTAGGACCATGGAGTGTAGCTGCAGTCCAGCTTTTTCTTTCTCTCATAGCAAAACTGTGAGTCTCACTTGCATGTTCAGCAGCCAACAGAGTGACAGCTGCCTCACACAGCCTGCCTGCAGCTCTCCTTACCACCCTTCTCCAAATTAACAGCCACATATACTTCCTCTTCCCCAAAAACTCTTCCATGTTTTGCTTCCCTCAGCCCCAAGGGCATAAAATTTAGTTCTGCCTGTGCTACCAGAAAAACTGAAACTGATTTAAAATCTGTATTTGTATGTTATTTGGTCTCAGCTGGATAAATAATGGACAGAATGCTGAGTCAGATTTAAGGTCCGGCTTTTATGACCTGCTTTTTATTCAGGATCAGGAAAGCACGTTTACATCACAACTTCAACCAGCACTTTTCTCAGGCTGTCAGAGTGACTCCTGCACCTCACTTTGTACTGACAGAAATTAACAAAGGCAGATGAAGCACCAAGGTGGTACCAAGGTTCTGCTGTATTTTGTAACAGCACATAAGAAGGCCATGTGCAGCAGGATGGAAACACTTAAAAGTCTCCATCCTGGGCACACTGAGTCATCAGCACTGACGTGTACGGGTCTGTCTGCTGACTGACTCATCCACAGGGCACAGAACCACTCCAAACCACGAAACAAGATTCAGGGCCCCAGCACCACATCTGAGACAAGGTGTGCATGGCCTGATCAAGTTACACCTCTTAATGAGCGCTGGCTTCAGGAAGCACTCCTAACAGATCCATTTCTCCTACATATGCCCACACCCACCCCTCACACCCAACTCTAAAGGTTTTGCTGCACTTGGGGCTGGCTAGAGCAAAAGGCTACTAGCCTACACTAAGTTGGGTTTATTAAGCCTCTAAAACTTCATGTCTTTTCTGATTTAAATTATACAGTAAGAAAAAAATCTGAGCCTCAGTAACTTATATCAGTATTTTTTTCTTTTGAAATAGAAGTTAGGGACATGTAGATCCCTCTATTTCCATCTAGTAAACAAAGAATGCAATTTTAATATAAGTCAAAATAGGCAATGGTTCTTGAGAGGAGCTGAGGACCTTAGTCTGCTGGAAAAAGCTTAGCAAGGTACAAAACCAGCTTACATATAAAATTCTTCTGCTTTGTAAGAAACTATAGCTGATAAGAAAAAATAAGACAGGAATCTAGGAAGACAGCCCCACTGATGGAAGCTATGTCTTGCCCAATGCTTTGACTCCTGCTACTTTCAAATGCAAACAGATCATGTAAAAAATACCTAGATCCAGGAGGGATATATTCAGTCCAAGAATTATTTTAATACAGTATGTAAAGGACTGAAAGAACAGATGGCTTTATGCCATACTTTTTTGTTGTCTGCTTTTATGCTTAGGTCAGCAAGGTGAGGAAAAATAAAAAACCTGTGCTTACTGAGGGGTGCAAACAGAAGGGACTACAGAAAAATGTGATGCTCCTTTCTGCTTACTCTGCAGGTACTTATTTGAGAGTTATTCCATTTAATTAAATATTGTCCAGGGTAGGTGGCCCATTTCCAGTCTGGATTGTATAAATGTCCCATTAAAAAAAGGAAAGAGGTTCAAGAAGTTAATGTCTCTCAGCTTGACAAATACTTTGGGTTTTATGCATTTTATAATTCCCAGTTGGAATCCAGTCATCCAGACTGAAAGCCCTAACTGTTGTTTCACAAAAATTACTGCAATGTTGTTTTCTGTCTGGCTTAGTGCCTTGAAGACACCCTTGAACTGGACCTATCAAAATTTTTTAAGGTTTTGAGAATTACCCTATTAAAATATTTAAAGGCAGAAATTAAATTTTTACACTACAGTCTGCATCAAATAACAGCATTTTCTATGTTTATTTAACCATATTGTAAAGCATGTCAGATATATCATCTCTGGTTACTTTCAATACCAGGATCTTGATGTAAATTACAGTTACAATATTCAGTCAGAAAAACAAACAGAAGATAGTAAAGTTCTATGGAAAGATTAGCAGAACAAACCCCAGATGATACAGTTTTTACATGACTTTGTCAAGTTTAGTCAGAAAACCAGGATTTTGCTCTTGTGTTTCTAAAGGATTGCTTTGACTTCTAAAAATTTATTTCTAATTTGATTTGTAAGAGATTTGATTCTCATCAGCTTCATAAGCAATGACTCCTCTTCAGTCCTAAAGCAACAAACTATTGTTGAAGTAACAACTGTTTCTATTTTTTAGGTTTACACACAAAATGGTAGTTTTCCAGGAACTCCAGTTTTACTTCAGGTTTCTACAGCAACCTATTAAACAGTCAAAGAGAAAGTATATGAAATGGCCAACTACAAGTAAGTTTTCTTTTGAAGTTTTAATCTTTTTTTATTCCCTTTATTTAATTCCATTTAATAAAAGCAATAATTGTCCAAACCCTTGTGAAAAACGTTCCAAAACAGAAAGAATTTCTCCTGTCCACACCCATAATTTTCCTTGACAGCAAGCTCAACCCACAGAAAGTTTGCACTGGTCACTTGACCAAATTCAGCACACAATTCTTAAAGTGTGCTGGGTCTACAGAGATCAGTAATGAACTACAAAATCCTACCTTGCTCCTCACACACACTGCCTTGCAGAGCTGCACAGTCAGGAGTGAGGGAGTGGAGGGCTCTCAAAGTTTTTATAGCCTGTGCAGGAAACCCCACCTAGCAACCAGTGTTTCCAAAGCCCCAGCAGTCATCGGCAGCAGCTGTATTTGGGTGCCACCCAAAATGGAGAAACATTAAGGGAAAAAAAAAAAAAAAAAAGAGTCATTGCGAAACTATGCGCTGGCGAAATTATCTGCAGATTTCTGAAGGGAAATGAGCAAGGCATGGTAGCTATCCCCTCCTGCCCTGACCGCATTCCCTGCTTCAATAAATGCCCATAATTCTTTTAGGATCATACGAGTAAATGTTAAGAAAACTAAGCTTGAGTTACTCTTCATATTTTGACATGTCTAGTACCATATCAAAGTGAATATATTAAGATATATTTTTGCTCTGTGAAACTTTGAGAGAAAAAAGGGTGAAGAGTCAAGGCAACATCCTCCTTTCACTGAGATCTGGTGGCTATCAGCTCTGCTTCTTGTGCTTGTCGGCCCATGGCAGAAATGGCCCAGGAATAAAACATTTCTAATGTTTAATATAAATAACTATTTTTTTCTTGAAAAGAAACACCTGGAAAATAGCAGGCTTCATACAAGGGCAATAATTGGCACCTACATAATTAGAAAGAGGTTGAAACAATCAGATTAAATTCTGACGTTCAAAGTGAAAGTGGTTTGCACAAGATAAGAGTATATCTGCTAGAAGTGGCTTCCTTGCCAAGCCAGCCAAGCACAGCACCATGCATTATCATGAACAACTCAGATTGGCTGGAACGTGATGCCCAGTGAAGAAATACCTCTTGCTGGACCAGAAATGTTGCAGTGAGCAGTGGACCTCCCAGCAGACTTTCATCCTCCTTTCTGCTGACTTGCTGCAACACAGTATGTCTGATCTGCTTCGCATGAATGTTCATTAAGTGCAGCCTGCCCGTGGAACCTGTGTCTAGCAATTAATTGAATGAGAAAGAAGAGGAGCTGACTGATGGTTATTATTAGAGAGAACCCTCACAAACGTCTCAAATGTAACATAGCACACACACACATGCAGGTAAGATTCCAACATATCTTACATCTTCCTCTGTACCCTAGTGGGTGGTGCTCAGGGTAACCTGATCATCACAGCCAAGGGGATCCCCATGCCATCAGCCTAGGGGCAGAGCATCCAGGAGTGCTGGAGGAGACAGTGAGCAGGCCACCCAGCCCGGGGGTCTGTCCCCAGCAGAGTCCTCAGCCCTCACTCCCCCCTTAGAGCGGGCTGGGACTGACGGTGGCACCCAGCCTGTCGGCAGATGGCCTGTCACACTGCCACCCCCAGAGCGGTGCCAAACACCCGGAGCTGGGGCTGCCTGCAGTGCCCACCCCAGCTGTCCTGATCCTGATCCTGATCCTGGTGGGGTGATGGGAGAGGAGGGACTGCCAGACTTTACCTTGCTGAACCCCATGGGAACTCTACTGGCCCCCAGGGTGTCGCAGCCCACCTGATCCTCTGACAGAAATTTTCTCCTACACTTCGTCATTTCCTTTCTCCCTGTGCATTTATTGTATCGTTTGACAAAAGTATTTCAGATGTTTTCAGTAAGCTGAGTAATTGAAGGGGCCTTCCAGCTGACAGTGATATTGTGAGCAAACTTTCAGGTTGTATTTTGATTTTTTTAATTAATTATGATGTGTGATGTTCAGATTACTCTAGCACTCCTGAATTCCATGCCAGAATAACACTAGCACTCTTATTTCCATTGGGTCAGGTGCTGGCCAAAATTTCTCTTTGTATTTTTTTTTTCTGGGACTGTTTCCCTTGTCTCTTAATGACCATGGCTAATGGTAGGAATCAACAGGCCAATTATATGGTAAACATCCCTCCATGTTGATTCTTTTTTCTAGTATAGTTCTTCCATAATCAGATTATTATCCCATTTTCATCATAATAGTTATTCACCTCCAAAAGTAAATCTACTCTTTTTGGTTAACTTTTTTGCAGTTAAACGTTTTTTAACCAAATGGATTGTCTTTCAGGCCCATGTTTCCTCCTTCCAGGTGATCTCCCAGGAAGGCATTGTGCTACTACTCGCTGCAGAAGCTGTTTGCATTTGCTTTTCCTTCCCAATGGGTGTATAGATGTTGACTCACTCTAGTCCTGGAGCTCAACTGAGTCACCATCTGCACTAGAGTGCTTTATTGTACAAAATGCTGACACTTAAAGAAATGCAATTTAATTGGATGGAGCTGTTAACAGTTGTTTATTGTTAAGGTTTTAACTGCTACTCCATCATTTGTTTCATACAGCTGTAACAGCTTGTGTATTGTTTATTGTTGAGTTGTCATGATTTATTCAGAAATGAATAAATGCAGCAACTGTTGTAGAGGCTCAAATGTCTCAAAAATGACAATATTAAATATGTTTGTTTACAACATTCAATGTCGTATGGAATGTAGTTGCTGCTGAGAGAAACAGAAATGTTCAGTAAAAATAGAAAAGAAAAACGATCACTTTTGATAAAGTGACTGATATGGCCATGTTAAATATTTCCCTTAAGGCTTGTAATGACAGCTCAGTTGGGAAGATGGAATTTCCCCAAGCAATCCATCCTACACAAAATGATAATAAAATGAGTCAGGAGTTTTGTTGGAGGTTGAGAACGAGCTCAGCAGCTCTTACATCTATTTCAGAGGCTGCTACCAACCGGCTGTAACTCTGTTTATTCCACCCAAAGTGACTTAAAGAAGAATTAAGGTAGAGGAAATTTAGGAAATTATTATTCTACCTAAACAAATCCAAAGACCCCACTTTATAAATGATCTTCATATTGCCTTCAATAAATCATAAAACAGAGCTCTACCTCTTTCTCACCAGGACAGCCATCCATTTTGAACTAAACAATAGCAATCCAGACCCAACTGGAGTCAGCCTGTCTCATCTTTTGCACCTTGTGACTTCATTTATCTTCAGTAGCTTTTTTATCCACTTCCTAAAAAGCTGAGGAGAAACACATTACTCAATTTCCTTAGGCAGCCAGAGTCTGCAATGTAGCACCTGTACTCTTGTTTTGGGCAACAAAGACAGTAATATCGATGACACAGCTCTAAGGGCATGTATGAGTTACAGCAGGCCCACTGAAGGCAGTAATGCTTCCAAGAATTTATTCCAGACAAAACACAGTATTTGTACTTACACATATTTACCAATTCCTGTATAAATCCTGTTTCAGGAAGCATGTCTCAGTTACATTATTCAGAAAAATATCTTTCTTGCATATTGAGGGATAGGGCCTTCTCAGACCTTCGTCTTTAGTTTTGACATAACAAGAGAATAAATTCCAAATTCACTAAGAACAATTACACTACTCATGAGCACATGGTCTGCATTATTCAAGTGGGGTCCATCCAGAGTCAGGTTGTGACTATGGATATCCCTGTGATGCTAGGTTATGGGCTGGATGACTTCAAATCTAGGCACACAACTTCTTTTCTAGTTTCATGCTTAAACATAAAAAAACATTCATCAGATGCAATAGGACATATTAAAAACTGTGTGATATCTGTTACGGCTTCTCTGTTTTATTTTCATTAATGTGTTATTTCCCATTCAGCCCATGTTTCAGCTCTGAAGCACTTTGCAAGCTTGTAAATGGGGAAAAGATTGGGTAACATGCATTTGTGTCATGATACTGATTCAAAATAATTCATAAATATTTTTGAGGAATGTTCTAACAGAGATTAATTGTATTTGCACCACATAAAATACTTAACACCTCTACCTTTCAATATGAATTTTCATTTTGTTATTGCCTCATGAAATACTGAATTGGCAATAATTCTCAGGCAGTAGGAATTTCATGCTTTAATCAAACATGCATCTGCTTCTATAATCAGCTTTAATACTTACTGTTATCTTAGTTGCAGTAAATATCTTTCTGTAAGTCCATACATTTTTAGAAGTAAAATGGGATATTCTGAGTCTAATGGTAAAACATGGCTTAGCTATCCTGGAGACAAAAAATTTTAGTGAACTGCCCCCTACATAAAGAAATAAAAATAGCCCATCCTTTTGTAGAAACAGTTAAAGTAGCTCCATGAGTAATCATGTCTAGGTAACATAATTTTGATGATTAGAAATCCCATTCAGTTTAAATTAACTGAAGTTTTGCCACTCTAACCAGGAATCCATCTTAGGAGCACAAACAGAGAAACACTTTCAGAAAGAAGCTTTTCAATATTTCTGCTTTCAGACTGCCTTCCAGACAAAAAGCCCTATTGCTATGTGCCAAAGTAATTTACATGAGGAAGATATGAACCATATAGAAAGCCTCTAGGAAAAAAACTGTGGAAATCCTTGTTACATCTTGCTCCAGATCACAGTAGAGCAAAACAGACTTGTTTGATGATGAAGTTGTGACAAAAATAGCAAATTACAGTGGAAGGTAAAATTCAGTGCCCTGGGGAAGGTGCTAAAGGGACAACACAAAGTGGGAATGCATAAGGTTTTTACTGACCTGTGCAGTGTACAATGCTAATCAGAGGGTGTAAACAATAACAGAAGAGTCATTTCAGGGCAATGGAACATGAGTGACTTTAAACAATGGAACTGGGTATCACTGCTGTGGAAAGGTCAGTGCCCTTAATGGAGAAACCCTCCAAAAATCCTCCCCAGCAAAAGAACAAACCAAAACAAGAGCATTGGTGGGATATCACAACTGATCTAAGGACCAAGGGAAGTGAGCAGTCTCCTCTAGTGAAACCAAACTTTAGGATGAACAGTCCTCTAATCCGTAATAGACTGAACTCTGCTGCACAATTATGTTGTAACTTAAAAGAAAGAACAGACAGCCTAATTAGCAAAAATTAATAAGTAGGTGAGCCACCTGTGGTACTGCAATATGCAGGTTAAATTTAGCCATCTGGGATTTCCCAATTTATTTGGCATTCTGAAATTGATTCTTTGAAGCAGCTTTACGTCTACTGACATTTTTTGTCTTCTTTTCCTTTAAAGAAAATTAGTAATATAAAAATTTACAAATATGCCTTTAGCAAACTTTGCTGCTTTAGTTGTTTGTATGTTGAAATACATACCAGTGATTGGATCTATTAGCAAAAATATCCAGGTTAAAAATCTCTTATTCTCTATTTACAATGAAAAGCATCATGCTCTGAATCCTCAGAAACACTTCAGTCAAGCTGATATTCATTCAGAGTAGCATAACCCTGACTTAGGGAAGGACAGTCATAAAATCCTGAAGAAACTATATGTTCCATTCACTCTTGTAATATGTTGTTTCCATCATCAGTGGGGATGGCTTGTGGTTAGGATAAGTTTATGGAGACAGCTTGGCTGTCACTATTTCACGCAGTAGCTTACCTGCCAAAACTAGGAGACAGAACTAATTTACAATTAGTCACTGATTGCACAACTGGTTTGCTTCTATGGAGCATTAGAATAGTTTAATCTCAAACAAAATGAAGCTTTCCATGTATCTTTCCCTCAAATCTTCACAAAACCAATGTACTCCTCGCAAAAAAATCTAAAATGTGCTATTCCATTTAAAAAAATATTTTTTTTCTGACTTCCTGCATTTTATGCGAATTTTTTACCTCTATCAAAATAAAAGTTTATTGTTAACTTTTAGCAAAATAATTTGTATCCAGGAGATCTTCTACAGACTTCTGTACTGTGATGTTGAAAAAGAATTCTTTATTGTGTTTCCAGCTAAAACCCTGGAAACTGTTCTTTTGTTTCAGTTTTACTCTAGACTGGATTACCTCAAGATTGTTTGGGAAGAAATATTGCCAGAGCACAATGGGTGACGTGGTGCAAGTCACAGTTAGTAATGGGAAATTTTAAGAAGTTTAGGCTTGTTTCAAAGGGAAGGAGCTCGGTTCAAGGCATGTTTGTATTTGTTTTAATTTGTCCCATTATGGAACTGCCTAAAGGTATTGAATCACAGCTTGATTTGCATTTGATTTTCCTCAGAGGAGAAATATGCAAATGCAACATTTCGAATGTAGTCCAATTCTATATTGGAGTAAATTATTTATCTCTGGAGCTGCTATAAGTTTCTCAAGAGAATCAAAGCACTGGGAATATATGAAAAGCAACATGAGACTCCTAGCCATAGAAATTTATCTTCATATAATTATGCATGAAGTATTATGGATAACAAAATAAAAGAGACAAGAGTGGAATATTCAGTCCAAATTATATTAATTTAGGAAAAAGACATATGATGTAAAAAATTACTTTAGGGATTTTTGGAAGGTTGTTTTAAACAAAAGTAAAATTAGCAAGAATACTAGCCAAGATAAAAGTGCTGAAAGGGATGATTTTGAGATATCTGTGGCACTACCAATCTGTTTTACTGTGTTTGTTTAATAGCAAGCTCTGTCACATTGTAGTTCAAGACTGGGACTACTACACACTCCTTAAAAGATTAAACAAAACAAGCAACACTACAGTGAACATTAAAAAATTGAAGTGGGAACCTAAAATGCCCTATTTAAGTACAACTGGGAGTTCAGTATTTTCTGTTGGCTTTGCCGGTTTCTACATTTAATAGTAGTTGCAGCACTAATATGTTTCACATAATCGGTCAAGTATGTTTTTATTTTTATAAGGTAGATAATATTTAAAATAGGACATCCTTTGTTCAGATGGTTGATTTTCTATTGCTTCTTTCTCTCCTTTTCCATTCTTTATTCTTTTTTTTTTCTGCCTGTGGTAAGAGGAAGGAAGACTAAAATGCCCCCTTATATTTTTGTTGTCATAAAAAGAAAAATCACAAAACAGTTCATTTTTTAAAAGAATAACACTCTCTCGAAGAAGCCTTTTATATAGGTCCCCCTATCATGCTGTATTCTTTACTTCCTGGTAAAGCTATAAAATATTCATATTAGCACAGGAGAGATAATAGTCATAGTAATTATGTTAGTTGCGGATTATTTGTACAATGATTCACAAAGAAGCAGCTTCCTGGAAACCTACAGTGAAACTGCTTGTTCAGTTGGTGATACCAAAAGCCTCCCTTTTGTAGTACAATCTGAAGGCAAGTTCCTGGTTTTAGTCCTTTTTGACATAAGGGTGGGGTGCACAACAATAGCAGTGAGGCAGAAATCGTGAGCCACCGGTCTCACCTGCCCAGGCTGGATCACATCCGCCTGCAAACCTTTCATTCTGTATTTTATTTTACAATTGCCGAATAGTGCCTGCTTCTTCCTGTTTCTGCTGTTATTTTGTTCATGGAAATATAGGAATACATCAGAAGTTTAGTGCTTGGAGTTATTCCAAGAGAAAAGCATATTTGGTTTACAGTTCAGAATAACCTGCCTGTGTCAGCCGAGGCCAGTCACAGCATAATGGTATAGGCAATGATAAAAGTGTGGGCTTGTTCTGCCTTGAATTGGTAGAGAAGGGAAATGGCAGTACAATTCCTTGAAAAAATCATAAAAAAGCAGGTCAAACTTTGCTCTAATGTAGTAACAGCTTCATCTGGAACCGTTTAATAACTCACTTTATATGAAATTAGAGCTGAAATTGTGTAAAATACCACTTAGATCTCTCTCAATTTAACCACTGCTGGAAGTGGAGCAAGAGAATAATGTTTCACATTCTTCCATCTGAAACAAGGAAGTGCGGAGACTTGTAAAATATTTAAAAAAAAAAAAAACCTTCTTGTAGGTGTTTGTGCTTTCAGACGTATAACACCAGCCTGTATTTTTTTTTCACTTATAGTTAAGTTTCCTGCAGCTTTGAGTTTCATCTAGTAAGTTTTAGTCTGCTGGCAAAACAGACATTGCCTGCCACAGGAATCAGTGAGAAGAAACCTGATCCATATCTGTTTTACTTTCTGCAGGTATCTTGTTGCCTAGTGAGGCTCTTGCATTTTTTGCAGGTTAAATATTTATGTACACAGCGTGGGAGGCTTTCAGAAAATACCAGAAGTTAACTCTCATCTCTTGGGAAACCCTGAGAAACAGACGGATAACCATGGATGAAGGTAATTATTTAGGAATTAGTATATCTTTAGTAGAAACAAAATATGGTTTTGTGTGTTACATTATGTCACACAGCTATTGAGAGTGGAAGGGTGGAGCCAGGCCACTATTGTATTAAACAAATCAAGCGAAATGTGTGAAGAGGACAACCACCTGTTTTTCAGCTTCTCAGCTGTGAAAAAAGTTTGAGGAAAGAACTCATGGACATGAAATACACACAGAAGGAGTTAAGTCACTTACATAGCAGAAAGATAACCACACGTGAATGAGAATAGTTTGAAATACAGCTACTTCATTAAATTAGAAAGCTGTCTTGCTAACCTAGGAAATGTGTGTTCAAATGTTAGAGATAAGTTGGAAAGTTGTGTATGTGTCTTCATAAACATTTAGAAAAGTGTGATAAATTAAAAGTCTAAGTAAAGTCACTGCAGATTTTACAAATAGTTTGTGATTTTTTAGAAAAATAGGGCTGAGTTCTCACAGTTCAACAAGTTATTGAGTATTTTAGTCACCATACTCATGTCGTTTCAAGAAATGAAATCTTTGAAGACGAGCAAGAGAGATTGTACAAGAAAATCATCAAAGAGCTGATGAATGTGGCTTCTGGTGAAAGTCTGAAAAGTGGGATGATGGTCTAATAATTTTCAGACTCTTCAGTTATTTCTCAGAATATTCAGAAATCATCAGTTTGATTGTAGGACAAGAAGAAAAGAACTTAAAGAGAGAATTTCAATTGGACTTCAAACATGTTTTCACTAACAAGTGATTACAAATGGGTTAAGTAGGTCCTGATCTCTTTTTTACTATTATTTTATTAAGGACTATTTATTTTGGAAACTTAGATCTTTGCTCAAAGTCTCAAGTCCCTGCTGCTTATTTCTTCCCTGAAGTCTTAACTCCTGCTTTCCAAAGAAAAATTAACCTGCAAGGCAAATAAGTTTTACCGGAGGATTGTGCCTCAAGACAGAGAGGAAGATGTCTCAATAAAAGAGAAAAGTTATGTTGCAAAAAGTTGTGGGTTTCCTGCCAGATTTTACACAGAGGTAACCTGTGTCCTAAGCATGACATCCTCAAATTGTCTTTTAATTTCACTTGTACTCTTAAAATTATTTCTGTTATGTAGAATATCTCTTACAAAAACTCTTGTGATACACATTCTAATGGGGCTATATTTTAGCGCCAGCTGGAAACCAAGGTTGGGGTCTCAACAATTAAATTTTTCTGCCTCTGCAATTGTTGACAGTTTAAGACTTTCCTTAAGTATGGGTTTAGGATTAGGATAAGTGAAAGCAGGAGGCCAGATTCTATAATTGCTTTTCAGGGTGTATAATTAAAGAATAAATGAACACTTATGCAAAGCCTATAATAAAAAAGCTAAATGGTTTGTCTTGCTCCACCTTAGGGAGCAGGGTATTGAAAAGCAGAATGAGGTAAAGATGAGGACTATTTGCAGCTTTTTGTGTCCATAAATCATGGGGGAACAGTGTTCTCTTACCTCATTTTAGGGAACTTACTAAAGCCTTCCCACACATATTTGTAAAAGCAAACGTTATGTTTAAAATTTAAATAAAATAATAAAAATTAACATTAAATTGCCCTGATTTAAAGATGAATAGCACCATTAGTGGAGCATTGTGGTCTGTTTGCAGTCTCGGGCAGCTGACTAATTAATGAGCAAGCTGGGAGTACCATGGAATCTCAGGTCTAGCCAATATGAAGGATTATGTCGCTCAATAGAAACAAAAGCACACATTATTTTCCAAGGAAATTTAACTCTAGATACTTGCATTTGCTCCAGAATTTCTGCCACTTATTGTATGAAAAACATGCCTTTATTTTTACTTTCAAGAGGAAAGATCAACAAAATACAGCAAGAAAATCTTTGCTGTCTGTGGTAGCATGCTATTATTAACAGAAATATTAACTGATGACATAGATGTTTTGTTCCATCTTGGCAACTTCTTCAGTGATAACTGCCATATATTGTCCTCTTCTTGCCAATATACTATATATATTTATATTTATATACTCATACATACTCTGACTGACTGTTTAACCTTCACACCAGAACTGAGGAATAACAAGTTGAACATGTTTGATTGTCAGCTCTGTTGGGCAATAGAACCAGGCAAGGTTGTTGCTTAAGGCAGTGTAACCTGAGAATGTTAGAGATAAAAATGTGGTTTGACCAGCCACTGTAAGAAGAAAATTATTGCATAATGCATTCCCATCTGGAAAAGAACGGTGTTGTAGCCGTGTAACCATGTAAACAAGCCTTTACTTGTAATACACTGTCCCAACTAATTGCTAAATCACTTTCAGGGATGAGATGGAGTTAATAAAAGATATCTTGCTGTGAATCTTCATACCAGCTGATACCAATGTGATGCAGTGCTAATGAGGAAAAGATAGACTTCTAAAACAATCCAGACAGTAAACAGGAGAGGAAGCTACTACTCCATCCACAGACAAGAGATGAGGCTTCAGAAAGCCCATATTCCAACTCAGCTGTACTGAGTTAAACTCAGCCACCCCACATTGCTACATTCCTGCTTCTCCGAGTGATCAGTAGCCTGGATACAAATGACAATTTCCACCTTTTTTATAAGCAATAAAGGGGAAAAAATATGGTCTTGCTTGTCAGGACACTGCGAGAACAGTAACTCTCTATCCACATCGAGTTTCATGCTCCATTTTCCCCATAACGAAGGAGGAAACACTGCCTATGTGCCCAAGGCGCAGAAGCAATGGTCTTCCCCTTTGCTCTGGCTGCTGGAAGGAGCCCTTTCAGGACACTCCCACAAACCCTGCCCGGGCTCTCTCACACTGCTGCTCTTTGTCTGGCTTCAGAGCACAGAGGGTGGGACGGGCTCTGTTCAGCCCGCTGACACATTATTACAAGAGAGCCTCCTGCGTGCACTCACACCATGGGTAATACTCATTAACAATGTAAAGAGAAAGAAGACAGGATTTTTCTGAGTTGTGGAATTTGTCTTTTAAGTACCAATTACATGCGATGGGGCCCTGCTTTGTTGTAGATGACTCAACATCGGCCTGCCAACGGGAAGTAGTGAATTAAATCCTTCTTTTGTTTTGTTTGCATGCAGATCTTTGCTTTACCTATTAAACTCTCTTTAACTCAGCCTATGAGGTTTATCAGTTTTATCCTTCTGATTCGTTCACTCATCTGTGCAGGGGAGTGAGCAATCAGCAGCATGGGGCTGAGCTGCTAGACAGGCTTAAACCTCAGCAGAAGCTGGTATCAATCTGAACATATTCTTCTTCTGCTTCTTTGGGTAGTGCTCCTTACTAAATTGATCGGGAAAGTATATTAAAAAAAAAAAATCAAACTGTGGTGATAGTGGGGGGAAGGATTAGTTAAAACAGGTTGATCGTTGTTATACTGCATTTCTGAGCTACATTTCTCAATCTGCCACAGGAAAACTTTCTATCAGCTTCATTAGCTATATAAAACTTCAACTGGTCCATTTCAATAACACTTTTGCTTCTGCAAGTGTAACATTCAGGCCTTTTCAATGAGCACAAGCCAGGTTTTTAAAGGTTTTAGCACTTTTTGTGCAATGTTGAGAAGCAGTGAGGAGTCCCAATGCTAACACCCCTAGCCAGACAGCTGAAATCTCTGCAGTAATGTGAGTTCTGTTGCTGAACTTAGAGTAACCTACATTTTCATTCTTATGAATGTGCTCTAACTGCTTCCCAGAAAGCCTGTATTCATTTGTATTTCATGTTAAAAATCAGGTATTCAAGTTCTTCCTGGCTGTTCCGTACACCTTGAAGAGCTAGAAAAGCAGCAGACTTCTTTATGGAACTTAGAAGTTAGCAATGTATTAAAAAAAACCCAGACTTTTTTCCTAACAACTATCTTTGGTTTCTTTGAAATTTAACAAGAAAATCTTTGTCTGGGGAAACAGAAATTGATCACAACAAGAGAGCAAATATTTTACAGATATCCAGAGAAAAATGTTGGCCAAGAGTTGTGCCTTGAGGAGTGTGTTTGATATGTGCTTTTGGATGGAAGCTGCATGAGACTTGACATGTTTTATTCAGGATAAATGGTGAATTCTGATTACTTTGTCTCATGGACCTCGATGTTCTTTACTAATTCTGCAAAATCCAACAGTCAGACCAAGAAGAAATCACCAAATCATATTAGATTTCAAAAGAGATAGAAAGACACAAAATTAAAGGTTTGCTTTCAAAAGTTCCTAAGAAAGTCACCCAGGTTTAACTAAACTGGCTGACAGTTTGCAGTATTTTAATCTTAAATCCATTCTGGGGTGTGATGTTACAAATCTGGTCTTGTTTCACAGAATTTGTTCTTAAGACTCACAGCTGGATGTCTCGTCCTGGTAATTTATTGAAAACAGATATGTTGCTTGTTTTTCTAGAAGCATGGGTGCAAAACGTTGACCTTTCAGGCTGGCAAGTCCCCAAAGATTCAGTAAGAACTGATCCTGACATTAAACCACAGGCCACCATGCACTCATCTGTTCTTCTGCCAGGCAGTGTTACTGATTATGTAGAGGACATAAAGGAACATCCCTCGTGTGTGGTTGAAAGTGTTTTGGTGGAAGACACACCTGAGGAGGGTAAGTGGTGGCTGTGCCTCATATTCAGAGTGAGATTGTACCTCACTGCTTACAAAAAGTATTAATAGTAATATATCTGTATTGCAGTGTACCTGAAGCAGGACTGCATAAGCATTATAGTCATAAACATTGTCATAAGTGCTGATACAGCTTGAATATGGAAAAAAGTTAGTGTAGATTAAGTGAAAGGGTTCCTGTCATATTTTAGTTTTTAGGTTATGGACATGATCTTCAAACTCCTTGTGTACAAGAGATGCATAGTGGCTTTGTACTGTTGAAAGCTGTCATAACAGGACTGCAACTTCTAAAACAAAATGTTCAACCTCTCTGAAAACAGTCAAAAAAGTACAGTTGTAGTTATTCATAAATAATAATGTGTCTGCTAGTCTGTGCTGGATGCTTTCATTCTAGTTGTGATCTGAGAAAGGAGAGACCAAGAGAGATTTGAGGAGCCTTATATTTTAAATGAATTAAACTGAAGTTTTAAATTTTAAATGTTACATTCAAATTTTAAATTAAACATACTGAGAGTGCCCTTTGAGAACAGCCTGACCATGGCATTGAAAAGAAACTGAGAGAACTGTCACAGATGTCTCAACCCTGGCACACCACAGAGTTCTGTGTGAGATAACTCACACGAGTGCTGTGAAATGGAATGTTCAGTAGTTCTGAACCATGGACCCTCTGCTCTTGGCCTGCAAGCATTGGTGGAGTAGTGGCTAATTTTGCCTGAAGTACAATTATATGATGTGAAGCACTGCCAAGAGTCTCCAAGATGGTAGAAAGAAAGCAAAATGTGAACCAAAAGGATGTAGGTGTGAGAGATCAAGTCTTTTAAAAAGTAGCCATTCTACATGGAATGTGTGTCCTTCAAGGATATAATTCGCAAACCAAAACCTGATATTTTTATATATGTGTAGTATATACGTATACTGTATAAATTTCATGTATATCAATGAAAATAATGATTTTTTTTTCTCATTTCTCAATGAATTGAGAAAAAAAGAATAGCTTGAGCCATGGATACTCTTTTCTACATGTATTTTAGTTAAGCATCTTACAATTCATCACACTGGATCTTGAAAAACAAGACTTTTAAGGCTGTTCCTGACTAGGATCTGATGTTTCCATCTAGTAGCTGGACAGATTTTTATCCTGAAATGGTGCATCCCCTTACAATATAGGTAGTAAAAGCAATGTGCAGAGACAGATATTTGTAAGTATAAAATCACTGCAGTGTATAAATGAATGAGTATTGTGTTAGGAGCTCAGGAAAGGTATGCATTTAGATTTCTCCAGTGCACAAAATTTCTCATTTTCTGATAATTGTTTTGACCAATTCAAGGAGTCAGAAGACTTTTCAGACAGTTTTCTCTTCACCACGAGCAAACAACAACCTTGAAGGTTTTGTGGCGTTGTTTTTTTTCTCACCAGGGGTGTTGCATGCATCCAGAGTGCTCATAATAACCTGATTCAGACACACCTCGTGTAAAAATGTGATACAGCCCCATCTTAACAAACACCAAACACACACACACACACACACATTTTCCAATATGTTGGGCAAAATGCAGTTTATTTTGCAATTTTTCACAGAAGATGAGAAAAAAATCCAGAATATATCCTGTGCATTCAATATCTCTATTTTCAGGGTCAGGTGGAACGACTCAAGTCTCAAATAAGTCCTCACACATCCTTCTTATGCTTATGCCTTTCTCAATTATTTCCCAGTCTCTCACATTTTGTATTCCTTTTAATCACTTAAAACACATTTATCAAAGAGAATAAGTGCAAGAATGTCAATGATTTTCACAATATTTTAGCACTTGAATTTTATTAACAGGTGGAGAGGGAAACTCCTGGCTGCACAAGCTTGGAATGAATATAAACAAGTGGTCATTTCTGAATTCCCTGATTGGATGGAGTGAAGACAGAACTAAAGTAAAAGGTATAATTACAAAGCAAGTATTATTCTTGATTTCTGGAACACATAATACTTGAAACAAAAGGAGGAGGCTTGTTGTTTTTTCCCTTCTATGTGAGCTCTGATTAAATGAAGTTGTTTGCTTGGATTTCCAAAAAAGTTCCTTAGCTTAGATATAAACAAATCACTATTCTAAGTACTTACATCAGTGGTTTTGACCTTATGCTAATTTTGACCTGTTCTTTAATGTTGATACTAGGTGGAGAATTTAAGAATATTTAAATAATTTTTAATAGGAAGTCAGTATTAATCCAGAGAGATGTTATTGGGGGGGGAAAAGTAATTTAATGTTCTAATTTAACAAAAGGAAGATTAGAAAAAAAATTAAATGTGTATCATACCATGATTAAAAAATGAGTCTATCAAATGCCTTGTAGAAAGTAGTTTCTGAGGATGTAAAGTGTCCTTTTAGTAGTGGTAAAAGCTGGTTTTCTTGAGAGGCAACATGCTTCTGAATGGTTTTTTAGTTTTTTAGTTTTAATTAGATAAATATAAGTAAGTAATGAATATCAGAATATTCAGGGACAAGAAACTGTCAAACAAGATAAGAATGACGAGGGATCAAAAATGACAAGTCAGAGATGCTGTATTTCTCCTCCTAAAAGTCTATTTTGTTTATTATCAGAAAAAAAAAAATAAAAAATCCAAAACTATATTTGATGCCTCTAACAAAAACTTTAAAATGCAAAACATACATGTGAAGTTGCTGTACTGTGGTTGATAAAGTAAATTTGGTTTTACATTAGATCATTTTGCCACGTCTGGTGTTTGTTCTGATGCCGATCACAAAGCAACTGAGTTGGAGGAATGTACAACCAAAGTGCCATATATTCCCTACAGCTTAGCTACACTGCATATCACCAAGGTAAAAAAAACCTACAACAAACACCCCTATCCCTCAAAGAAAGCCTCCAATGGTTGAATAGTTTACAATATTTTTAATATTGACCATTTCATCAACATTTTATTTTCTTAGAATAAACTAGATGAATTGTCATAATCACTGTCATTGTATGAACTCAGTGCACACAATCTTTTTGCCTAGTAGATTGGTTTTTTAATTCGACTTCAGAAGCCTGCATTTAAGTTTTGGATATTGATATAAAAATGCAAACATTAAAATCACAGTGCCATCTTAACTTAGATGAGATAGTAAATTGTTTAAATGCCTTTCTTACATATTCTGCATCACATTTTTTGATTGCTGGAACTGGTATTTGACTAGCAGTGTGAGGTTTTGTTGCTGTTACAATACTTTTTTTACCAGTAACTGGAATAATTCTCTATTTTATACTTAGCCATTTTTAAGCCATCATTTGTGTGTGTTTGTCTATCTATGTATACAATAAATATAAATATACATATATCCTGGTTTACTGGTTTCATTGCTTTATTATTCCACTAAACAGGATCTTGTATTCTTGTCTTTTATTATGAGTCAAAAAAGTTCTTTGGTGACTTCTTTTTGTACGGGCTACAGACTGCTGAGCTAGCTGTAAGACACAAGTACCTGAAGCAAATTACTGGGATGACTCAGATCTCTGTGGGTGATGAGAGGGATAAACCCACCTGGATATTTCCAATCTTCTCAGTCAAAGGGAGTTTTCTGGTGTCTTAGCCTTGTGATTTTGTCTCTAAAATTCTTCTACTTCCAAAACAGTTGTTTTGAGTAAGAGTAAATAGAATAAATTTCAAAACTGCATTGCTGCTTTGTTACTTTTAAGTCGTTTGAACAGTGATAGTGTCAGACGATAGAGATTCCTCACTCATAAGCCTTGTAAACTGCTTGTAAATATTCATAAAGATTTAACCTGTCACCGTAGGTCCATGCTAATAACTACAACTATTTTCAAATAATGCATCATCCTCAACAAATAATCTGAGATTTTATTCTTTTTGTTTCATTTTGGTTGAGCTACTCACTGCCAGCAGAATCTGCATGATACAAAGCTTAAATGAAGAACTGAAGGCAAGGAAATCTCTGGAATAGCTCTAGATTTTTATAATTTATATATAATTCACATTCATTACTGCTGTAATTGACTAAGTAGTATCTGTTAATCTCATTCATGTATAGTGTTGTCAAATTGCACCTACCAGACAAGTATGTCAAAAAAAAAAGGTGGACAGCAGAAGCTAGGATGGACCTGGTGGAATTTCCTTTTGGTGACTATTATAAGTTGGATCAGAAACAAGATTAATTAAACAGATTCACTGAGGGACCTGATATAATTTAAAGCTTGGTTCATTTGTTTCATTTTGAAACAGGAAAAAAGCTCCATTTGTCTATCCTTTTATGTGCCCATGTTTGATTAGTCCATTACAAATGCCGATATACTAAAGTTACAATCAATATTGTAGGATCTCAAATTACTTAAATAAATACAAAATAAAATAGAGTCTATTCTGTAACCAGTTTCCTTTTCTAATTCTAAAATGCAAAAATGCAATATTCCCCACTGCTTCCCCTGTTTCTCCCAGTTATAACCTTCACAATGCTATTCTTTTTCAAGAACTTTAGAATGTTTGTAATGACTATGTCTTCCATATTCAATATAAATCTCTACATTAAAAAGGAAAAAGTGGAGTTTCAATACTAGGACCCAAAGAGAAATTCCATTTCAAGTCATGCACAGATTTTTATTTAACAGCACAACGTATTTTCTATTTATTGAAGTCTGGAAGTTTTGGCCTGCAGTCCTACTGGCTTTTATCTGTTTCCAAGATCCAACTCTTCAATTTACTGCATCTCTCATTTTGAGAAATGTACCTCAAAGTTGTTTGATAGTTCATTACAACTGGAATTGCTGGTGCTCTGAGTTTGTGATTTCCTTCATCTTCTACAGATTGTAAAGGACATGGAGCAAATGAAAACCAGACACATGAAGATAATCAGAAAACTAGATGATCTAAGAAACGAGAAGCAGGTAATTACTATGGAGCATTAACATTGTTAAGTTATACCATTAATCAAAATGATACAGAGGGATAAAACATAGTTCATTCACAATTACATCTCCATTCATGTACCATTCTCAGCATCTGTATATAATGTCAGTGTATCTTGAAGTGTATTCCAACCTTATGAAGTCTGGTTTTACTTTTTGTCTGGCACAATGGCAGAGATTTTTCTAAAATTTGTTACTAAAATTTTCTCTTAATCAACACTTTCCTGTCATAAGTGACACCATGGTTAGAATATTTGCATTCATGTAGCCTGTGCCTCTCAAGAATTGTCTGCATTATAAAGGGCCGTGCCAAGGTATATTTCCTTCATGGGCTTTTCCTCTGTGGGTATTTTTTGTCTATTTTGTACTCAGCTTGGCTTTAGCCTTGCAATATTTTGTCAATATAGTTTACAGAACAGCAGAATCTCTTTACCTGTAAACTTCTGAAAGGTGACAATAAGGATCCAGAGGTGCCATTCCTGTGACCACAGCTCCACAATACCTCACTTTACCCAGTGGAAGTATTTCTTTATTCCATTAGTCAGTAATCCTCCCAAAAGATGTAACTATCTATATAAGATTTGCCTGCTTTGTTCTGGAATATTTCCTTGCAGTTACAGCTAAACCTTTCTGTTAATTTGCCACATCATTCTCCTTCTCCGATCCAGAGTAAGACACACACACTTAGTTCCTATGAAGATGTGTGTTTCCCACACAACTGAAATTTATTCTGGGCACACAGAAGGAGGAGATTAAGGAATTCCTCTAAACCCACAGAAGGGAAGTAAATAAACACTGTTGGCTGTCAAGTAAAATCAAGAGAACTTCCTGTACGCAGTGTACAAACTTTAGATACCCTTTGGTGGAGAACAAGGCTTCATCTTATTCTCAGGATTCTCAGTTTTCATGTCTGCACAAGCATTGTAATACCTCTCAAATCTATTTCTGAACTTTGGTAGGAATGTAACCCTGGCACAGTCACATCTTCCACTTCCAACTGACTACAGATCACTAAAGGAAGAGAACCAGGAAGAATACAGATGCATGGCAACAGACAACTGCCTGCTGGGCACTGATGCAACACATCTGTAATGATCTTCCTTCACAGAAGCTCTCTCATTTTGGTTTCTGTGTGGGTTTTTTTAATGCTACTTCCAAGCTTTTACTTTCTGAGCTAAGTTCAATTTCTTTAAAATTGTTTAGCTATGCTTAGGGTGAATTCATTCCAATAGGCTCTTAGAGAGGCTTTGGTCTTTATTTTTGCAGAAAAACACATAATATATATATATTATTTTAGCAGTAAGTTTTGCTTCAAGTCTGCAATGAATGATACTACAAACCTCCTGCAATCAATAAAAAATATTTGCAGACAATAAAAAGACATTGAAAAAAGAGAACCTGTTGTGGAAACTGTTTTCTTTATCATGTCTGACTTTCTGTTCTCTCTCACTATATACTTTCTCAATTATATTTTGTCTTAAAGGAGGAGGCTATAACTTCCATAAAGAAACATTATAGTGAGAAAATGAGGTGTCTGAAATCCCAGTTAGAAGCTTACCAGCAGCTGATGAACAAGAGCAACACACACTGGCAAGAAACAGTTAAGGTAATCAAGTATTATTGTTTTCACATGGGGATAAGCATGGCAGAGGTTGCTGGAACCGGCCTTATAATTAATGCTCTCTTCTTGTAGACTGACAGCTAAATGAAGACACACAGTTTGTAGAACTGTTTTTTTAAAATAAGCTATGTCTTTCTCCTTCTTGGGATGAATAAAGCCTTGCACAGTATGCTTCCAAACCAATTTTCATAGCTTGGCTTAACTATGCTATACACTTAGAAATAGCTTGGCTTTCATGAAAATAAAGTGTAAAGGATATTCCTAGAATATATAGGAGGTGTGCTGCCCTTTTGGTAATTACGAGGTATTAAGGTTTATCCTGTTCCTCCTGTTCTGGAGGAAAAGGTTCAGAGTGTTCAAGCCTTTAGAAAGGGTCTTTAGAATCAGACTACCTTTGGCCACAGATAGTCATTGCTAAATGAGGAAGTTTTAATTGTTTTTGAGCAAGATCTACAGGCCTTAGAAGCCTGGTCCAACTGTAATAACTTTTCAACCTATGAAGCAAAAAACCTCAAACTTTGCACATACCTGAAAAATAGTGTCGAAATTGTAATCTCTTTTGCCTTGTTTTACTGCCTTCAGAACCTGAGGGAAAGAAACAGACAACTGACCCAAGAGAAGGAAGGTCTTCTACACCGCATGAAACAACAAACAGAGAACAAGAAAGAAGAAAAGGTGAAGAAACATAGTTTGTGTTTTCACAGTTTTCATAGTTTGTGTTTTCTGTGTATGTTCAGAAACATAGTATGTGTTTTCATAGTTTGTGTTGTCAGAGAGTGTTCTTGTTTCCAGCGTGTGCTGCTGGCCTAACTGTCTGCTAATGTCTGACATGTGCATCTAAATCAGTTAAGATTGAACTGCTACATACTTGCTTTCTTTTTTTTAGAGACTCCATGTAGATTTTCAGCCTTTATAAAGCAATGAAGATGACATATGCTGTTTTGTCTTACTATATTTTTCTTCCCTGTAAAAACTATTAGATGCTCATTTCTCTAATCCACATTTTATGGGGGGTTTCATAATAATTTAAATTACAGTACAGCACATTGCTTCTTCTTGGTTTAGCATTAGCATAAAAATCAACAAAACCTCATTGTCTGAGATTGCAATACTGAATTTCAACAGGCTGACACAGCTGCAAAATGACCTTATTTGGTAGTTTTAGAAAAACCTGCTAAAGTCCTCAGGCTTCCAAATCTGTCTGTATAGAAATTTCAGCTTATTAAAAATTGAACAGCTGCATAGGTGTAAAAAAAAAAAGTTTGTGGTTTCTTTTGACAGATAGCATTGGTAAGCATGCTCGGATATTTTTTATTTTCTGCACAGGATTCTGTTCTGTCCCATATGTGCAACTCTTCCTTTAATTTGCAACATTGTACTCAGGAAGATCTTACCCCACTTTGTGGTGGGGAGTGGCGGAGAAGGGAAGGGGCGGACGGATCTGGGAGGCAGATTCTTTTGTCGTTTGCGAAACTGAATGCAGATTTTCTGACGATTCTGAGTGAAGAGCTCAGGCAAGTTTATAGTTTCTTTCTTCAAGTGACGTAGCACCACTTCCGTTTAAATTCTGATGGCAGCAGTATTTAATTTCATGAACTTCACTTTCCAAGCACTTTGAGCTATGTCTCCCACTATAATAAATACCCTATGCCTTACTGGTAAACTGCAAGAAAATTGTGGGGTTTACAAATTTGTTGATCTAATATTATATATGAAGAACATGTAGCCAAGGTATTACAATAAAAAGATAGAAGGGATGAGGATAATATGTTCTAAAGCTTGTAGGAAGAAAGAGTATTTTCTTTTACGCCAGATATGCTGGTAAGATTTGGCACACACAGCCTTTTCTTCTGGGATGCCGTAGGAATGCTTCCAGAAGCTTTTGTTATTCAACTGTTTCAGGAGAATCAATAATTTTTTTCTCTAATGTCATTTCAGTAATGTGGACAAACTCTTAGAAAAGCATAAGCATAGGACGCCTTGGCTCAGCCTTGTGTGAAAACACTGTTGTCTGACCAGTGTATGGTTTATTTCTGTATTTTCTTTTCAAGTGATATATAATGCTATTACCCATTGTGTAGGTTTGTACACATCAGGCAGTAACATTATTTCTGAATTATTGATTATTCTCCCCGAGGAAATCTAATGAAAAATGGTAGAACACTGATTTCCTGCTATTCATCTGTTCTTGTCTTGCAGGTCTGGATTCTAGAAAATTTGTGTAAAAATCTTTATACCCAGCACACACTGAGTGAGTGTTTCAGGCAGTGTCTCTTGATTTAGTTTCTTTCCTGCTTGCTTTTTTGTTTACAATGAGCCACATGCCAGCTGAAGTCAATATAATTATTTCCATTTCAATACCATGTGTGCATGTGAAATAATAATAGAATGTTGGAGCTACAAATACTGCCTGTAATGACTCCAAACTCCTTAGAACACCTGGCCGATTACAGTCACCATAATTATTCAATAGATCTCTTTCAACGCCTGTAGCCTTCCCTTTACAAATGTAAAGCACAAAAAAGCATGACTCCTTTATCATTCTTTGAGTTTCAATAAATTAAAATGAATTATTGATTATAAAAAGTTATTAGTGCATGATAAACTCTTGATTTTTAAAAGGAGATAATTTCACAGTCACAGTATTGTGGAAGCTACAAATGAGAAACACTGAAGTTATTCTTACCTGGTTTTCTATTGTTTTTAATTCAGCTTTACAGGAACTGCACAACATCAGTCTAAAGGTGGAAAGATTGCATGACCTCATGAATTTCCAGATAAAAATTCTTCAGCAAAAGTCAGAAAAGGCAGCAGGAGAAAATTCAGATGTGTCAGAGGTATCATTATTAAAAACAGAAAAAGTGAGCACAAAAATGGAAATTTAACTGGTTGTTTATGGGATTGCTGCAAGCCTTTCAAAGGCAATCAGGCTGATTCTAGCAAAAACTGAAGCCAGCCTTGGGCCTAACTGATAGTAATTGTGGTGTACAAATATATACATAACTTGAGAATGATAGATTTATGATGAATAATTAAAGCATCACAATAATGAAACAAATTTGTTGTTCTGGGAATCACTGATAGAGTGCAGTGGCTGTTGTTAAGATAGTTCACAGTAGAGAATTTGCTACAAAATTCTTTTAAGTATTTAAATTATTAAAACTTTATTCTGAATGTTGAAGCCAAACAGGCCGTCTAATCCAACATTTCTTTTGCTTTGCTCCATTTCCACTCAATCTTCTCATTAAACTCTTGGTAATTTCATATGAAAGCAATCAAAATCTCAATCTTGTCTTAGTATATAAGAATTATCTTTGCTGCCTCCAGGTAGCTAATGAAGAAGGGAAGACTGAATGGTTAATGGAAAAGGGATATCTTTGGCAAGCACACACCATCCTGCAGGAGATACAAGAATCTTTGCAGAAACGAGAGAGGGAAGTCAGTGAGCTCCTACAAAGTGAAAGGAGATTTAACAAAGCAGTGAAACCTCAAATGACAGTGCTAATGTTCTTGAAATGTCTTATCAATATGGTAAGAAACCAGTAAAGATGAAAATTTATTTAATGGGTTTTCTATAAAGTTAATTTTGGCCAAAAAAAAAAAGTGCTGTTTTATTTATTATTGTTTTAGTCTTAAAAATGGCTGAATATTATTTTGTATGCATTGATTTACAGGTAAGATTTTTAGATTAACACGTGAAATTAAAGAACCACAAATACCTACTGTAAGCCTACAGAAAATTGATTAGACAAACTTGAACACACGTTAATTTGCATGATTTTAAAAGATAAATTAATGAGCCATGAGAATGGTATCATGAAGAAATCATGTTTTTCTAACTTTTCAGCTATTTGAGCTGCATGAATTACAGATGCATCAGCTTTAGAGGAAATATGATGTAATTTTTGCTCCGTATTAGGTTCACACCATATACTGTGATGTCCCTGGGGCACAAGAATGCATCCATCAGCTTATCAGGAAGAACGAGGGTGAAAGGGCTGATCAGAAAGGAGTCTTCAGTAATGCTCAGGCTGACATTCTGTCCTATGGAGTGTTTTATGGAAATGAACTTACAGATGACAGAAGGTATATTGAATAGTTAATGAAACAAATTTAGAAATGACACAGAAAAATAAACAGCTCTTTTCACAGAGGGAAAATATGTTTTAAAGAACACTGTTATAATTTTCACGTCTATTTATGGGAAGAAGTGTTAAAATAGGGCTTACATCTATATTAGGAAAGCAATAAAGTAACTTAGAAATATCATGTATAAAAAGCAGAAAAACATTTTGGCTTAACTTGTCTATGCAGGTTTTATCCCTTGTATTATAAAATACGCTGAAATAGGGAGTGTAGTTGGAGGCCTGTAGCTGGCAGTGTCCTTCAAGGTTCAATATGGGCCAATATTGTTTAATTTATGTATCAATGGCTTGGTGAAGGACCAAAGCGCATCTGCTGATGACTGAGCTGGGAGCAGAGGATGGCACCACTGCTGTGCTGTGCTTTGGAAGGACCTCCACAGACGAACAGATGGATGGAAAAGATCTGCAGTCTGAAGTTCTGCAAAGGCAAATGCAGGATCCTGCACCTGGGGAGGAACAACTCCATGCACCAGGAGAGGCTGGGGGCTGACCTGCTGGAGAGCAGCTCTGTGCAGAAGGACATGGGAATCCTGGTAGACAGCAAGCTGCCTGTGAGCCAGCAGCGTGTCCTTGTGGCCAAGAGAGCCACTGGTATCTTGGGGAGCATCAGGAAGAGCATTGCCAGCAGGACAAGGGAGATGACCCTGCCCCTCTGCTCAGCCCTGGGGAGACACATCTGGAGCACTGTGTCCAGTCCTGGGTTCCTCAGGAGCTCCTGGAACGAGCAGATCCAGGGGCTGGAGCATCTCTGTTACCAGGAAAGGCTGAGGGATCCGGGCTTGTCCAGCCTCAGGAAGAGACACTTGAGAAGGACCTGATCCGTGTCTGTGAGAGCTGAGGGGAGGGAGCCAAGGGCACGCACCGGGCTCTGCTCGTGGTGCAGCAATGGTACAAGGGGAAATGAGGCACAGCAAGATCCACCTGAACATGAGCAAGAACTTCACTGTACAGGTGACTGGAACAGGTTGCCCAGGGAAGCTGTGATGTTCCCTTACTGGAGATATTCCAGAACTGCCCGGACACTGTCCCGTGCCACCTGCTGTGTGCTGTGTGACAATTCTGCTTGAGCATGAAGGCTGGACCAGATGATCCTCTGTGGTCCCTTCCAACCCAACCCATTCTGTGATTCTCTGCTGAAATCGACCCTGCTGAATTGACATAAATTAAAATGCATCAGAAGTCAGAATGCAGTAATGCATTTATGATATTTCAGTTTTTGAATTTCATAGTGAATAGACTCGTAACTGCATGAAATGATTACTTTCTGTAGACACTAAGACATCATAGATACTCAAACAACAACCAGAATATCAAGTTAATATATGGAACTACAAATAAATTCATAGCACATAAATTTCAATTTTAAATAAATTCCTTGATAAATAATGAATAAAACCCGTATTTTTTTTTTTGTAATTTCTAACTTTTAGTTGTTTTTTAGTGTTTGTTGTTGAGTTTTTACACTTACCGCATAATGAAGGAGCACTAGGAGAGATACCAACTCTGAAACAAACTCCCTGCTTTAGAGAGGAGCACTGGAGAGAAAGCTTACACAGAAAAACACTTTCTGCATTTTTTGTTGAGTGGACAAAAAACTGGAAGTAAACATTATATAATGGCCCACTCAATATCAGAAAACTTACACAGGCATTTTAGTACTCTGAAAATTTTATGCTTTTAATGGCTACTTTTAAGAAATCTTCTAAGAAAGAAACAAAAAAAAACCCAGCATAATAATGATCTGAACAAGTCTATGACCAACAAAGTAGTTTTTGAGTCAAACAGGTATAGTCCTTCTTGCAAGTGGAGGGTCTGTAAGCTTTGCTGTCTAAAGTGGGGCTTTAACATGCCTCTACAAGCAATACCTGCAGAGAGGTGAATCCTAAGGCATTTCATCTGTGAAGCACAAATCTCCAAAATTAACTTTGCTTGGTCCCACTGAAGATTATTTAGCAATTGTTTTAAAATGCTTGTTTTTATACCATGGTATATGTTTCAGCTTTCACTCTTTTTTTTTTTTTTTTTTTAATAAAGATGAAGTTGAATAGATCATACATAGGAAGAAAGTTTTAAAAATATAAACTTTGAAATCATAGTTCCAATAAGGAACAAATGAATGTGAAGTTCTGGTTGTTGAAGACTGCAACTTGTCTCTAGTGAGTGGTTGTTGAAGATGAATATGCTGAGTTTCTAGAGAAAATGCATGCTGTAAATTTGAATATCAAATGTGCACTTTTAACGTTGTGTTGGGGGTTTTTATCATCTGTCAAATGTGTACCTGGAGCTCAATGCTTTACTTGAATTATTCAGCTGTGTTAAGTCCCATCTATATGGCAAGTTGAAAAAAAAATTGTATTCCAGCACTTGATCTATCATCAGATGGTAAATCCAGAAGCTTTTTTTTTTTTTTTTTGGTAACTGCTTTTCTGTTCATAGTGTGCTTCTTCTAGGTTCGAATCACCTATCCAAAAAGAATGCTCTGTACCATTGAGGCATCCCTGTGACAGTGCTTTTGTGCAACTTGATGATTGTGCTCATCATGTGCTGCCGGGAAGAGTCTCTTCGTGAGCTCTAGTGCCAGGAACGCGATGTCTGTTTTGGAGTGCCGCCTCCGCAGGGCCTTTTTCAACGGAATCTTGGAGTGCACTGTGACACTGTCGGAAGGGAATGCAAGAGAAAAGGAGCAAGAACGCAGATGTCACTGAAATCTAGATGCATTATGGTGAAGGTACTTTAGAGAAAAACAGCTAGAGTGGGTGGAGAGGGTGATCTTTAGTGCCGGACTGTGAACATACCACTCCAGGATGCAATCACATGGATGATAGGTCCAAGCTTGGACCTGACTGAACCTGTTCCAGACCCAAGAATAAGAAGTAAATAGATAAATTTCAAACTGCATTGCTGCTTGTTATCATTTGTCGTTTAACAGTGATAGTGTCAGACGGAAAGAGATTCCTCACTTCATAAAGCCTGAAAACATGCTTGTAAATATTCATAAAGATTAACCTGTCACCGTAAGACGCATGCTAATTAACTAGCAACTATTTTCAAATAATGCATCATCCTCAACAAATAAATCTGAGATTATTCTTTTGTTTCATTTTGTGAAGCTACTCACTGCCAGCAGAATCTGCATGATACAAAGCTTAAATGAAGAACTGAAGCAGGAAATCTCTGGAAATAGCTCGTAGGATTTATATATTTATATATAATCACATTCATTACTGCTTAATTGACTAAGTAGTATCTGTTAATCTCATTCAATGTATCAGTTTGTTCAAATTTGCACCTACCAGACAAATGTCAAAAAAAAAAAGGTGGCAGCAAAGCTAGGATTGGACCTGTGAATTTCCTTTTGTGTGCTATTATAAGTTGGATCAAAACAGATAAATTAAAACAATTCACTGAGGACCTGATATATAAAGCTGGTTCATTTGTTTCATTTTGAAACAGGAAAAAAGCTCCATTTGTCTATCCTTTTATGTGCCCATTTTTGGATTAGTCATTACAAATGCCGATATACCTAAAAGTTACATCAATATGTAGGATCTCAATTACTTTAATTAATATACAAAATAAAATAGAGCTATTCTGTAACCAGTTCTGCTTTTCTAATTCTAAATGCAAAATGCAATATTCCCCACTGCTTCCCCTGTTTCTCCCAGTATAACCTTCACAATGCTATTCTTTTTCAAGAACTAGAATGTTTTAATGACTATGTCTCCATATTCAATATAAATCTCTACATTAAAAAGGAAAAGTGGAGTTTCAATCTAGACCCAAAGAAATTCCATTTCAAGTCATGCACAGATTTATTTAACAGCACAACGTATCTATTATGAAGTCTGGATGTTTTGGCTGCAGTCCTACTGGCTTTTATCTGTTTCCAAAATCCAACTCTTCAATTTACTGCATCTCTCATTTAGAGAATGTACCTCAAAGTTGTTTGATAGTTCATTACAAACTGGAATTGCTGGTGCTT
Source organism: Malurus cyaneus samueli (assembly GCA_009741485.1). Lineage (NCBI taxonomy): Eukaryota > Metazoa > Chordata > Aves > Passeriformes > Maluridae > Malurus > Malurus cyaneus. The sequence continues at coordinate 58,217,207 of CM019236.1, read as the reverse complement.
GAGTTTGTGATTTCCTTCATCTTCTACAGATTGTAAAGACATGGAGCAAATGAAAACCAGACAATGAAATAATCAGAAAACTAGATGATCTAAAAACGAGAAGCAGGTAATTACTATGGGCATACATTGTTAAGTTATACCATTAATCAAAATGATACAGAGGGAAAAACATAGTTCATTCACAATTAACATCTCCATTCATGTACCATTCTCAGCACCTGTATATAATGTCAAGTGATTCTGAAGTATTCCACCTTATGAAGTCTGGTTTTACTTTTGTCTGGCACAATGGCAGAGATTTTTCTAAAATTTGTTACTAAAATCTCTTAATCAACACTCTGTCATAGTGACACCATGGTTAGAATATTTGCATTCATGTAGCTGTGCCTCTCAAGAATGTTTCGCATTATAAAGGGCCGTGCCAAGGTACATTTCCTTCATGGGCTTTTCCTTGTGGGTATTTTTGTCTATTTTGTACTCAGCTTGGCTTTAGCCTTGCAAATATTTTGTCCAATATAGTTTACAGAACAGCAGAAACTCTTACCTGTAACTTCTGAAGGTGACAATAAGGATCCAGAGGCCATTCCTGTGCACAGCTCCACAAACCTCTACTTTACCCAGTGGAAATATTTCTTTATTCCATTATGCAGTAATCCTCCCAAAAGACTGTAACTATCTATATAAGATTTGCCTGCTTGTTCTGGAATATTTCCTTGCATACAGCTAAACCTTTCTGTTAATTGCCAACATCATCTCCTTCTCCGATCCAGATAAGACACACACACTTAGTTCCATGAAGATGTGTGTTTCCCACACAACTGAAATTTATCTTGGCGCACACAGAAGGAGGAGATTAAGGAATTCCTCTAAACCCCACAGAAGGAAGTAAATAAACACTGTTGGTGTCAAGTAAAATCAAGAAACTTCCTTATGTACGCAGTGTACAACTTAGATACCTTTGGTGGAGAACAAGGCTTCATCTTATTCAGGATTCTCAGTTTTTCATGTCTGCACAAGCATTGTAATACTCTCAAATCTATTTGAACTTTGGTAGGAATGTAACCTGGCACAGTCACATCCTTCCACTTCCAACTGACTACAGATCACTAAAGGAAGAACCAGAAGATAACAGATGCTTGCAACAGACAATGCCTGCTGGGCACTATGCAACACATCTGTAATGATCTTCCTTCACAGAAACTCTCTCATTTGGTTTCTGTGTGGGTTTTTTAATGCTACTTCCAAGCTTACTTTGAGCTAAGTTCAATTTCTTTAAAATTGTTTAGCTATGCTTAGGGTGAATTCATTCAATAGGCTCTTAGAGAGGCTATTGGTCTTTATTTTGCAGAAAACACATACAATATATATTATTTAGCAGTAAGTTTGCCTCAATCTGCAATGAGATACTACAAACCTCCTGCAATCAATAAAAAATATTTGCAGACAATAAAAAACATTAAAAAGAGGAACCTGTTGTGGAAACGTTTCTTTATCATGTCGTATTCTGTTCTCTCTCACTATATACTTTCTCATTATATTTGTCTAAAGGAGAGGCTATAACTTCCATAAAGAAACATTATAGTGAGAAATGAGGTGTCTGAAATCCCAGTAGAAGCTTACCAGCAGCTGATGAACAAGACAAACACACATGGCAAGAAAACAGTTAATAATCAAGTATTATTGTTTCACATGGATAAGCATGGCAGAGGTTGCTGGAACCGGCCTTATAATTAATGCTCTCTTCTTGAGAGACAGCTAAATGAGCACACAGTTGTAGAACTGTTTTTTAAATAAGCATATGTCTTCTCCTTCTTGGATGAATAAAGGCCTTGCACAGTTATGCCAAACCAATTTCATAGCTTGCTAACTGCTATACACCATAGTGTAATAGCTGGCTTCATGAAAATAAAGTGTTAAAGGATATTCTAGATATATAGGAGGTGCTGCCTTTGGTATACGAGGTATTAAGGTTATCCTGTCCTCCTGTGAGAAAAGGTCAGAGTGTTCAAGCCTTTAGAAAGGTCTTTAGAATCAGACTACCTTTGGCCACAGATAGGTCATTGCTAAATGGAGAAGTTTAATTGTTTTTGAGCAAGATCTACAGGCCTTAGAAGCCTGGTCCAACTGTTAATAACTTTTGTCTAACCTATGAAGCAAAACCTCAAACTTTGCACATACCTGAAAATAGTGTCGAAATTGTAATCTCTTTTGCCTTGTTTTACTGCCTTCAGAACCTGAGAGGAAGAAACAGACAACTGACCCAAGAGAAGAGGTCTTCTACACCGCATGAAACAACAAACAGAACAAGAAAGAAGAAACAGGTGAAGAAACATAGTTGTGTTTTCACAGTTTCATAGTTTGTTATCTGTGTATGTTTCAGAAACATAGTATGTGTTTTCATAGTGTGGTTGTCAGAGAGTGTTCTTGTTTCCAGCGTGTGCTGCTGGCCTAACTGTCTGCTAATGTCTGACATGTGCATCTAAATCAGTTAAGATTGCTGCTACATACTTGCTTTCTTTTTTTTAGAGACTCCATGTAGATTTTCAGCCTTTATAAAGCAATGAAGATGACATATGCTGTTTTGTCTTACTATATTTTTCTTCCCTGTAAAAAACTATTAGATGCTCATTTCTCTTACATTCCACATTTTATGGGGGGTTTTCATAATAATTAAAAGTACAGTACACACATTGCTCTTTCTGGTTTAGCAATTAGCATAAAAATCAACAAAACCTCATTGTCTGAGTTATTGCAAACTGAATTTCAAACGGCTACACAGCTGCCAAAATGACCTTATTTTAGTTTTAGAAAAACCTGCCTAAAGTCCTCAGCTTCCAAATCTGTCTGTAATAATGAAATTTCAGCTTATTAAAAATTGAAACAGCTGCATAGGTGTAAAAAAAAAAAAAGTTTGTGGTTTCTTTTGGAACAGATAGCATTGGTAAGCATGCTCCGATTATTTGTTTTTCTGCACAGGTTCTGTTCTGTCCCATATGTGCAACCTCTTCTTTAATTTTGCAACATTGACTTCAGGAAGATCTTACCCACTTTGTGGTGGGAGTGGCGGAGAAGGGAAGGGGCGGGACGGGATCTGGGAGGCAGATTCTTTTGTCGTTGCGAAACTGAATGCAGAATTTTCTGGACGATTTCTGAGTGAAGAGCTCAGGCAAGTTTATAGTTTCTTTCTTTTCAAGTGACGTAGCACCACCTTCCGTTTAAATTCTGTATGGCAGCAGTATTTAAATTTCGATGAACTTCAACTTTCAAGCACTTGAGGCTATGTCTCCCCACTATAATAAATACCCTATTGCTCTTACTGTGTAAACTGCAAGAAATTGTGGTTTACAAATTGTGTGATCTAATATTATATATGAAGAACATGTAGCCAAGTATTACAATAAAAGATAGAAGGTGAGGATAATATGTTCTAAAGCTTTGTAGGAAGAAAGAGTATTTTCTTTTACGCCAGATAATGCTGGTAAGATTTGGCACACACAGCCTTTTCTTCTGGATGGCCGTAGGAATGCTTCCGAAGCTTTGTTATTCAACTGTTTCAGGAGAATCAATAATTTTTTCTCTAATGTCATTCAGTTAATTATGGAAAACTCTTAGTAGATGGAATAAACCTAGACACTAGGACGCCTTGGCTCCAGCCCTTGTGAAAACACTGTTTTCTGACCATGTGTATGGTATTATCGTTCTATTATTCTTTTTCAAGTGATAATAATTACTTGCTCACTAGCCTTACACTCTTGTCAATTATCGTATTATAGACTATGAGTACTTAGTAATTCAATAAAGAGTTGCCAGTGGATGTATTTCTGGGAGTGGCTGAAGTAGAGGTGTTAGAAACCACTGTAATTGCCATTCATCTGTTCTGTCTTGCAGGTTGGATTCTGAAATTTGTGTTAAAATCTTATACCAGCACACACTGGTGAGTGTTTCAGGCAGGTCTTCTTGATAGTTTCTTCCTGCTTGCTTTTTTGTTTACAAAGAGCCACATGCCAGCTGAATCAATATAATATTCCATCTCAATACCATGTGTGCATGTGAAATAATAATAGAATGTTGGAGCTACAAATACTGCTGTAATGACTCCAAACTCCTTAGAACACCTGGCCGATTACAGTCACCATAATTATTCAATAGATCCTCTTTCAACGCCTGTAGCCTTCTTTACAAATGTAAAGCACAAAAAAGCATGACTCCTTTATCATTCTTTGAGTTTCAATAAATTAAAATGAATTATTGATTATAAAAGTTATTAGTGCATGATAAACTCTTGATTTTAAAAGGAGATAATTTCACAGTCCCACAGTATTGTGGAAGCTACAAATGAGAAACACTGAAGTTATTCTTACTGGTTTTCTATTGTATTTTAATTCAGCTTTACAAGGAACTGCACAACATCAGTCTAAAGGTGGAAAGATTGCATGACCTCATGAATTTCCAGATAAAAATTCTTCAGAAAAGTCAGAAAAGGCAGCAGAGAGAAAATTCAGATTGTCAGAGTATCATTATTAAAAACAGAAAAAGTGAGCACAAAAATGGAAATTAATGGTTGTTTATGGGATTGCCTGCAAGCCTTTCAAAGGCAATCAGGCTGATTCTAGCAAAAACTGAAGCCAGCCTTGGGCCTAACTGATAGTATATTTGTGTGTACAAATATAATACATAACTTGAGAATGATAGATTTAATGATTAATAATTAAAGCATCACAATAATGAAACAAATTTGTTGTTCTGGGAATCACTGATAGAGTGCAGTGGCTGTTGTTAAGATAGTTCACAGTAGAGAATTTGCTACAAAATTCTTTTAAGTATTTAAATTATTAAAACTTTATTCTGAATGTTGAAGCCAAACAGGCCGTTAATCCAACATTTCTTTTGCTTTGCTCCATTTCCACTCAATCTTCTCATTAAACTCTGGTAATTCATATGAAAGCAATCAAAATCTCAATCTTGTCTTAGTATATAAGAATTATCTTTGCTGCTCCAGGTAGCTAATGAAGAAGGAAGACTGAATGGTTAATGGAAAAGGATATCTTTGCAAGCACACACCACCTGCAGGAGATACAAGAATCTTTGCAGAAACGAGAGAGGGAAGTCAGTGAGCTCCTACAAAGTGAAAGGAGATATACAAGCAGAATACCTCAAATGACAGTGCTAATGTTCTTGAAATGTCTTATCAATATGGTAAGAAACCATAAAGATGAAAATTTATTTAATGGGTTTCTATAAAGTTATTTTGGCCAAAAAAAAAAAAGTGCTGTTTTATTTATTATTGTTTTAGTCTTAAAAATGGCTGAATATTATTTTGTATGCATGATTTACAGGTAAGATTTTAGATTAACACGTGAAATTAAAGAACCACAAATACCTACTGTAAGCCTACAGAAAAATTGATTAGACAAACTTGAACACACGTTAATTTGCATGATTTTAAAAGATAAATTAATGAGCCATGAGAATGGTACATGAAGAAATCATGTTTTTTCAACTTTTCAGCTATTTGAGCTGCATGAATTACAGATGCATCAGCTTTAGAGGAAATATGATGTAATTTTGCTCCGTATTAGGTTCACACCATATACTGTGATGTCCCTGGGGCACAAGAATGCATCCATCAGCTTATCAGGAAAAGACGAGGGTGAAGGCTGATCAGAAAGAGTCTTCAGTAATGCTCAGGCTGACATTCTGTCCTATGGAGTGTTTTATGGAAATGAACTTACAGATGACAGAAGGTATATTGAATAGTTAATGAAACAAATTTAGAAATGACACAGAAAAATAAACAGCTCTTTTCACAGAGGAAAATATGTTTTAAAGAACACTGTTATAATTTCACGTCTATTTATGGGAAAGAAGTGTTAAAATAGGGCTACATCTATATTAGGAAAGCAATAAAGTAAACTTCAGAAATATCATGTATAAAAAGCAGAAAAAACATTTTGGCTTAACTTGTCTATGCAGGTTTTATCCCTTGTATATAAAATACGCTTAAATAGG
>CM019236.1:58177447-58211173 GCA_009741485.1 Malurus cyaneus samueli | reverse complement strand
CAGAGAGAGAGAAAATCTAAATATTTTATAAAGCTATATACAACCTGTATGCAGAATGTACACATAGACATAGTGTTCGATTTTTTGTTGCTTCAGATTTTGATTCTTTGGTAATGAGAGACTTAAAGGCAGTTTTATATCAGCTTTAAAGAATGGAATCATGTAGCGAGCCAGAATTCTGTTTTAAGTCAAAGGGAGATTTTGAGTGTGTTCAGACATCGATCTGTACAGTGTTAAGTAATTGAACATTAGTGTATAGCAATTTCAAGCCTCATGTGAAAAGATTTAATCTATGAAGATATTTTGGCACTATCTTATTATTTCTCTAACCTTTTAAATGCCTGACCATCAAAGGCTCTAATATTCCTTCCGTCACATTATTCTCATGTCTCACTTAATTGCCTCATGTCTGAAGCAGATTTCATGGCTTCATATGAATTGCTAGCTTTTAACCTGCTTTTAATTCTGTGACAAGACAGAAAGGAAAAATATTTCCTGGCAGGCTGTTGATTTTAACTACTTTTATGTTTAACTTAATGGGAAGATATAAATTTTAATTAAGATTATTCTATAACAGACATGTTATAATGCAAGACATTATGTGCTTTAAAATAGTTAATTATCAATATCCTACATAAGTGATAAAATAAGAACAGAAAACATATGCTTTATTGTTTTAAAATATGTACCAGAAGCATTATCCCAGTCAATAGGAAAATTGGGCAGAGGCTCCATGGATAAGCAAAGGAACTGAACCAAAAAACATTATCTTGAGCATATCTGAATTTCACATCAGCTTATGTGCAAAACTTTAAATAATTACCATTATCATATAATAATGAAAAATGTTTTAGTTACATTAATTTTTGCTAGATTATAACAAAGGAACAATCAGCCGTCATTACTGTAGCCTAGCATTTGTAGGTTGTCTCTATGACAAGGAAAAACCAACAAAAAATTAAATTTTCAGTTTGAGATCTATTCCATTTCTTCTTCCTGTCTAACTTAAGGGCACGCAGCATGCAGACCGAGGGCTGGCTGGGCAAGTGTTGCTCTCAGCCCTCAGGACCCTGACCTGGAAACAACAATTCTAGGATGACTAATCATGGCCACTTCCTGGTGAAACGCCTTTATTCATTATCTTAGTGATATAGAATTTGGCAATAGCTTTCTTTTTTACTATCATCTTGTCGTAAAATCCTCCATGGAAAATCAGGAAAAAAATGTAATTTGGTCTTTTGGAGAAATTCAGAATTGTGGTCACTGTCTAAGAGAAAGCTGCTGGATGGGTCCTGGAAAGACATTTTGCTCTTGCTTCCCACACTATTCAACTAGCCTGAATACAGGATACTTTCTTATTAGAATTCACACCATTAGCTATAAAATTGGATCACATCTTGGTAACAATAATGTTGATAGTTGCTCCCCATCGTTATTTTTTGGTCCCACTATTAATGAATAGAATCAGGTATAAGGTTAATAGAAGGTTTTTTCGTTCACATGCTGGTTAAGAACACTACTTTAAGAGCAGAAAAATACATGAAGTTTTATTGTCTGGTCTGTGTGTGTTTTCTTTCTTTACCTGCTTAGCTAATCTTATTGATGATAACTTAGGTAAGTACACTGATTTTAAAGCTTTTAAGATAGTTATATTCTATTCAATTTCCCAGTAGTTTAGAAGGAAGTTGTTTTTTTCAATGCCTCACTTAAGACTGACGTGTCCCACATGTCTTGTGCCGGGGATGGTCCAGAAATTGGGGGAATAGCTTTTTTCTTTAGTTTTAAAATTTGAAAGATTGACTTAATCAATACATTTTTTTTCACCTTTTTAAATTTTTTTATTTTTAGTTTTTTCTTCTCTGAGATGCCAAAATATTTCTCTGTAAAGATGAATAAATATGATTTTGCAATCTATCAATGCTTATTTTAGATTTTTCATGGCTTTATGATGTCTATCAATATGGTGATGGAGCAGAAGCATCACCCACCTCTCTGCTGTCAGAGAGTGAGAATTGGAGGAGTCTTCATTCAATCATGAATAATTGGAATTAATGAACACTGTAAGCAGGCAAGTGACATCTTCTCTCTTTTCTTATCTGGTAGCCCTGTGCTACAATATCAACTCTTTTCTTCCTACTTTTTCTACAAGAAGCTTCTTACAAATAAGTTCTTTACAAAATTAACTTTCATACAATAACTCTCTTTAACTCTCTTTTTCTTTTTTTTCTTTTTTTTTTTTTTTTTTTTCTTTTTAATGATAGGACACACCTCCCGACGAAGCTATTCAGAACACCGGGGAAAGCAAAGTCTGATTTAGAACATATTGAAACAGAAAAAATTGTGTTTGGTTGCATCCAGACAGGAGAAATCCCCAACTGGATTAAAAGGGATTGTCTTAATTGTGCCTGGTCAGGTGAGAAATTCTCTTTCAATCACAGAAGCCTAACTATCCTTAGCCAATTTACTTTGGATGCACAAAAAAGAGTGCAGCAGTAAAAAGCATTTGTTCCATGCTTTAATGATTCCCATGACATATCCTCCATTTTGTGCCTTGTAGTGAGTTACTGTATGAATTGTAATATTGGGTCATGACTTGTAAATAGCAGATTTCCAAATTTATACTCCTCTGTTCATCTTTTCTTTGGTATCTTTGTCATTTTGAAAATAGATGTCTTTTATACATTGTTTCTAAATAGCTCAGTGCATGTTCAAGGTACATGCACCCAGATTTAGCAACATGCATTGAATGAAAATATCTCGTGGATTCAAAAGGCAGCAACCCCTTTCAAAGAAAACTTTAAATTATCCATTTAATGAATTTAACACACTGTGCTTTTCTAGGGGACTAGCAGAAAACCTTTCTTCAAATATTTGCTTTGCTTTTTCTATGATTCTGCAACACAAACTTGGTCTTGGTGACTTAGTCAAGGAAAGGAAGGTGGATGTGTTCTGTTTGAAAAAGTGACTGTTTCTAATTTAGAAGATTTACTGGGTTTGTGTTGATCCTGTGTAACTATACAATTAGGGAACTCTCCAGATGACGCTGGAATATGCTGTGAGGAGATAGAGTCATCATTGCAATCAACTCGGGAAGAAGTTTAAAATGGAAATCAAGGTAATGCATTACAATGTATCACCCCACATGGTTTTAAAGTTATTATTAATACACTCATTTTCCTAACTATTCTTGAAGGGATTCGAGACTTGCTCGAATTATATTCTGTGATATCTAAGCACATTTGCACCCAAGGATAGCATAGTTTTGCTTACTAGTCAATTACAGGGTGACAGCTTTCTGCGTATGAGAAGGACTCCCATGTTCTATTCCACCCTGCATGTCTACTTGGTTGCTTACGTACCAAGTCTTGCGCATCATACTAGGTGGCCTTGATGTCTGTTGTAGCTAAAGAAACATTGGAATCACACGAACCTTTAGCCTGGAAAGACCCTTTTCATTCAGATCCAGCCCTTAACCCAGCACTGTCAACTACTGAACTATGTCCCTAAGTGCACACCACCCGATGTCTAAATATCTCCAGCTATGGTGATATGACCTCTTCCTGGGCAAACTTTTCCAGGCTGGGCAGTCCTCTGCATGAAGAAATTTTTCCTCTTATCCAATCTAAACCCCACCCTGGCTCAACTTGTGGCTGTTTCCTCTGGTCTATGTCATTTGCTTACTGGGAGAAAGAACTGACCCCCATCACGGTCCCACCTCCTTTCATGTAGTATAGATAGAAATAGGAACCCCTGAGCCTCCTTTTCTCTAGCCTAAAACCCCCTCTCTGCCTCAGTCAATTCTCATAAGATTTGTGATCCTGGCCCCTTACCAGTTGTTGCTTTTCTCTGGACATGCTCCAGCAGTTCCTGTGTTCACATATCTGATGATTCAGGATCATGGATTCCCTGCTTATTAGTAAATTACAAAACCCACAGACACGCCATTACGGCTCCATCTAACTTTTTATATGTGAAGTCATCTGCTCTTCACTATGAACGATGTTGAGTACCTAATAGTTACTTGATTATTACAAGATGTATTTTTCCCCTCAGAGAGAGAAAATCTAAATATTTATAAAAGCTATATACAACCTGTATGCAGAATGTACACATAGACATAGTGTTCGATTTTTTGTTGCCTTCAGATTTTGATTTCTTTGGTAATGAGAGACTTAAAGGCAGTTTTATATCAGCTTTAAAGAATGGAACTCATGTAGCGAGCCAGAATTCTGTTTTAAGTCAAAGGAGATTTTTGAGGTGTGGTTCAGCCATCGATCTGTACAGTGTAAAGTAATTGAACATTTAGTTGTATAGCAATTTCAAGTCCTCATGTGAAAAGATTTAATCTATGAAGATATTTTGGCACTATTCTTATTATTTCTCTAACCTTTTAAATGCCTGACTCCAAAGCTTACAATTCCTTCCGTCACTTAATCTCATGTCTTCACTTAATTGCTCATGTCTGAAGCAATTTCATGGCTTCATATGCAAGTTGCTAGCTTTTATACCTGCTTTTAATTCTGTGACAAAGAGAAAAGGAAAAATTTCTCTGGTAGGCTGTTGATTTTTACTTACTTTTAATGTTAACATTAAGGCTGGGAATTAAATTTTAATTAAGATTATTCATAAAACAGCATTATAAATGCAAGACATTATGTGCTTTAAATATAGTTAAATTAATCAATATCCAATAAGGTTTTAAAATCATAGTCCAGAAGCAATGCTTCCCAGCAATGAGGAAATTGGGCAAGAAGGCCTCCATGGATAGCAAAGGAGCTGAACCAAAAAACATATCCTGAGCATATCTGAATTTCACATCAGCTTATGTGCAAAATTTAAATAATTAACTCTTTCATATAATAATGAAAATAATTTTTAGTTACATTAATTTTTGCTAGTTATTTACAAAGGAACAATCAGCCTCATTACTGTAGCCTAGCATTTGTGGTTGATCTCTATGACTAGGAAAAAAAACCAGAAAAAAATTAAATTTTCAGTTTGGATCTTTCCAGATTCTTTCTGCCTGGTTCTAACTTGAGGGGCACAGCATTGCAGACCGAGGGTGCGTGCAAGTGTGCTTCTCAGCCCTCCAGGACACCTGACCTGGAACACACCAATTCCTAGGATGACTAAATCATGCACCCTGGTGAAGCCTTTTTCATTATCTTAGTGATAGAACTCTGGCAATGCTTTCCTTTTTTATATCCATCTTGCAGTAAAATCCTCCATGAAAATCAGGAAAAAAATAGTATTTGTCTTTGGAGAAATTCAGAAATTGTGGTCACTGTCTAAGAAAGCTGTGGATGGGGTCTGGAAGACATTTTCTCTTGCATTCCCAGCACTATTCAAGACTGCCAGTAACAGGGATACTTTCTTATTAAATTCAACCAATTAGCTATAAATTGATAACATCTGGTAACATGAACTGTTGATAGTTGCTCCCCATCTGTTAATTTTTTTGGTCCCACTTTAATGAATAGAAATCAGGTAAAGGTAATAGCAAGTGTTTTTCTTCACATTGCTGGTTAAGAACATATTTAAGAGCACAGAAAATGACCATGAAGTTTAATTGTCTGGTTCTGTGTGTGGTTTTCTTTTTTACCTGCTTAGCTAATTTAATGATGATAAACTTAGGTAGTACATGATTTTAAAGCTTTTAAATAGTTTTATTCTATTCAATTTCCCCAGTAGTTTAGAAGAAAGTTGTTTTTTACAATGCCTCAGCTAAGACTTGACGTGTCCCACATGTTCTTTGCAGGATGATCAGAAATGAATATGCTTTCTTTTTAGTTTTAAAATGATAAGATTGACTTAATCAATAAACAATTTTTTCACCTTTTTAAATTTTTTTTTTTTAGTTTTTCTTCTCTGAGTGCAAAATATTTTTCTGTAAAGATGAATAAATAGATTTGCAATCTATCAATGCTTTATATTTAGATTTTCATGGGACTTATGATTGTCTATCAATATGGTGATGGAGCAGAAGCATCATCCCACCCTCTCTGCCTGTCCAGAGAGTGAGAATTGGAAGGAGTGCTTCATTCATCCATGAATAATTGGAATTAATGACACTGTAAGCAGGCAAGTGACACTAGCTCTTGTGTTTGCACAACAGAGTTCTGTGTGGTGTGTGTCTCACTCTTAGAAATGGCATGGAAGAGCTTGGATTGAAACAGCAGAGCTTTCAGAATATTCATTCCAAAATTTAACCCCCTGGGAGAAACTTACAGCAATTCATCTCCCCTGCATTTAAGTATTCCTCTGTTGAAGTAGTTTCAGCTTTAGTGAAACTACAATGCCTGGGAGACTTTAGGTTCGGAGTCTAGCAGAAAATATTTCTTCACTTTTCAGCATCTTGTGTCTCTGTGATACAGGTGAGGCTACTGCTTACTGAGAAAAGACTATGTTTGTGTTTGTGCTTGAAAACTTCTTGGAATGTTCAAGGTCAATACCAGAGATGCATCCTCCCAACCCTCACCTGTGCAATGACTGCAATCTGAGTGCATTGGAGCACTCTACTCCCAACATTACCTCCTCTGTCTCGATCTCATTACACAGCACCTCAGTTCTTTGTATTCTGCTCACTTACCAAGTTCCTACTGTTGCCTCCATTTCATTTCCACCAGCCATTCTAGTTCTGTGTTTCTGCATTTCACCATCCCTTCTGCAAAAGCCATTTATGCATCTTTGGCTGCATGAGTCATCTTTAATTCACTGAAACACACAGAATTTAACCTGATAATTTGAGATTGTCTGGAGGCACTTGGCAGTTAAACCCATGCTATCCCACTGACATTTGAGGACATTAACAGCATACTCAAGGAGTCAAACCATGGACAGAGCATTCTTGGTGAAACTGCTTTCTTGAGTGCCTCGGGAGATAGCACACATCAGTTGTACATTACAGGACTCTTACTGTGACAACTGCATTTTTTTCTGACTTTTAGTACCTCTCAGTCCTTTAAGTATCTTTCATTGCCTTTTCTAGAGGTATTCACCAAATGAAGCTCTTCTTTTTGTGCACTTTGTGTACTTATATGCTATGATAATAATACATTATTATGTATACCACTTATTGTACATTATTACGAGTACCACACCATTTGACAACAACCACAGCATCACACACAGAATACGCATTCCATTCCCCATTTTTCTCCTGTTTGCATTATCTCATTCTATGAAAGGGTATGGACAAGTTCCAAACAGAACGTTTCATAGTCTTCTGTGTGAACATTTGAAAGTGAAGTTTAGGATTCTGATTCTTGTTACTCTTTTGTTAATGGACTATAGTTTATGGTGCCAACAGTGAGGTCCTATGCATTGTGCGATAGTAAACCAGAAAACTATCAGAACAACACTCTCTATGTATAACAGTTATCATACTGTCTTTAAATTATAAAATCAAAGTAGAAGGAAAAGAACCCTAGAAGGTCATTTGACACCAAAATTAAAAGCCTGTTGCTTTTTAGTAAGAGATTTGCAAAGATACATGTGTCTGTAAAAAGTTTGGGCTAAAATACACTGATATTTATGTTCTCAACAAGACAAAAATTTGAAATTGTGTAGGTATCATTGCTGGTGCAAAGTTTTGAGGAAAAACCTAAATTCTGCCCTTGTGAAATTTTTGCTATTCAGTCAATGCAGCAAGATTTTTTGAAGATGATTTCAACACAAGCGGAGTTGTATCCCAAACACCTTCCTTTGCCAAGTGCAAAGTTCATTAACTTTCCAGTTAGGTCCTTGCTTACTGGACAGTTGTCATGCAGAAATTTTGCAGGTTGGAATAGTCCTGGGTTCAGCCAAAATGTTCTAAATATAACCATAATAGTGTGTTTCCATGCTTATTTTTCTTATCCTGTGACAAGAGTTAGTGTGAGTCCAATAGATCAGGGAAAAAATGATGCTACTCACTAGAAAATACTTACGTTTTTAAAACATAAGCATACCTAAAAACCTAAAATTGAATACTGATTTTTTTTTCTTTCAAAATGGCTTCTGAGAAAATCCCAGCTTAATAACTAAAACAGGAGTTATGAATTGTGGGTGAGTTTAGGTGATGAAGCATTTGCTCATCTTAAGAATTTTTCTTATTCCAAGAATCAGAAAGGGAAATTTTGCTAGTTTTATTGTTTTAGAATGAGAAAATGTACATATGTCCCAGCACAAGTAAGTAAGCAACAATTACTGCAGCACGTCTGATACTGAGATTTTAGAAAAAGTGCCAAGTGGACATGATTTGATAGTCTTATACCTTTTATGGATACTTCACTATGATTTTTTTAGTAATATTCCAAATTATTTTAATAGAATATATGACTGGAGTAATACAACTATTTGCTCATTTTTGGTTAAGAAGATGAGCTTTACCAGTACAATGGAAACAGAATATTTTGAATATTGCATATGCAATGACTAAATACAACATCCAATGAAATCCAACTTATATCTGTGGTATAACTGGCAAAAACTCAGATATCTCTGGAAATAATATATCCATCTTGCATTGTGTATTTGGCAGCACTGAGGATAAAAGGAAACAACAGAATGAGATATTAATTTCCACCTCAATCTACCATTTATTTCTGTTCTTATTAGGCAAAATTTTGTAATTTGCAAATGAAATTTCCCAATGAAATTTGTTTAATTCCTTTCCATTTTTTAAACTATAAAAGTTTCATTTCAAAAGTAATAAAAATACGTGTTCCTTTTATTCATGCTTGAGCATTTTCAGAAAACTGAAATGGTATGTCAGATTGAACAATATAGTTTACTTACAAAAAAAAAGACTAATGAAAATTGAGAATTATGATATTTTTCTTAAGCTCATTTGGAGTATAGATTATTGTTTTATTGTACCTTCTTAAATAATATACAAATATACTTTACAAATTAAAGTTGTAAATATGGGGGGAAAGTAGGATACAGGTGCAAGAAAAACCAGTAATCAGACACATTCAATTTTAAAATGTGCAATTTCATTTAATCTTTATGGAAACAAGATTGAGCACATGCTTCTCTTTACAATTCCAATTTGTTTGTGGCCAGAAGAGAAGGAAAGTCCAGATGGGCAGAGAAATGGATTAGGTTCTTTATGCTGGTCCAGTTGGGATGCTGGAACATAGTATAACTTCCTTGTTTATTCTCTGTGCAGCTACTTTCACAGAAAAAATACATTTAAGAAGGGAAAATCTGATTTTTCTAACTGTAGGTGGAATCAACTCAAAAAGAGTTCACTCAAAAGCTCCCTTAAGAGAATTAGCTCTGCCTCTGGCATCCTTTAAAACTGTCTGCTTTTCTTCACGGACAGTAAGAGAAATGAGGTACGTGCTTCAGTAGTACTTTGCTGCATATTTGAATCTTAGATCCAAGTGAAGTTCTCAGTTAAAGAGAACATACTTAATCTGTGTCAAAAATATTTTTACAGAGACAAATTTTCAGACCAGTTTCCTGCTGTATAGCCCTTTGAGCTTGGAAAAGAAAATTTAATTGAACGCCAAAATAAATCTAGCTGCAGAAGTATCCAAACCTATGAAATTAAGCATTATATTTTACCTTAGATATGTTACTACAATTATTCTGTAAAAAAATATTTGATTTAGATAATAAGCCAGAAATCAGTTTCATGAGTGTAAACAAGGCCCAACACATATACAGGAAAAAATACAGTATATAGTGAAAGGATGACTGTTCCCTAATATGAAGTTCAGTCTTTGTTCAACAAGAATTTTCAATGAACATCATGCCCTGTGCCAATGAATCATGACAATTAGCAACGGCCCAGCAGGTGTTTCAAAAAGTCAAAATCCAAATAAAATTGAAAGATTGCTGTCACACAAATCCTGTTTGTATCTTTTTCATTAAAACAGTACAGCTAAATTCATCATGATGAGAATAACAGGAGAACTCATATATGAGCACTATAAATGCCACACCACCTCTATGCATATTTACAATTTTGATAATTAATTAAATTTATATTAAACACCATCTAGCAGTGAAAGAAAACAAACTATTGCTATTTTAAACAGTTATGGAATTAGTTCTTAAAAATAGTGTCTTTTTGATGAACTTAATAAGTAATGTACTAGAATACACTGAGAGTGCAAGTGAGATACACTTTAAGACCTGATTTTATTTTTAAATGTATTTTAAAGTTTAAAGAGGCCAACTGAAAGGTAACTATGTTTGATTTACTGCAATATAAATAAGAGGCTATTTTTAATAGTCCTTGTGATGTAAAATCATACTTGATCATAGAGGCATGAGTACTTTTGTTAAAAACAGGCATTGATATTGTATTAAAACTGGCAGCCAATATTTAAAAAAATATGATGGCAAGATGATAGTGACTATATCTATTAAATTTATCTTCCTGTGTAAAACTAAAATTAACTGTAGTCGTTTCTTAACATTGTGTAGTCATTGTAATTGCATGAATTAATAATGAGGAATATATTGGAAAGAAAAGATTGAAATAAAGCTCATATCAGATGTACACAAATGAATTATGATAACAGACTTCTGCAGTTCCAAAAAATTAGCACTGAAATGCTCTCACCCTTTTTATCTCACCATTTCTTTACATCCTAAGTCATGAAACAAAATATTTCTAACTCACTAGAGATTGACTCTGGCAAAATCTTTCTGGGAAAAGTTGCCAACTGTAGCACTGCAGTCTCTTTCCATGGCAAAGCCAGCCAGGCATTTCTGTGGATTAGCATAACTTCACTGCCTTCCACTTTATGGCATCTTTGACAAGCTGAAACACAACAGATCATAAATCTGCAAATTCACAGTTTCCATTGAAGATATTTCTCTTTTAAATGGAGATAGGTTGAAATTATATTCAGAGCAGCTCAGGGTTAAATCACAGACTCACAGAATGGGTTAGGTTGGAAGGAACCACAGTAGATTGTTTGACCAATAACAACCTGCTTGTGCAGGGTCATCCCAGAGCACAGGGCACAGGATTGTGTCCGGCTGATTCTTGAGTATGTCCAGCGAGGGACAATTTACATCCTCCCTGGACAATCTGGAATTTCCTCTGCCTCACGATAAGTTGAATCTCATGCCAGGCAAGTGCCCTCACCACTCCCAAGAAGCCTGATGACAATTGCCATTTCCAGAAGAAAGTCCTGAACAGCTTCAGGTGAGATGAACAGAGCTGCATTGCAGTATGTCAGTAGTTCCTGTCTCAGTCTGTGACCAGTGCTAAAGGCAACAACAACCAGCAGTAACAAAAGCTTTATGAATTTCTCGATCAGTTTTGCCCTCCACAGAGCAAGTCATTCTCTGTATCTCATTGTTCCAACTGCAAAAGAGCTGATGTTCTCTGGCTGTGATTTGATAACTAAGGTGTGGCTATGAACATAAATATTGCGTGAAAGTTTTAAATACCAGGCCTTTTTATTCCAACTTTGGACCCATGGACTTATAATTCAAAGGAGCTTTTCCCACATTCTGTGTTCAGGAAGTGATGCTGACGTTTTTTTAATGGATACTTTTTGTGGAAATTAGGCTTTCCTCAGATTTTCTGGTCAGGGAATTAGAAATTACAGAAAAGATCATTTTCAAAACAAGTATTACAGACTAAAGAGAATTTAGATGTTATGCAGGTGTTTTCTGAAAATGGGCCTATGCTATTCACTTTTGCTGGAAAAGTTATTTTTCAGTATTTTATAAATCAGAGCATGGTTCAGAAAAAAAAAACAGGTGTATTGTCAAATATATTCTGCACTTTTGCAGGTAACAATACTTAACAGAAATGAAAGAATGATATCTTTATTAATTCCTTATTTGTTTCCTAGTCCATGGAACCCATTTTCATGCAATAATGTTTCTATAAATACAGAAATCAATTTCAGAAAATCAAAATTAATAATGTTAGATTTATATATTTTATTTTATAATGGTACTACTGAAAATTACAGATGATAAGGGGATTACTGAAACCAAGAATATATTACAGATTTTAAAAAAAGCTCTGGGTGTGCATATACATACATGGTCTTGAGTGGAGTAAGCCAGCAGAGAACAGAAAATTGCCATGGTCATCCTAGATGTTTCTGACACGAAGATACATAAAATTTAAACTGCAAAACTTCTAAAACCTTCGTTTACTTGTTTGTCTTTTTTCTTGATGTTATAATCTCTGTTTAGAGAACTGTGTTTTTATGTTGTTTTTCGGTTGGATTTTTGGTTAGTTTGGGTTTGGAGTTTTTGGGGTCTTTTGTTTGCTTGTTTGACTTTTTTGTGGGTTTGGGATTTGTTTTATATTACTTTATTTATCTTATTTTTTACTGATTAATGTAGAGACCTTTAATTCATACCTTTATCAGTGGAAATCTTGAATTTCCAAGTAAAAGATTCTCCCACACAACTCCAGGGAAACACTAGGTTTGGTGAATATTGCTCAGGTTCTGCATGCCAGTGAAAGGAAGTGATGGTGGCATCTTTTCATATGTTTGTTTCGTCCACAGCTCAAGGTGGAATCATCTCAAAACCACAATTGTAGCAGGTACAGTCCCTAAGGCAGAGCAAGGTAAGGTTAGTAGTGGATCCTTGAAGATCCTGGGGGTGTATAAACAGCCCAATATTAGGCAGAGGACAGATGTGGCCAGCCTTTAGGTCGCAGTTTTATATTATAGTGGCAATATTCGGTTGTTGATTTTGATCTATTCATACTGATCAAAAATATCCCTCCTACAGGCCCATTCCTATGCAAATAGCCAATAACCACAGAGGCATATTAAATATAATTTTTGCAGTAATTACAGAATCATAGAATGGTTTGTTCTGGAAGGGGCCTTGAGGATAACCTCATTCCAGCCCCTGTCCCTGATCCTGTCACAGACAGTGACACCTCTCACTAGAGTGGGTTATTTATTCACAGCCTGTCCAAACTGGCCATGAACAGTTGCAGGGGTGTGACATCTGCACCCTCACTCACCACCCTTCCTGTAGTCTGCTCTACACAGACACAGAACAAGGACTACATCTCAGAATAAATGCATTTTAATCTTACGTAATTTTAGCATATATGCAATTAAATCGATTTTCTCAGTTTAGGAAATAACAATCGTGTCTGACTCATCACTTTTTGTTCTGACCACAAGGAGGTGCAGATTTAATCTTTTTTTTCTTTTTTTTCTCTTTTTTTTTTTTTTTTTTTTTTTTAATTTGAACTTCCACGCTTTAATAAAAATTAATGTCCTGTGAGCATATTCAATGTCCCTTTTCTTTTGCTCTTAAGTGTGACTAGTTCTTTGGATAGAACAGTTACAGAGTTTCTATTTCCTTGCTAACCTCACATCCCACGTCCTGTTTTTGATGGTATAGGAAATAAAATCGGTAATGAGAAAACCCCCCAAAATACTGTCATGATACTGAGATTTTTTTTTTTTGCTTGTAGAAGATGTGTAAGTTTCATTATGTTGAATTAGTAAACTTAAAGGATGAAGTTCATGAGATATTTCTGTACTATAAGGAGAAAGTTCTAGTTCAGTGTGAAGACTATTTCTGGTGGTCAGTTCTGTTGAAATTACTGATACAAAAATCTGCAATATATATTTTAGATCAACCATGAGCCATCTTTCATTTTGATAAAAAAAGAAAAAAATATCTAAAAGAACTTTTCATTTGACCTTGGTGGAGTTTATCATCTACATTATTCAAATGCAATTAACTTCTAATCTGATTTAGCACATTTGAACAATACTTATATGTAAAAATCTTGCTGTAGTCTCCCAGATAAATTCAGTCATGTCATCTCACTTGCCATTTCTTCTCTCTGAACAGGAGGTATTGACTCCTTTCAACACGAACAGTTACCTAATCCTCATGTTTCAGCAACTAGTTGTTATTTTGCTCATGTTTCTCTTCTTCAGATTAGAAACCTGAAGATAGGAAGAAGCAAGGCTCCTACAAAGACATTCCTTGAGCATACCTACAAAAGCTACATGGATGTGCTGATCCTCCTAGAGTTTAACTAATTATCCTTGTGCTCACAGTCCCTTCTTTCTTTTGGTCAACACATTATCCTGAATCTCTTTCTTAGAGCTTCCTTTAAAACACAAATTAACAAAACTAATCTAACTGAGATGGTGATTTATTGCCCAAGAGCTCCCTTAAGCAATGCCTTAGCCATTGCTATTTTTTTTTTTTTAAATCAGTATTTGAGTCACATCACTGTTTTCCATTCACACCTCTCTGCACGTTTGGTGTGTTGCTTTCATTGTTTCAGCAATCTGTTTCCACAACTGAGCTTTATTATTTCTTCTATTTACCCTTGCGGTGTCGCGGGCGTGACTATACTGTCCTGTGACTTTTCACTCAGCTTTTCTATACAATAAAACGATACATTGTTTTGTTCTTTACATCTGTCATAATTTGCTTATTAAGAACCTTCTGAAAGTTAGTAGTCTGTAGTAATATCCCCTCCCATGATGGGAACACATTTACAGGATCCTGCTGTTCTCAAATTTTTCTGTTGGTTAAAAAAAAAAAAAGACAACCTGCTTAAAACTGTTTGTTTTTCATTTTCTTATCCTCAAAAAATAAAAGAGTACAGTGAAGAAATAAGAATTCTTAATTATAATTTTAAGTAGTATGTTGAGATCAAGGATGTAACAAAACTTCATCATTTGTATGGTAAAGATGGGACAAGCACTGAACTGTTTACATCTTTGGAGCTTTCTTGCTCCCTCCATGAGAAAGCCACTCCAAAGGGCTTCTCTTTTGTATGCCATTTATTCATTCTATTTCTGGGTAGTGATTCTTATTACCATTAATCCATTCTTATTACCTGCACTTGTAGGACAAATTGACTAATCTGTCTTAAAAACCAGTGCAAACCTTAGCTACTCCCTAGCAGTGACAATTTCTAGTAATCATTGAGGTGATCACTTTGTCCTGTGAAGAAAGGACATCTCACCAGGTCTGTCTGTGTTCATTTGCACAGAAATGAAAGCAGCATATTGTTCAGGAAGCTGAAGATGAATTAATTCTTATACTCAGTATCTCAGCTTCAAAACAACTGGATCATCACAACAAAACAGAACTTCTGCAACTTTCTTTGAGGAATTTTCTTGCAGTTCCCCCACTCAAAAGTGGGTAACAAACGCATCACCTTCAGTGAAATATGTAGCCCAAGTTTTTTCAAGTGTTGTGGGATTTTGGAAAATGCACATTCCAAATTACAGCCTGATTGTAAGCCCTTTCGATCAAGTGACCTGGGAGAAGAATGATTTCGAACGTGGCCCTGAGCAGTGACAAGCAGGAGACAGTTCTTGCTGTAGCCTTCTGGACAGTCCAAACAGGGCAAGATGCGAAAAATGTGCGAAAATACTGCAGCTGGGGAGAGTGGCCCTACCTAGAGGCTCTGGAAGAAAACACCAGGGAAGACTCAGTGTTGACCTCCAGGTTTTTTGAGTCAGGTGCACAGAGGACCTGAAGTCCTCTACACTCCAGCTGAAAAGGAGATACTGGCAGCTTATGAAAGTGACATCACAGGTGATTGGTACTCATGCCCCTCCCGGCATGATTACCCATGTTGGATTGAATGTTCAAAGGGATGGTCACACAGGTCACAAAATGAGCTTGGAAACCCCAGCTCTCCAGGAATCTGAGAAGTGTATCATGGACTGGCCAGAAGGCAAAGATTTTGTGATGTCAACAGAGGAGGCTGAAGGGACTCCCTGTATAATAAATTACCAGAAAGTAAGGAGCAATATGCCTTGCTTACTGATGTATCCTGCTGCCTTGTGGGAAAGCACTGGAGATGGAAAGCAGCTGTGTGTAGGAATCCCCTATGACATGTCACGGAAACTGCTGAAGGAGAAGGTGAATGGAGTCAGTTTGCAGAGCGAAAGCCATCCAGCTGGCCTTAGCATGGCTGAACGGGAGAAACGGCCAATACTTTATCCTGATCCATGAAGGGTGGCAAACACCCTGTGGGATGGTTGCCACAGAGGAAGCAGCACGATCTTAGGAGCAAACTTGTCCAGGCTGCTGCATGGTGGCCCGACACACCTACCCAGACGGAGAATCTGGCTGTGAAGGTACATTTCATGGATGTTTCCAGGAGTCAGGCCACTGAAGAACATCAGAATAGCCAGCATGGGGATTTGATAGCTGTGCTGATAGGTCTGAAGTGGCTCAGCTGGACTGGGATTGACAAATAAGGGTGAGTTTTTCCAGTCTTGGTGGGCCCATGGCATCTTGGGACATCAGGGAAGAGATACAACCTACAGATGGGCTTGTGATCACAGAGTGGACCTAACCATGGACACTACTTCCCAGAGAAGCCATGATCATGAAACATGCTGGATTCACGCAGGGCCAGGTGGGTAAAACCTCTTTGGTGTGGAGGATGATGGCTGAAATACAAGTATGGGGAGGCGTGGCAGATTGGCTGTCACAGCTTACCGAAACGGTGGCAGTGAGGGCTGTGTGCTTATGGTGGTGAAGAAGCATGCGCTGGAACACACCCTGGCCTCATGCGAAACATAGCCCTGTGCCCAACATGGACAACACAGACCTGTCGCCCACATGGAAACACACCCTGTGCCCCATGAAACACACCCTGTGCCCTATGGAAACACACCTTGCCTCATGGAAACATGCCCTGTGCCCCATGAAACACACCCTGGCCTATGAACACACCTGTGCCTCATGGAACACACCCTGTGCCTCATGGAAACATGCCCTGTGCCCCATGGAAACACACCCTGTGCACATGGAAAATACCCTTGCCTATGGAAACACACCTGTGCCTCATGGAAACATGCCCTGTGCCCCATGAAACACACCCTGTGCCACATGGAAACATGCCCTGTGCCCCATGGAAACACACCCTGTGCCACATGGAAAACATGCCCTGTGCCCCATGGAACACACATGTGCCACATGGAAATCCCTGTGCCCTATGGAACACACCCTGTGCCCCATTGGAAACACACCCTGTGCCCATGAAACACACCCTTGCCTCATGGAAACCACACCTGTGCCCTATGGAAACACACCTTGGCCAATGGAAATAACCCTGATGCCCTATGGAAACACACCCTGTGCCACATGGGAACATGCCCTGTGCCCCATGAAACACACCCTGTGCCACATGGAAATACCCTGTGCCCTATGGAAACACACCTGTGCCACATGGAAATACCCTGTGATCCAAGCCACTGCCCAGAACAGCATCCTCGGCCTTGAAGAGCAAGTCTTATAGCAACATGGTACTCCAGAGTAATTGAATCAGACTGTGGAACTCACTTCCAAAACCACCTCATAGACATTTGGGCCAAAGAGTATGGCATTGAGTGGGTGTATCACATTCCCTATCCTGCACCAGCCTCTGGAAAGATCAAGCAATGTAATGGACTCTTAAACTGAGGTCAGTGGGGGTGGGACCTTCAAATGTCAGGATATGCATTTAGCAAAGGCCACCTGGATCATCAGCATCAGAGGATCTGCCAGTCAGGCTGTCCCTGCCTAATCAAAATTTTTATGTACTGTGGAAGGGGATAAAATTCCTGTAATCCACATGAAAAACATGCTGGGGAAAACTGCATTGTTCCTGCCTCAGGAAAAGGCAAAAACACCTGTGGGATGGTGCTTTTGCTCAAGCACCAGGTGTAGCTTTGCGGGTAATATGGGACAATGGGGATGTGCCCCAAGAGGATTTGATTTTCTGTGAGAACAGCCAGTGAATTAAATTGCATTATAGTAATAACCATAACACTGTGTGTTACCACTTGTATGACAGCTACGTGTGCATCATCTCACTGAGCACCTCCTGGTATTGATCTTAACCACAAGCCTTCTGGGGATCTGAGCCTGACTCCTCTCTGACCCCACCCAGGAGGAATGAACTTTGATAAAACTGAACAAGTGCAGCAGTACTGGAATTAGAACTGACTCAAAAGTGCATCAATGCAAACATGCATCAATCTGACACTTCACAGCATCTTTCCTGCTTGAAAGATTGTTATCAAGAATGAAGGCCAAAGTCATTGGCTAAATTAATTCAACAAACTTTTGTGGGGTTTGTTCTGCGTCATGTGATTAATGTTTTGAAATAAGTCCTTCTATGTTATATAAAAAATGAGTGAAAAAAAGTGTGGTGAAGTAGGACATAAAATAAACTTAGTCCAGGAATATCAGTGGTTCAGAAGGAAGGACAACAAGCAGTCCCTGGGAGCCACTGGTATCCTGGGGTGCATCAGGAAGAGCACTGCCAGCAGGACAAGGGAGATGACCCTGCCCCTCTGCTCAGCCCTGGGGAGGCACATCTGGAGCACTGTGTCCAGTTCCAGGCTCCTCAGGAGCTCCTGGAGCGAGCAGATCCAGGGGCTGGAGCATCTCTGTTACCAGGAAAAGCTGAGGGAGCTAGGTCGCATGAAGTTTATTTATAGTGGCAATACTCTGGTTGTTGATTTTTGATCATTTCATTAACTGATTATCTAAACTATCCCTCCTAAGGCCAATTCTATGAATTAGCCAATAACACCCAGAGGATATCTAAAATATTTGATTGCGAATTTACAGAATCATAAGAATATGGTTTGTTTGGAAGGGGCTTCTTTGAGAATGAACTGCGACTTCCAGCCCCTGTCCCTGATCCTGTCAGCAGGACACGTACCCTCTCACATGAGGAGTGGTTTGTTTTAAGCCTGGTCCAAACTGGCCAAGACTTATGAAACGTTGCAGGTGTGTGATCTGCCGCCCTCATCCACCCGTTTCTGTAGTCTGCCTCTACACAGAACAGAAAAGGACACATCTCAGAATAAATGCATTTTAATCTTACGTAATTTTAGCATATATGCAATTAAATCGATTTTCTCAGTTTAGGAAATAGATCGTTTGATTATCTTTGTTTTGACCAGGGTGCAATATCTGTTTTTCTTTTTTTTTCTCTTCTTTTTTTTTTTTTTTTTTTTTTTTTATTCTGAACTTCGACGCTGTTATAAAATTAATGTCCTGAGCATTCAATGTCCTTTTCTTTTGCTCTTAGTGTGACTAGTTCTTTGGACGAACAGTACAGAGTTTCTATCCTGCTAACCTCCATCCCACGTCTGTTTGATGGTATAGATAAATCGGGTAATGAGAAAACCCCCAAATAACTGTCATGATACTGAGATTTTTTTTTTTTTTTTGCTTGTAGAAATTGTTAAGTTCATTATGTTGAATTAGTAAACTTAGGATGAAGTTCATGAGATATTTCTGTACTATAAGGAGAAAGTTCTAGTTCAGTGTGAAGACTATTTCTGGTGGTCAGTTCTGTTGAAATTACTGATACAAAAATCTGCAATATATATTTTAGATCAACCATGAGCCATCTTTATTTTGATAAAAAAAGAAAAAAATATCTTAAAACTTTTTATTTGACCTTGTGAGTTTATATCTACAATTTTCCATGCATTAACTTCTAATCTGATTTAGCACATTTGAACAATGCTTTTGTAAAAATCTTGCTGTGTTCTCCAGATAAATTCATCATGTCTCTCACTTGCCATTTCTTTCTTCTCTCTGAACAGGAGGTATTGACTCCTTTAACACGAACAGTTACCTAATCCTCATGTTTCAGCAACTAGTTGTTATTTTGCTCATGTTCTCTTCTTCAGATTAGAAACCTGAAGATAGGAAGAAGCAAGGCTCCTACAAAGACATTCCTTGAGCATACCTACAAAAGCTACATGGATGTGCTGTCTCTAGGTTTATAATTATCTTGTGTCACAGTCCCTTTTTCTTTGGTCAACACTTATCCTGAATCTTTTTTTAGAGTCTTTAAAACACAATTAACAAAACTACTTAACTGGATGTGTTTTTTGCCAAGAGCTCCCTAAGCAAATGCCTAGCCATGCTATTTTTTTTTTTTTAAATCAGTATTTGGATCACATCACTGTTTCCTGCACACTCTCTGCACGTTTGGTGGTGTGTTGCTTCTTGTTTCAGAATCTGTTTTCACAACTGAGCTTTATTATTTCTTCTATTCCCTGTGTGAAAGGCGGTGACTATACTGTCCTGTGACTTTTCACTCAGTCTTCTATACAATAAAACGATACTTGTTTTGTTCTTTACATCTGTTATAATTTGCTTATAGACTCGAAGTTGTTATCTGTGTAATATCCCCTCCATGATGGGAACATTTACAGGATCCTGCTGTTCTCAAATTTTTCTTTGTTAAAAAAAAAAAACCTGTAAACTGTTTGTTTTTTATTTTCTTATCCTCAAAAAATAAAAGAGTACATGATAATGATTATTATTTATTTAAGTGTATGTTTTCAGATCTGGATGTACAACTTCATATTTGTATGTAAAATGGGACAAGCACTGAATGTTTACATCTTGGAGCTTCTTGCTCCTCCAGAGAAAGCACACCAAAGGCTTCTCTTTTGTATGCCATTTATATTCTATTTTCTGTCGTATCGTGATTTATTACCATAATCCTTCTTATTACCTGCATTGTAGGACAAATTGACTAATCTGTCTTAAAAACCAGTGCAAACCTTAGCTACTCCCTAGCAGTGACAATTTCTAGTAATCATTGAGGTGATCACTTTGTCCTGTGAAGAAAGGACATCTCACCAGGTCTGTCTGTGTTCATTGCACAGAAATGAAAGCAGCATATTGTTCAGGAGCTGAAGATGATTAATTCTTATAACTCAGTATCTCGCTTCAAAACAACTGGATCATCACAAAAACAGAACTTCTGCAACTTTCTTTGAGGATTTCTTTGCAGTTCCCCCCAAAAGTGGGTAACAAACGCATCACCTTCAGTGAATTGTAGCCCAAGTTTTCAAGTGTTGGGGTTTTGGAAAATGCACATTCCAAATTACAGCCTGATTGGTAAGCCTTTCGATCAAGTGACCTGGGAGAAGAATGATTTCGAACGTGGCCCTGAGCAGCAAGCAGGAGACAGTTCTTGCTGTAGCCTTCTGACAGTCCCAAAGGGCAGATGCGAAAAATGTGCGAAAATATGCAGTGGGCGAGAGTGGCCTACCTAGAGGCTCTGGAGAAACACCAGGAAACTCAGTGTTGACCTCCAGGTTTTTGCGTCAGGTGCACAGAGGACCTGAAGTCCTTACACTCCAGCTGAAAAGGAGATACTGGCAGCTTATGATGACATAGTGATTGTTCTCCTCCGGCCAGTGAATTCGGATGATGTTGCTTAACTGCCTGTGACCGTTGAGAATTCAGCGGTCCTCGGTCAAAATTGAGCTTGGAAACCCCAGCTCTCCAGGAATCTGAGAAGTGTATCATGGACTGGCCAGAAGGCAAAGATTTTGTGATGTCAACAGGGAGGCTGAAGGACTCCCTGTAAATATTACCAGAAATAGGGAATGCCTTGCTTTGATGTTCCTGCTGCCTTGTGGGAAGCACTGGAGATGGAAAGCAGCTGTGTGTAGGAATCCCTATGTGTCACGGAAACTGTGAAGGAGAAGTGTGATGGAGTCGTTTGCAGAGCGAAAGCTCCGCTGGCCTTAGCATGGCTGAACGGGAGAAACGGCCAATACTTTTCTGATCCAGAAGGGTGGCAACACCCTGTGGGATGGTTGCCACAGAGGAAGCAGCACGATCTTGGAGCAAACTTGTCCAGGTGCTGCATGGTGGCCCGACACACCTACCCAGACGGAGAATCTGGCTTGAAGGTACATTCATGGATGTTTCCAGGTCAGGCCCTGAAGAACTCAGAATAGCCAGCATGGGATTTGATAGCTGTGTGTAGGTCTGAAGTGGCTCAGCTGGACTGGGATGACAAATAAGGGTGAGTTTTTCCAGTCTTGGTGGCCCATGGCTCTTGGAATCAGGGAGGATACAACCTACAGATGGGCTGTGTATCACAGAGTGACCTAACTGGACACTCTTCCCAGAGAAGCCATGATCATGAAACATGCTGGATTCACGCAGGGCCAGGTGGGTAAAACCTCTTTGGTGTGGAGGATGATGGCTGAAATACGTATGGGAGGCGTGCAGATTGGCTCACGCTTACCGACGGTGGCAGTGGGGCTGTCTGTTATGGTTGGTGAAGAAGCACTGCATGGTGAACGCTATGGAAATGCTGTCATTAACGCCTGGCCATGGAACATGCCTGCACCTGTGCCATGGAACACCCTTGCCTCATGGAAACAGCCCTGTGCCCCATGAAAACACCGTGCCTATAACACAACCTGTGCCTCATGGAAAACACCCTGTGCCCATTGGAAACATGCCTGTGCCTTGGACAACCCATCACCCTGGTATACCTCCTCTATGGAACACACCTGTGCCTCATGGAAACATGCCCTGTGCCCCATGAACCAACCCTGTGCACCATGGAAAATGCCTTGCCCATGGAAACACCCTGGCCACATGGACATGCCCTGTGCCCCATAGAACACACCGTGCCACATGGAATCCCTGTGCCCCTTATGGAAACACACCCTGTGCCCATGGAAACACACCTGTGCCCATGGACACCTGTCCTCATGGAACACACCTGTGCCCTATGGAAACACACCTGTGCCACATGGAAATACCCTGTGCCCTATGGAAACACACCCTGTCCACATGGGAACATGCCCTGTGCCATGAAAACACCCTTGCCACATGGAAATACCCTGTGCCTATGGAAACACACCATGTGCACATGGAAATACCCTCTGATCCAAGCCACCCAGAACAGATCCTCGGCCTTGAAGAGCAAACTTCATATAGCAACATCGGTACTCCAGAGTAATTGAATCAGACTGTGGAACTCACTTCCAAAACCACCTCATGACTCATTTGGGCAAGAGTATAGGAGTGGGTGGCTGTATTACATTCCCTATCTGCACAGCCTTTGGAAAGATCAAGCAATGTAAGGGACTCTTAAACTGAGGTTCAGTGGGGTGGGACCTTCATATGTCAGGATATGCATTTAGCAAAGGCCACCTGGATCATTCAGCATCAGAGGATCTGCCAGTCAGGCTGTCCCTGCAAATCAAATATTTTTATGTACTGTTGACGAGGTGGATATAAATTATGTAATCACTCGAAAACATGTGAAGAAATGTGATCCTGCCTCGGAAAAGGCAAAACACTGTGGAGATGGTGCTTTTGCTAAGCACAGTGTAGTTTCGGGTAATTGGGACAATGGGGATGTGCCCCAAGAGGATTTGATTTTCGTGAGACAGCCAGTGAATTAAATTGCATTATAGTAATAACCATAACACTGTTGTGTACCACTGTATGACAGCTACGTGTGCATCATCTCACTGAAGCACCTCTGTTGATATTACCACAAGCTTCTGGGGATCTGAGCCATCTCTCTGCCCCCCAGGAGGAATGAACTTTGTAAAAACTGAACAAGTGCAACAGTACTAATATATAGCTATCAAAAAGGATCAATGCAAACATGCATCAATCTGACACTTCACAGCATCTTTCCTGCTTGAAAGATTGTTATCAGAATGAAAGCCAAAGTCATTGGCTAAATTAATTCAACAAACTTTTGTGGGGTTTGTTCTGCGTATGTGATTAATGTTTTGAAATAAGTCCCTTCTATGTTATATAAAATAAATGACGTGAAAAAAAGTGTGGTGAAGTAGGACATAAAATAAACTTAGTCCAGGATATCAGTGGTTCAGAAGGAAGGACAACAAGCAGTCCCTGGGAGCCACTGGTATCCTGGGGTGCATCAGGAAGAGCACTGCCAGCAGGACAAGGGAGATGACCCTGCCCCTCTGCTCAGCCCTGGGGAGGACATCTGGAGCACTGTGTTCAGTTCCAGGCTCCTTCAGGAGCTCCTGGAGCGAGCAGATCCAGGGGCTGGAGATCTCTGTTACCAGGAAAAGCTGAGGGAGCTGGGCCTGTCCAGCCTCGGGAAAAGACACCTGAGAAGGACCTGATCCGTGTCTGTGAGAGCTGAGGGGAGGGAGCCAAGGGCACGCACCGGGCTCTGCTCGTTGGTGCAGGCAATGGTACAAGGGCAACGGGCAAAACTGAGGCACAGCAAGATCCAACCTGAAAGAGAGCAGAACTTTTTGCTGTGCAGTGACTGAGGCACTGGGACAGACTGCCAGAGGCTGGGGGTTTGCCACACTGGAGATACTCCAGAACTGTCTGGAAACAATCCCATGCCGTGAGCTCTGGATGACAGCCTGGGCAAGAGGTCGGACCAGACCCATTCTTATGATTCTGTCAAATTCTTGATCACCAAATGCACAGCCAGAGAGATCTCTATTTACTAGGAGATGCCAGGCCACTATAAGTTTTTTCAGTTTCTCTTGTGGGCAAATTATTGAGCTGTTTCTGACAAAAAAAAGTCCAGCTGGGAATTCATCTTTGGGGGAAACCTTGAATACTTTTGAATAAATGGCACTTCAAGATTTTAACAGGCTTCATTCCTTCCAGCAATTCTAGTGTTACAAATCCTCTAGAGGATTCTCTATATTCTCTTCTCTCAGCATCACATTATTTCAAGAAGTTTGAATTGAAAGTGTATACACCAAAAACTCACTTAGGGCAGGAGAGCCAATCACGGCATCGCAAGAGCTGCCCTTTAAGGGCTGACTTTAGTGTGGTCAAAACCCACTCGGTGTCATTCAATCCCTGAGACCAAGGTTTCTCTCCAACAGGAAGAAATAGGGTTTCATGATAGCTGATGATTAGGAAAAGGAGGCTTGAGTCTTTATGGACTATATAATTCAAAATTATAGTGTGAATTGCTCCATTCTTTCTTCAGTCAGAATAAACTTTTGACTAGAAATGGTAGACAGTGGGAAAAGTGGAGAGTATGAATCCTTCAGATTCTTACAAAACACATTGGTTTAAGATTGTATGGGATCTTTTCTCCTGACTGAGTTTGCACTGAGTTGCAAGAATCAGAGTTTCAGGTTTTCAACTTAACTTTTTTTTTTTTTTTTTTCTTCTTTTTACAGGTTGTTCTGAGACAGAATCATGAAGACACTCGTACTCCGCAAACTAACAGTCAGGACTCAGTCAGGATTTTTTTTTCTTTGCGTTGCTGAAAAACATTTTGATTTACATTCCTTTTTGGAAAAAAAAAAAAAAAAAAAAAAAAAATCCTTATTAGCAGTAGTGCTGTGGAAGAACTCAGTAGCAGGAATTTAACCTCAGGCTAAATTCCATACTCTGAACTAGAATGTAACTCTAATACTTCCAAGGTAGGACATATTTCTTCCTGTGTGCTCAAACCACCCCATGTTCAACTGTGACTCCTTTATCCCTTCGTCTTTAAATATTATGTACTACTGTAAGGAATTCTGGGACATTAAATGATTTCTACTTAATTCCACATCGTCTTGGTAAAAGTGGCACAGCATGCTATGTCACCAGCCTTCACTGAGGTCTGCTCTACACATCCTCTGTGGGTGCACTCGAGGTGTTCTTATCCTCTAACTTGCTCAAGTATGTCTATGCGGTTATTTCTCTCCTCAGTGCAACACAGATGACCCAAATGAAGTATTCTTGCTCTTACAATCTGCTTACACTGAGCCACTCTGCAGAAAGTATAAAATGCCTTTTAGCCCCTCTTAACATCATACCTGGAGAGAAGATATTATCCTGAACTCAATTATTTCCCTTTGAAATCATCCGAAGTCACCAAAGTCACTCAATTTTGGCAATATTAGCAGAATAGACCTCAGGGCTGCATGACTGCAAGTTAAATACTAGTAGATATTTAACTTTTTCTTTTAAGTACAAATTGTTTGAAATCTCTGGCAATGTCTTAAAAAGCCTGTGTTGCAGGAGTCTTAGTTTTTATTGACTTCTATGTTCTCATTTTCTTAGTTTCTTATTTACTTTGCTCAGCCACAGATTTCATCAAAGTTCCTGACTCTCTCAATTTACACTATTTTTTTTACTGAATCCACCACTATGCTTAGTAAAATGAGTGACATATTGACACTACTACTTTATAATGAATTTTTAATTTTATATTTTTGAATACTATTATTATCAAGTCATTTAACACACAAACAAGCCTTATGCTGATTTTGAGTCTGGAAATACACTCTTGTGAGCTGAAATAAATGCAAAACTTTATCGCTGCTACCTCTATAACAAAAAGCAGACACAGAGAACAGCCCAGCAAGGCAGCTAAATCATTAACAGTCTGTGAACGTGAAACTGCTTTGTGATAAGAATAAGGAACTTACAGACATTGATAAAATAAAACACCAATACAATTTTACTCTTAGCAGACAAAGAACGAAGTTCATTCTTCTTTATATCACACCTGAGCTTAAATTGCAGTTGAACTCATCATGCAACCACTCTGTCAGTATCAGAACTTCACTGAACTGTTGTTTATGTAAAGGTCTGGCTGGGAGCATGATTCCCACATATCACTCCTAAATACAAGCAGAGTTTAAGCTGTGTATCGACACATCAAAGCAGCTTCATGGTTTGTGTTGTGGTCGCACAGTCTTGAAAAGGGCTCTGGACACTTCTTACACAGATGTAGTAAAGACAACCCCAGTAAGCAACTATGAATAAACAAAGAAAACACTTCAGAGGAAGTCTCAAGGTAAAACTTACAGTAAAACTTGCACTTCTACAGAAAAGAAAAAAAGTATTTTTTTATAGGCACCACCTGTTTCATTTC
This sequence comes from Malurus cyaneus samueli, assembly GCA_009741485.1. NCBI lineage: Eukaryota > Metazoa > Chordata > Aves > Passeriformes > Maluridae > Malurus > Malurus cyaneus. The sequence goes on along the minus strand of CM019236.1, from coordinate 58,184,580 downwards.
TATTCTTAATTTCTAGAAGAGAGTGTTCCAACAGCACAGGAGTACATTAATGTTCTTATTAGTGTTGACTAAATTGAAGATTCTGAAAATTCCACACTCAAGCTTCTTTTTCCAGAGCATACTTGATCTGGTGCCCATGAATACAGAATACAGACTGAACTTTTCCTTTGTTCCTCTTCATTGCCTCCTTCATGGTTTCTCCTGCCATGACTCCTTATAAAGGTAAGGATCATATCATAACAGAAATGTAGCAGTTTTAAACAAAATTAAAAGCATAGGCACAAATGTGAGAGGTATGCTCTGATGTTGCTCTGATGAAAAGGATGTGTAGGACCTTTTATCAATGATGGAACAATCCCCTTTTCTTCCTGTCTCTATTAGTGGATTCTAGAAGCCAACAACCTTCAGAAGCATTTCTGAAGCAGTAGAGACAGGCATGGCAGGAGCACTTTTCACTGGAAAAACATAAGTAGCACAAACAGCCATAATTTATAAACCCCAAATTATCCTGATATTTATCATGTTTGAGGTATTAGTTTTCTCTTTTAAATTTAATCTCCCATACTGAGTAGAGAATGATTGTAAAAAACTTAATAATCTTCTAAATTGTTGGTAACAAAACATATGGAAATTTGACACCATTCAACAGTGTCTCTCCAGGGACTCCAGGATTATGGAGTTTTGAAAATTGAGAATATTTTATTCTTCAAGGTACAGTGATGCCAGGTGGGGGGAAATGAGAATTAGGAAACAGGTCCTTAACTTATCTAAAACTATATTCCTTTGGTCACGCGAGTCCATACCACCTACTTATTTACATATGTTCAGAAACCTGAAATTGCAGGCTAAATTAGTTATGCCCTTGCCTTTTAATGAGATGGAAAGTCCATCAGTTATAGTACATCACATGCCTTAGCACATAGGAAGTCCTGAAAACAGAAAATAGTTAAAGAGAAGGTATTGTGCCTTGAAACTTCATATGGATGTGAAAGTTCTGCAGAATGAAATAAACATATAGCAAAAAAAAAATCTTGTTGTGAATACTAAAACAGCCCCAAATGTGAATAAGAAATTATAAATAAAGCACAAGACATTCTAACAACTAAACCTTATAATAAAAGTATTCTGTCTGATCAAGGAGTTACATTCTAATTGCTGCTGATTTGTATTACAGTGGGAGGAAAGTAAAGAACAGAGCTCTGGCAGTGCAAGCTCCTCATTAAAGTGATAAATAGTTTTAGGATATATTGGAACTTGAAGAAATTTTTTTTTTCTAGTAGCAAACTCCAGCAAACTCCAAATAGTTTGAGCCAAGAAACATGCAAACAAAGTCAGTTAAAACAGGTGTTTTGTTAATATCTTTACTATATTTTGCTATAAAGTTTAGTTTTGTAGTTAAAACACTGGCCAGATTTTATCAAAAGTACCTCAATGTCTTACTAGTTGAAAAAGATACTAGCAAGCATTTCTTTAGCAATATTTATAGCACAAATGCTGGAATAGCTCAAGTTTTAAGTGCAATACTGAATCTTACAGCAAGTCAAGCATTCTTAATTTTTCTACGATAGGTCTTCATTCTAAACTATAATCTATACAACACCAAACTGACTTCCCGATCCTGCTATTGGATATAAAAAAGAACTTGTTTCGAATTGTATAAATGGTGACTGATTTTCTAAAATATAGATAATTTCTACTCTGCCATGTGTTTATTTTATACTAACAATTCTATAGGATTTTCCTCCTATGTTACTTTGGTTTTCTTTTTCCACTGCCTACCCACAAGATGAAAACTCCTTGATCAGTCTCTTGATGTTAGAGCTGCACACACAGTCTTTGCTGTGCCTGTAACAGCACCGACAGCACCTTTGGTCTCCCACAGTTTAACGCTGTCTCTATTTTCACACTGGTTGTTCAAGTTGTTTAAGACACAGTTCAGTTTAAAACAGAATGAATGACAGACAGCAAAAGGATTATAGACACAACACTCTCCTTGCTCAATAATGTATGGCTCTCACTGCCTTTTTGTTTTGTTTTTTTTTTGGTTTTTTTTTTTTTTGTGGGGGGGAGTTTGTTTGTTTGTTTTGTTTTATGTTGTATGTGTGTTTTTGTGTTGGGTTTTGTTGTTTGTTTGGTTACGGCAACATAAAGTGAATGCTGGATAAGTGACTGAATTTCTATGGTGGTTGATTGACCAAATAGGAAATATAGAAGATGGTAATCGAAGCAAATATACCTGATGTAAGGAAGGAATTTAGGAGTAGATGTAATCAAAAGAAGAAAAGCTGCTGCTACTATGGAGCAATAAAACAAATAATTATTATTTTGGATTGAAAATCACTTCATATACCATGTGGAAAATGCTACCAATAACTATTGAAAGAAAACTGAACTGCAAGATGTTTCTCAAATAACAGTAGAAAACCCCCCAAATAATTGGTTATTAATGCTTGGGAATCTGACGAAAACACTTTTGATAATGTAGCATAAAAAATATAGCCACATCTGCTTTCCTTACCACAAAGCTTAACAATCTAATCTCAATTATACATGCTGTAAATTTAAGTTATTTCACTGTTAGTCCAGATTTCCTAAGTATGGATGTAAATTAAATGAGAACTGAGCCCAAAATTCCTATGTTTTCCATTATTCTAAAAGAAAATGTTTACAAATATCACCTTAACAAATTCTACCCATATGCCCAGCATTTAAAATGTTGACAGTACATTATGCACAGTCATGAACTGGCAGCACAAGACTATTTGCCTTGCAGCCTTTTAACTTGGGGTTACACCTCACGGATTCGTAAGGGATTTTAAGATGTGAAATCAGTTTTGAGAGATCAGACAAATTCTCTCACATTGTACTGGATCGAGTGACATCGATAGTAACGGAATTATTGCTCTTTTACTAAATTTGTATAGTCTGAGGTACTCTTTCATACTAGAGCTGTATACCTTTCGCGAATTATCACGTTGATCGGACATAAGTAATTATATTAAAGCAGACTGCAAGACGTATTTTCTTAAAAATTTTTAATCTTGTTGAGAGTTATAACTTTTTGGATTTGCATAAAGAAACACTGATGCAAGATCGTGTAGGATTTAGGCATTGTACCTACACCAATAATTAATTACTTTCAAGATACTCAATAATGTTTATCGATAGTCAATATCCATGGATCTCTATGTAAGTATCTTTAGACGAGCATATTTATTATGAGAAAACACGTTGTTAAATCTCTTCAGTAGATCGATCCACAATCAGTCCTGAGATACGACAGCATTAAAACGATTTTTGGATGGGCCAATCATTAAATCAATGGCATCGTTCCCCAAACTTCCTTATATAATTTTCAATATATAAATAGCTGATTTAGTAGTTAACATACCTCATGTAACACTTAACACTGCAACAGAACACCTTTCATTGAGAAAGCAGCTGTCTTTGATAACACGCGTGTAAGCCCAGTAACCCATGAGAGCCTCTATAAGGTAATCAAAACTCACCCAAAACGACGCCATACACTAGCATCAGCTAAATTAATCTCTTGCATCAGTAAAATCTCTCCATCTATCAACACCAGATTCATTAGATGCAGTAGTCATCTGCACACCAACAGAACAATACACAAGAGGACCACAATATTTTCTTTTTATTGTGAAACACTTCTAACCTCAACGAGAAAACACCACGAATATAAAAGGCAGTCACTTGGAAAAGAAAGTATACTTTATTAATGAAGTTAGGGTTGTTTTTGTGAAGGAATGGTACATAAAGCTTTGTATGACAGGCTCTTTACACAGCTCAGTGAGCTCCGCTTCAAACAAGCTGACCAAGACAAGGTGCAAATTGATTTCATCACAGATTACTACTCATGCCTTAACAATAAAAAAAGTCAGAAACAACAAACTGCAAGAGTTTAAGATTACTTTAAAACAGGAATTAACATGAACACTTTCAGGCTGCTGGACTGACAGATACCACATCTCCTGAGCATTTCTGATTGTCCCATTCTGGAAATCCTGGCTCATCACTTGTTGCAGAGCCAGCCTGTCCGTTCACGCATTACCACAGCCTGAACAGTGCTGGCCTCTGGGGACTTTGTCCCATCTTTCTTCTTCATGTAACCCTTCATAAAGCTCCAGCGTTTCACTGGCAGTTCTGGTACTGTTCTTTTCAACCATAAGGCCAGATGTAAAAAATAACACAATGACTGAAGCATTTCCCATTAAACTGTCTCTGTACTAATTTTCCAACAACTATCAAAGACTCATCCATTGTATTTATTTTGAGGGACACTCCTCTAATTGAATTTTTTTAATAGAAAACTGACCATGAGTTTTGGAGCTAGAGGTTTGTTGCTTGGCAACAAATTTAGAGTGTTGTGCCTTGAATTTTTGTGGACAACTGCTCCTCAGAGCCTAATGTGCCAGGCTTCTATGGCAAATTGAATGCTTTAACATTTTTGTCTTTCCATAAGAATCTGAATTACAGTTAATATGGAGCATTTGCTAAATATGAGACATGTCCTATGTCTCAGGACGCTAAATTCTGTCTTTAGGGTGGCAGACATTTGCTGCTTAACTTAATTTCCAACATATATCAAGTTAAACAAAACTGAATATGCTGTGTAAATGTGACAGACTGCGGTGTATCAGACATGGAGTTCACTTCAAGAGGCTGTTTTGTCCTAAAAAAAGTTCAATAAAAATAGTATACCCTATTACACAAATGGTGCATTTCCTCCAAATTAATGTACAACATTTTTCTCTGGTGGACATAAAAATGACTGAAATTAACCCATAATAAGTGATGCAGTTGAAGACTCAGTTATGCCAGACATTATTTAGGGGATGGATTTGTCTGAATTCCCTAAGCTCCTGTTAGCTTGACTTGGCAACTGTTAGTACATTATACAGCAAAACAAAGAAAATCTGATGGACGGGAGCCAAAAACCCCTCACCCTCCACTGTTCTGTAACTGACTGAATGAGAAAATGATGAGTAATGTGGCAATTCCTCCATATGTTAACATATGGTTCCCCTCCGAAGAGCGCATTACTATCTACTGGGAGATACTCAGTATTTGTGAACACAGTGTTCCACATTTCTCAGGAATCCACTCTAGAACTAATGGAGATACAAATACGTGTTATAATATTTGCCAACTCTAGAAACACATAAAAATAGTTTAAAAACATAGCTGGAATGTAAATCACATCTAGTTATCTAAATCTACCTTGTTTCACTGCTGGAATAGTTTAACAGTAGTGTGACTAAACCCGCTGAGTTGTGCTGATGTAAATTTGGCGTGACATTAGCTTCAGGCATAACTCTACACTGAGTGCTGATAATTATTTTAGATCTTTCAGTACTCCAAGGAAAAAGAAAGACATAGAAAGGGTTTACATTAAATGACTTGAAACTTGGGTATGAGTTACCAAATGCTGCATCATTCAGGTAATCAGTGCATATGTGAGTGGGTGAGATAGACACAGCCCAGTCAGGTGCTGACATAATTTATGCAGGATGCACAGAATTGCTAAAAGTGCATGATAAGACTGCTGGCTGTTCTCCTGTGTTCTCATCTGTCTTGACCCTTATGCCTGTGCTTGACAACCTCATGTCACAAATGGTTGTTGGACTGCTTAAAGAATTCTCGTCAAAGCTGTCGGCAGAAAAGCTTTTAATATAAATTTGTGAAAGTGCAATTTTAACAATGCTCAATGGTAATGTTCACTCCATTACTTACAGATGAAGCACACATAAGGAAGTGAGGCTAGAATCAATGTAGAGCGATTTATGTAGAGACTTTAGTAGGGTTAGAGTACAAAAGATGTGGATACAAAAGGTTAAGGGTTCAAAAGGGAATATCAGCACTTAATCATTGACTAATTTAACATCTTCACAGTTATTCAAAAAGATTTGCTACCATTGCAGCAGTGATTTAACTATGGATTCAGGATAATAGCATTCATGCTGTAACCAATTCCCACGCACGCGCACAGGCAAAGGGCTGTATACATCTACATCTCTGTGTTTAAAAGAACCCATCAAAAGTTCCCCTCCAGTTCAGCCAAGTGCTCACATCAAACCCCTCAGCATTCCTTGATGGACATGCTGCACCTCGAGGAGTGTGTGTGTGCCAGGGCAGGATACACTAAGGCCCCATCATCAGTGACAGCTTTTCAAGTACTGCACAATGGAGAGCTGGCAAGCTCCAAGCACCGTCCCACTGGGAAGGGGGAGCTGGCACAGCTGCTGCGGCTCAGGAGAGCTCAGGGTCCTGCTCCTGAGGAGAGCTTGCACTGGTCATCATGGGGTTGTGAGATGATGTGCTTTAATCATCTGTCATTCTCCATCCTGGACAAAACCCAAGCTGGTAACTACCGGACTTTCTTCTCACAAAGTCCAGTAACAATAGTACTGTTCCACCTGATCTACAACACATTTTTTCAAAAGAGCTCATAACATTCGTACTATTTCACTTGGGTTACAATTAAGCAGGAGTACCATAAACTCTTAACTTTGCTAAAGTAACTGTTTTAGTAAATTCCTGCTAGCACAGTGTGATAGGAAACAAAATAGCAGCAGTGTGGAATATCTGGTGACAATATTATTACAAAATTGAAGATACTGTTTTTCCTGCCAATTTTCTTTTGAAAAGAAATGTTAGATGTGTAATCTGCCCAGCATCAGCATTTATAAAATACTACATTGGGAAGGGTATATTTCAGAGAGTGATTTTTTTTTATTCTCTCTGAAATCTCAGACAGATACATACTCATACAGACTCACTGGATTCCAGACTGCAGAATTTTCAGAACAATACTCTTTCAAATGAAATGTAAAATCCAGTGTGAATGTGATTGCTGATGAACCAATATATTGATGAGATATTTCTTACCATGCAATAATATACAAGTTGAAGGCATTTTTCTATAGTGATGGGAGGTTTTGATAATAGATTTCCAGATAAACTTATAATACCTTTAGAATATTTTTTGTATTTTAAGAGCAAAATGTATTCTGAAGGTATTTGCCCAAGAAGTCTATGATAGTTATTATTCAGAAAACATTATTAATGGTTTGACTTTGCACCTGTCTTCCCAAAACAAATATTATTTGTAT